>WBNH01003442.1:57500-359848 GCA_013401255.1 Urocolius indicus | reverse complement strand
CAGTTAGGGCTAAACCAGCACAGAGAGCTAAGCTATAATCAGGCTGACTGGAACATGGCATCACTAAAATGCACAGAAAAACTCAGTGTGATTTCCATGCTGCCAGAATTTCATTATAAGTCAGCATAAGTTTCTAGAATAAGGGAAAAGGTCAGATACACAAACCTGCATAAAGCATGAATATTTTACTCAAAGCTTACTTTTATTAACTGATACTTCCTAAATTTTAATATGGGCATAACTCTTGTCCTTGTAATCAGAAAATCTCATCTGAAATAAGATTTAGGAAGTGTTGATGCCTTTCTATATCTCATTAGAAATAATTTCTGAATCTTTGAAAAATTAAGCTGAAAACTTTGTAAGAAAACTTTGAAATATTTCTGAATGAATGCCTAAAGTTGGAGGCAAAATTATTACTTTAAGAGCAGTAGTATTGATCTTCTGACATCAAATAGAAGTAACAAAAAAATACGCTTAAGTATACTTTGCCACAAGCCTTTTTAGCAGTTAGTTCTCCTATTACATGGTATAAGATCGAATGCCAGAGGAACAAGTAGCTACCGGATTAATTTCATCTAACATTTACTTTTCTGTAAATGAATCTCTGTGACAATGTTGTTTTAAGAGTTCACTAAGATGAACCCGATGTTATTCAGAGGTTATAGTTGGTTTAATATCATTGTTCCCTTTCCAGTCAAAGGGAGAAAAACAGAAAATAAGTTTGTCTCTTGTTTTGAAACAGGTAAAACATTGTTATGAAATCTATTACAGTGTTTTTTAAATATTGATTTATCTTTTTTTCATATCTACAAATGCCTAACAAAATTTAAATAATCTTAAAAAGTAGTCATTTGGGAGTAAAATAGAATACCACCACCATCAGAGGCACTACTAGACGCCTAGGGTCTTACCAGGAAATTACAGGACTATCTAGAGTCTTTGCATCTTCTATGGACAGATTCAGATATATCTGCACCCAGGGGTTATGATGGTTCCATTGAGATTTTTCATTTAGTTTTGTAGTATTGCTGCAACATAAAGCCACAGTACAAGCTCTTCACACAAGTGTTTTGCTTGTGTGGTTCTTGCCTTTTATGTGGAGTGAATACTTCTGATCATAAACCTAAATGCTCCCATCAGGCATACAGTTATAAGTGATTCTAAAATGATTCTTGCAGACAACTGCAAGAGCATGTGAGTGACTTACTTGCCCATAGGGAAGTCAAAGTCAAATTGTTCCTGAGACGGAGTCCAGCAGAGCTGAAGGAATTGAAATGTTCAGAGTGAGATCTACAAATCCCCATTTCATTTTCATGAATATTATGAAGATTTGTTTGATCCTTCCTGAAGTATTTCCTGAGAGCATTTTATACTGTAGAACACTTTGTGGGTCTTATCTGCTCAGATATACAGATCATGCTGAAAAGACACGGTCTTCAGAAGTCTTAGATGGATGTTTTGTGGCTATATCTTACTAAACATCTTCCTGCCAGGAACGCCACCACATCATGTTACCCTTTTCCATAGGTGTTCATGATGGCAGGAACATATATGATGAAAATATGCAAATGAGTCACTTTGTTCTAAACTCACATCAAGGAACACAGGAGGTACTGAATATCCCTCTCTTTTTCTTTCTTTTTTTTTTCCTAAAATCATTGTAAAACAGAACTAAACACAACTAATGATCACTGGCAGTCCTTGTTACACTCATTGGTTTCCCAATAATGCTCAAACTTAGCTCTCAGAATCTTAATTTTTATGGAATAAAATCTTGCTGCTGTTCTCTATTTACAAACTATCAAAACATGTCAGAATTTTAAAGCACTTAATCGATTGGAACAGAGTGCAGATAGGCTCTCTTTGCTGAAATTTCCTTTTGTAGTGGTTTTCCCCAGGCCAGGTTTTGGTAGAGGGGAGACTACAGGGATGGCTTCTTTAAACAAAGACCTGCCAGGAGCTTCCCCTGTAGCTGATCAGGCTAATGCCGGTCAATTCTAAGATGGACTCTCGGCTGGCCAAGGCCTGGCCAATTAGTGACTGAGGTAACGCCTCTGTGAATAACCCACCCCACCTTAGAAGCAAACAGTAGTGACACAAATAAAGTCACTTCCAACGTCTCATTCTGTCTCATCTCATCTTCAATTTTATTTAATCACTATTGCCATGGTATCTGAGAAACAACCAAAAATCAAGAATAAGAATACTCCAGTGTCTGCCCTTCTTCTGACCTTCCCACCATTTATGTTGGTTAATTAAATTTCTGAAGAGTTTTCTGGGAGTAACAAGAGCAAGAGTCAGAGAAAGGCAAGCTGTGGAGGAAATCATGCACTTAGCTCTGAGCCTAAGTGTTATTCTCACCTCTAAAGAGCTCCAAGGTTTGATATTTTCCAACAGATATAAGAGGTATATTGCTGATATTTGGCCTGCTATAGGTAGAAATAATCCTATTTATCAGAACTCCATGTTACTCAAATTGTCATATTTACTGTTTGTTTTCCAGTATATGTTAGCACTTTAAAATAGACATTGCTAACATTAAAGTTAATAGAATGACCAGGATAATATTATGTCAAAGGTCTCTGGTTACATGATAACAGTCTGTAGATTTACTGACATCTGTGATAAACAAGACTTCTCAGCATTTCTTTTAATTTCAAGTATTGAAAGGTACAATCTCAAGTTAAATAAGGTAAAACTACTAATAAATTCCTTCAGAAATGTTAAAAATAACAGAATCGAAGTATATTTTAGAGTCAGATGAGTTTTACTATTGGAGTAAAGGTCTGCGTAATAATATGCAAGCTTAGGAAAAACCTGTATGCACATCCTTTGTTGGACAGACCTCAGATTGGGCCATGAATTCTCCACTGTAATTATTTTAATTAAAAAAAAAAATCTCAATTCTGATGTAGTTCTTTACAATAAATTCCTTTAATTCCTAAAAATACCACAGAAAAACAGTTTTTGGGGAGGTTACACATTGCTAATACGGATCTTGATGCTTATTGAAGACGTTTCTTTTTAGTTATTCCTTTATGTCTGAAAGCATGCAGGTTTTGTTGAATGTAAAATACTGAAAGGAGCACAGAATCCATATTACATGGCATGTCCTGCTGTGGTCTTACTTTACCAAAGGAATGTAGCAAGAATGCGCTGGTAATATCCTTTGTCTTCATTATAAGAACCTGTGTTACTACATTCTTTCCGATGTAGGGCCATTTACCTTGACTCCCAACTACATTTAATCTCATTACATTCACTGTCTATATAGCAACATCTTTATTCCACTTGAAAGATTTTAAAGCTCTGGAGGATGATATTACAGTATGGGCAGAATATGCTTTATTGAATAGGGTCCTGTGTAAATTCCAGATATGATCATGTCATCCATTTTTATGAGCCTGTTCACATGATTCTGTGTTAATGCAGCAATTGTGATTCTTCTAGTTAAATATGGTAATTGGAAATCAGATCATGAATAAGCATTTTAAATATTTTCATATTGAAAGGAAAAAAAAAAAAAAGGCTGTATTAAAAGATCTTACTATACATCTTGACTTTAGAAAGATCTTCTGTACTTTTCTTGCAAAAGATTCTACAAAATGAAAACATGTGAATATGAATACTGATGTTAGAAACAAGAGTAAGTTAAATGCAAGACAGGAAACAACATGTCTGTAACTTATCCTCGGTACAGAACTCACTATTTCAAGGATAATTTTTTTATATAATATTAATAACAAAATCAACAGTGCTGAGTTGAATAAGATTTACTCCTATGGGAAAAAAAAAATCTGTTTTAGGTTGTTTGGCAAGGGATCAGCTTTAGAAAACTAAAAAGCCAGAGAGGCAGAGTTGGGATTTGCAAGTCTTGTATAACTTGTGAGCAGTCCATGTGGCTGTTGAAGATGTCGCAGACAGCCCTGAGAGGCAGCAGGACTCCCAGCACGATAGTAGAAATTTCTTAGGGGTCAGATAAGCCACTTTCTTATTGACTAGTTCCAGGTAATTAAATAAATAGCTATGTGAAATTAATTAATGGGTCATAAGTTCTTTGTGAAAAAACAGTAAAAATTTCATACTATATGTCTGAAAAAATATACTTCAAGTACTCAGTATGGCCATGCTGACAAATAGGCTTATCAAATAACTGAAGGGCAAGTTGTTGGTTCTTGCCTTTGGTCAGTGATAATATTGTATGATCTTGTCATTTATTATGGTAGATTTTATTACATGTGCTATTATAGGCGGCCTATAAAATTTGATGTACTAGTAGAAAATAAAATTACTGTTTATCAGATTATTTCTCTGCCTCTAACTATCCCAGGTGAGTAAAAACAGATTTGCAAGGTATAGAACTTCTTAATGAATACAGACCTAGAGGATGATCATGTAAGATAATTCTGTGTGCTCTTTAGGCTTTGAATCTGCAGCATTAAGTGCTGATCCAGGGACCAACTCAAGGGAAAGGTAACAGTAAAATATATTAGTTTAATTGAAGTGACTACTAAACCTTTGATTCTGCCTTGAGAAGGCCTAAGAATGTAAGGACTGGGTATGTCTTAGGCCAATATATGCAGGTTTGTTTTTTTTCTAGAGGCAAACTTTCTGCTATATTCATTGAAGTAAATATTCATGTTGCTAATTGCTTCAGATAATTTTACGTAAATTGTGTGTTTTGAAGATGACTTATAGTGCAAGATTAATCACATGAGCAGAAATAATTGCCAGTCTAGCCATTTCAGTAACCTCTGCTAATCTCTCCTTTTTGTCTCACTTTACAAAGCAACTTCATCAGGCCATAATAAGCGTTACTCACACAGAGTCTGTTAGTCTTGCTTTAAAGGGCCATATAAATGATGAGAGACAAGACAGGCAGGAAATAGAACTCAGTGAGGTTATAGATTCTTGCAGATTTTTCTTTTAAACTGTTGTTCAGTAAAAAGATTTCCCTTTCCCTCGTACCACAGAACCGTGTTCCCATGCTAGCTGTTCCTGGCTGATCCATGGCACAGTACCTTCATCATTTCTATTGAACTTGGGAGACATAAGATCAAGCTGACACAGGATGTCCTCACAAAAAGATTCATTGGTTTTTCCACTGAACAGAGTTCTCATTACTGAGGAACACAATCTAATTTCCACTTATACAATGGATGGGTCCCGTAGTTCACAAGAATATATGGAGGGAAAGCTGTGTTACAAACCTATCATTCCATCTTTGATCTCTCAGTTTATCCCTGAATGAGTTCAACAAAATGGCGTTTGTATTTCCTTTTCATATGTAATTTCATACAGACATGTCTACAAGTGACATTTGTCCCAGGGTGCACAGTCAAATGTTTGTACAAGACTCTATTCCTAATGCAGTAATGGGACTCTATGGAATCTCCTCAGAATGACGGCTTCCTCTCCTATTCCTGGGCATTTTGATAGTCAAATGATATTAAATTCTTTATTTGCTAGTTATTTCCTTAAACAGCTTTACTCCTTATTTAAGCTAATGATACAACTGCTTTTCTCCTTTCTAAGCAACAGAAGAAACAATTTTTTTTTCTTGTTCTACCGCTCAAATATGTTCTGCTTTTATTTAAAAATTTAGAGATTTTAATCCATCTTTCTCTTCTGTATTCCAGTTAATCAGATCCAGTTTCATATTGGGAGATACCAAGTAATCCCTATTTAGAAAGCTGTGTTTCTGGAAGTGCTACTGATCACACTGCTAACCTATCAAACAGTAGCAGGCTGGCTATTTTTGCCACTAGCTCTCTGACATACTGGGAAATGTTCCTGCTACAAAAGAATCCAGTAAGCTCTGTTGATTTTGTGGTTCTAAATCTTGTACAGCTAAAAACAAATAGTTGATATAATTTGCTCTTTTGGGAAGAGAAAGCCTAAAAATGTCAGGTGTACAAACTTGTGTCAGAATCATAGCAAAAGTTGAATCTTCAGAAAAAAACTTGACCTAACTTTATTTCTTCTCAGACTGCATGTGAATTCAATTTTGTAGAAGCTGAAGAAGGCAACATGCTAAACATTCCTAGTAGACATGCTTTGACCTACCTTGACTGTTTTAAAGGATTCACAAAGTCATAATTTTGAAGGAGTACTTTTCTTTTGAAAAGAATGAGGTAGCTAAAGCATTCTTCAGAGATGTTTGTAGAATTAGAATCTGAATTACTTGCTGACACACAATTGTTTTAATTTCTCCTACCAATTGGATTTTAATTCAGCAATCTGAGAGATTTTACAAAACTAATCATTTGCTTTGATCCTATGAATACATTCTCCTTGAATAAAGACAAAATCAATAGGAGAAAACGATGAGAGGAAGAAAAAATATCTTCCTATGCTCTAAAAATGGATCTGTCCATTGACAAATGGTAGCATATTCTACAATTAGCTTGTAGCATATCTGAAGGAGAAAGATGCAGAAAAGACTTATGTGTGTCTCGGTGGAACACATCTGTATCTGATGTTGGGGATGATTCAAGTTCACTTTGTCCTCCATCACCTTGTCATTAATTTTCTCAACTGTAGCTAGCTGCTGGAAACAGTTTTCTGCTTGCCATTGATATGTGCAAGTTAATCAACACCATTAATCTACATTCCAAATATCTGGAAACTGCTCTTTACCACTTTTTTTCTCATAGGAAATCTATGGGCTGGTGCATGTGTGATCTTATCTATCGTGACTGTCTGATTTCTTCAGTGGTAACAAACAGATTTAATTTCTATGCTGTATAGGAAATGCTTGGGCTTTTCATAAAGGAAAAACATTATAAGAACTACCTTGGGTTTAATATGATCTACATGGTTTCCTAGAATTTCCACAGACATGTGGAACTCTGGTCTACACAATTTACAAGGTTTCAGTAAAGCTTCAGCAGATATTGTAACCTTAACAATTGTAGAGCTGGTACAGATTGAGGTTAAGTTGAAGGTCTTCATTTCATTTTTGCCCCATTCATTTGCTGGAAGCTTCTTCTTAATATCTATAATCCACTGCTTCTGAAAGAGAACATTGCCTTTACTACAGCACCAGTGTGTATGTAACAGGTTTTTAATTGTTTCATTGTATCTGTTTAATTGTTTAATGCTGTATAATATGTATAATGTATAATGCAGTTCAGTGTGTAGACATACAATAATGGCTTTGTTGCTGACTTTCCTTCCAAACATATTGTTAAGTACTGATAACAGCGTATTTTCTCTTCCAAACAGTAAACGTTTGGGGCCAACCAAAATGGTTTCCCAGCAGAAGAAACACCAGGAATATAGAAAGACTCTTTATTCTAAGTGTGGTTAATATACACACAGTCCTGGGGTACAGGTGCTATTAAACAGAACTGTTCTACTTCGAGAACCTAAGCAAACAATAATATATCCAGACAGAAGTTATCTCAAAAAACTTAGACCAGGGATGAGACCAAGATCATCTCACACTCCTGTGGTTCCTCTCTAACCATCACTACCTCAACGGTGAAACTTCAATACTCAAGACCATATTCTTTTCAGAATTTTCACTTAAAGAATTTAGAAAATTGCATCTAGCAGCATCTTTTGAGCACACCTACCAGAAGAATGTGTTTGCAGATAAGATTTATTAAGCCTTAAATGGAGCTAAGTACATTGTTAAACGTGCTTGCTCATCCTTCTGCACTAGAGAGAATACTTTTGTTGTTGTTGTTTTAGATACCTTTTGGGATAAAGATGTCATGATGCTTGTTGATAGCACAAATTCTTATAGTCAAACTGTTTTGCTTACTTTTTGACTGTTCTGTGATCAGGTATCCTGAGCAGTAAAGCACAGATTTCATCTATCTGTCTTTAAAGTCCATAGAAAACTTCCACTGGAAACCCAATGTGAGCCCTGGGATACATTGGCAGTTATGAAAATAATGTAGTCTTTCAAGAATCAACTAGTATTACTCAATGCTCTACCAAATTCTTTTTCCTCCAAAATCTGTTTTCCTCTTTTAGTTATTTACATTATGGGTCTTGCCCCCAAATATAGCACATAAAGGCAAGTGAGGACTTTCTAGCCCAGGGGAAATGACTTGTAGTACAAAAGACAGGGGAAATATTTTTGGGTTTTATCCTGCTTCCTCACCTTTTCTAATTTACTAGCCTCTTATTGAAGTTTAGCAGAATGGCTGACATTATACAGGACTTTCTAGAGTCAGCATTAACAAGAATGCTAAATTCACAAGGAAACAGATGAACTAGAGCAAGTAAGGAACAAAACACAGAAATTGTACATTTCTCTCTTTCTTTTACTGGTTGTGTTTCATCAGTTTGTTAGTTTTCATTCCCACGTGATTTGATGTCATTAGAATTGCCATAAAGTGTGATGCACTTTTTACACAGTATTTTCATTAGGTGCCTTTCTTGCCTTCTTTGCCTGACCTACTCAGATTCATACTGAACTACCTTCCATCCCGTAGCTCGTGACTGTTGCCTCTTTGAGCCAAACGTCTGCCCTGTCTGTGGTGGGGTTGTAGCATCTCACTACTCCAGAAAGTTGCCTTTGCTGACTATGCTGGATGGCCCCAGGAGGAAGCATAATAGTTAATGCCTTGGAGTGCCATGGCTTGGACATTACTTTAGTGATATCTTTCCTGACCCAATCCCTGACAGTATTTCCTAGAGGCAGACAGATGTGTAACCATCTGAGACTGTCTTAAAATATGAAATACCAGTCCTGTATTCCTAATGGTCTGACAAGCTGCAGGACCTTATGCAAAAACATCTTCCATTTTTTCACCAGAAATCTCCACCCAAGAGAAACTGTGTGGGTAAAATCTCACTCCTCCAGGTATATATTCAACCCAGTTCCTTCTCAAAATAGAACAAAAGGATTAAATTTCTTAAATTCTGTAGAAAACAAAAGAATTTTCTAGGTATATTTTTAAAACAATTTTCCCTGATTTTGCGTTCCTACCAGAATCTTGCTGTTTACAGAAAAACTGCAGATATCTGTGCTTTCACTGTTATTTCTTGTAGGGATCACGTGCTGCTTTTAATTACAACCTTATTCCCTACTGAGTCCTGTGCAAGTATTACCCAGAGCAAAATTTTAGCCACTACATTTAGACTGAGACAAAAGTTAATCTTCTATGTCAGAGGTTTACTGTACTGGATTTATTAACACCTTCACAATCTTCACCATTACTTTAGAATTCTTCAGGTCAAACTAATCCTATGTGAAGTCAAGTATAATGAATTCTCAGATTGCTGTCTAGTTCTGTGACAGGCCACAAATTCTGTGGTATAGCACGAAACTATAGAGAGATATAACTGCAACAGAAAAAAAGAAGTTGTAAATGTTGATGGGCACAATAATTATCCATTAATAAGTCAAGTATAGCCTACAAAGAAAAGATCAGAAGGACCAAAAGTCAAATCAGGAAAAGGACTGTGCTTTACACTGTACAGCCAAGGATAAATCTGTAATTTTTAGAGAAAGTGCTCCAAATTGTTACCTCTGTTTCAGAATTTAGCTTGCTTTTATGTTATATTTCATCAACTCTGTGAAATACATGTTGAAGTGCCAAGAAATTTATTTCTTCAGTTATGTTTATGTGGCGTCATTGATCTAAGTAGGAGCCACATAAAGTCCCATTGATCTTAATGGGGGTCAGATTGAAACATCCAAGGGAAGAATATGACATTTTTGTTCTACAGGAGCCAAACATGCACTAGATTAACTCATTCACATGCACTTTTATAAGCAAGTCTAAAGCTATTCCTGTATGTGCTGAGTCTTGATGCTTGTCTGTTTCAACAGCAGGGAGCAGAGGCACACAAGTCTTGTATTTGTTGCTGTAGTGAGCAATAAATTAGCAAGAGCCAATATAATATTAACCTCCTTTAATTGCAGTCTCCTTGTCTGTTTGCTCTACTGTATATATTTAGTTGCAGAGTCTCCAGGTGCTGTGATGTTTCCAGTGTGATCACAAATAAATGACTGTGCAGTTCATTTTCAGGCATCAGTGATGAATTTTCATCAGCCTTTAGTCATAGAAGAATTTCACTGTTTCAAAACAAGAAAACAAATACTTAATTGGTTCATATTTGTTGTTTTCATGTAGAATCTTTCAAGCACTGAGAAAAGGTTAGATTGAGACTACAGATAGCTGACATGATAATACATCATTTAAACATATTACCAAATCCAGAAATGATCAGAAAAGACAATGGAGATGACAGATGAAAATGCAAATGGAGTCTGATGAATGGGAGAAGGAATGACTTGGTAGGTGGCACGCTACCAATATTCATGTGAAATTAGAAAGTACTTTATGACTGAAAATGGTGAACATCTGATGAAATGCAAATTTAAGGTGCTGAATGCTATAGTAGGTGGGGAATTCCATGAGTTTTTAACATATTGCAAAGTAGGTGCTGTGTGTAGACAATAATCAGCACTTAACACCCAGATCTGATGGTTATATGATGCAATTCTGACTAAATTAATTCACCCTCTAGACTTACTTATTTCTGCTTTCTGTTGTATAGTACCACTGTACAAAATTAAATCCCTGCTGTAATGTGTCTAGAAGACAGGAAAAATTATTTCTGACTGAAAGACGATAGTGTAATCATGACTGATTTTCCTGGAAGTTTCATAAAGTAAAATCTATCTCAGAATCAAGTTTGGCAGAGCCGTGACTTTCTGAAAACCCTTTTTGCAAATATAGGGTGTAGAATTACTGTGAATCACCTAAAATTAATTGCTGTGTAGCAAAGTGTTTTTATACTACTTGGCAGATCTTTGAGGAAAAACTTTTCAAAAGTATTTACTGAAGCTATTAGCTTTCTTACAGTTCATTCCAGTTCAATAACTTTAATGAAAATAAGTGATATCTTCACATTAAAATTCTAACATGGAAAACAGAGTCATCTCTGATGCCAGAAGTTTGGTTTCTTTCACTGAGTTGTATTGCTTTAAAGGAAAAAGTATCCATCATTCACATAGAATATCCTAACCTAAAAAAGACCTGATTTATATCTTATTTCCAGAGGCCTCACAGCCCGGGGATAATAGTGGGAGATGACTGGAAAACAGGTTATATTGTATTACACAGCATGTTTTTTAAAGGCACAAAATAGCACAAGATTTGCTTTTGCATATGCATCACTTCTTGTTATTGTCTTAGTGGATAATTATTCTTGCAGAATTCATTTAACCACTTAATACTTGAAGCTATACTGTTCTGGTGCACATTGGCACAGTAGACAAAGGGGAATACAGCAGCCATGATGAAGGGTTAATTGACTTTTACCGAAAAAGTTTATAGCTTGCTCTTGTCTTCATCCTTAAGCACTACTGATCCACTGTAAACTAAGATCTGTTGGGACAATATTTTTAAAGATGTTTGCTTTTCCTCTAACCTATATTTTATTTGTATTGTTTCATTTTCCCCCCCAAGATACTCTGGTGATAAAAAGGATAAGGTCATTGTCTCTTTTTCAAGTCTCTTTTTCTTAAAGTGGCTATATTAAATTCTCCTGCCCATTAAAGGGCAGAAGTTGCATATCTTTTCTCAGAGAAATTTACATACACTTCAGTTTGCGGAATAGAAACTGCAGTGATTCAGTAGGTGGCTACATTTGCTTAGCTTACATAAAGTGCTATAAGAAGATCTGAGGGGAGAAGTGTTACCCTTTTAAGTGGTTTTTAAAATATCAAATCTTATTTCAGTTAATTCTAGTGGTTCACTAGTAGTATTATTTTATTGTTATCACCCTTTGGTGTGTTGAGATTTAAATGAAAGTTTTATGGAATATGCTTTTTTAGAATTCAGAGGATTTTATGGATTGTTATTCATAACATCTGCCACTTACAGGGGAAAAAAAAGCCTTGAACTCTCCTTTAATATGTATTTAATGCTTGCAATATGATTTTATGTTAAATAAGATTTATTTTACTTTAGCAGTTGTTTCTGTAGCTGTGGGAAAGATCTGTCTGCACTCTAAACCCTTAAGTCTGAGGTTTATAGTTTGGCTATTTCATTATGAGGAAACTTGGCATTTCTCAGCAGATAATATAAGGGTTTTTTTTCAAAAGAAGACTGGAAAAAGAATACTAAATAAAAAAATTAATATTAATGAATGCTTACTGATAACTAAAATGGATTAAGTAAAGGAGTAATGTAGATTCTTTCTCTTTTCCTGTTGTATGTTTTATAAAATCATTTTCTTAAGAAACAAAACTTGACTACAATTTGAGATAGCCACAAGGGAGATCTTGGAGGTATTCTAAAGGCAGACAAATGAAGCTTAAGTCCTTTTTTATTTTTAACTGCAAGAAACTCCCATTGTTCAGTTTTGTACTTGACATTGAACTGGACAGGTGTGTCCACATAAGGTGCAACAGGGAGGATTTGCATGCTGGCTTGCTGAAGTGACAGAATTGTGCAAAATAACTGCAGTGATCTGGCAAGCTTCAGGAAGCAGGTGGATCTGAGGTACCTGTCTCCAAAATTACAATGCTGAAGATGCCTGCTTGCCTGCTGCCTAACTCAGGAGGCATCCATGCTCTTTTCCTCAACCTTATTATTCATCAGGCTCCTCTTCTGTATATCTTCACATGCCTAGAATTGCTCCGCTCTTGATGGATCTAGGTAGTATAGCATGTAACTCGGAGCAAGTTTAAGATCCAGAAATTCTATGTGTGTATATGTGAATATGATGTAGAGTGAACAGGAATATTTTTATATATGTATTGGGAGGTACAAATTTACGTCCAAGAGATGTTGATACTGATTTTTGCTGAACACAGACAGTGTTCATTTAGGAGGTTTGCATTTCCAAATGTTGTCAATATTGAACACTTATGATAGAATATGACATCAATACCACATTAATCAAAAGAGAGTGCTTTTTTTAGGAGTGTTTTTTTCATCATGAAAAAGACTAGTTGAATGGAAGAGCCTAAGAAATCTTGAAAGTTACACCAGGGAAAAGAGGGAAGTTGACAAACTGCAGTTGATCCATCAGAGGGTTATGAAGATCATTAGGGTCCTAGAGCAACAGCCCTGAAGTTGAGGGGAATTACTTGATTAATCTGGCAGAGGTGCCAATAGCAGCCTACAGCTACCTGAAGAGTAATTGCAAAGAGGGTGAGTCAATCTCTTCTCAATAGATGACATTAAAAGGGACAATTGCCATGAATTGTGGCTTTGGACAAGCCTGCCAATGCATATACAGGTTGTGAGAGTGCTTTTCAGACTCCCAGGTCTCACAATCATTTATTTTATTATCTTTAATACCTCAGCCAATTTCAGTTGCTTTTAACACAGATGGAGGACATTAAACCAGGTGAAAATTTCCATAGTCAGTTGCTCACTCCCTCAGCTGCCTCCCATCATATCTTTCTATTTGAGTCTCTTAGGAGAGTATTCAGGTTTCCTTTTTTGCACAGTGGAATGAATTAAAGGTAAAATATTGACTTGGAATTCCTCAGGAAAGGAATTCCAGTCGTCTTACATAACAAGTTTTAAGCAGATTCAAAGAGGATTTTGGTTTATGGATAGCACATGCAGTGCACCTGCATTGACCAAGTAGACAGTAACAGCTCTGTCTGAGGCATTTGAGTATGTTGGGTTAATGATTAACTCATTAAAAATTCTCAGTATTTTGACATTTTGGACTATCATATTCTATGAAGTAAACTATACAAGATTATTTAAAATTTTATTTCAGATTAAGAACTATTTTCTTGCTGGAGTAATGTGGAAAGTAAAGCACTAATAGAATTGCCAGAATAATTTACTATTGCATGACATGAAAGTGGCTTAAATTTCTGCTAGCAGATGAGCACACAGAGTAATGGTTCAAAGTGATCATTACTACTTAATCATGACGCGTTCTCCTGGAAGAAGTAGTTATAATTCTCAAAAATGAGGCATTTATATTTCCTCAACTCTTTCTCTTCTTCCTCTTTATGGCATATATCAAGTGACAAGGTTAATATTGAAATGAAATTTGTTCAAATGTGTCCGTGAATTAGTAGAAGAATGACCATAAAATTGTTGTTTAAACACAAATAATGAAAAGCATTTCAAATTGTAGTTATCACTGTTATAATCGACTTGGAAATAAATGGCACATAATGTAATCCTTGGTTTTCCTCTACTCATTTATATTTTATTTATATATTTACAGATGCATCATGGTAGTAGTCTCCAATATGATCACACTTCCATATGCTGTTTCTCAAGTTTGGTTTTGTTGCATTACATTTGCATTATTTTCTTTTTGTGGCATACTGTGGAACCAAATTTTATTGTTGCTATTTTTAATTTACCAAATTAAGCTTCTTTAGCAAAGACACCTGCAGAAAGAGTCCCTAGAAAGTATGTGTGAAATTTTTTAGAATGTACATGAATACGTGTGTGCATCTTCGTATATCAGAGGAAGTTTGAAAAAGTCAATGACAACCCATAAATTATTAAAAATTATAAACAAGAATTTTTAAATTACTAGTATTTTGAATGCCAGTTGATTCATGCCTGAGGGATATTGGAAAAGCAACCTCTTTCCAGGTGTTCTGAGCATATGCCTGCTATACTATACCTAATATATCTTCATGGAATTATTTTTGAATGCTATAATCAAAATCGTTTGCTTTCAGTCATGGAAGTCATTATTTGTTGAGACTCCTGATTGGAAAACTAGAGTGCCTACAGCTCAGAGAAATGCCATCAAAACTTTTCAGGATTAGAGAGAGATGACTTGCCTGGATGATTCAATATCCCTCCCATCAATGAAATCTAATAGATGATGAAGATTTTTTACTTTTATTGTAGGCCATTAGACAACTCAGTTTTGTATCTTTTGTTATGTGTTCTTAAAGAGCCAGCACTGTCTTCCAAAGCTCTGAAAATAATATGAAAGGTATTGAGACATTTAAGTTAATGAGAAGCACTGAATGATCATTTAATCATTAGCATCATTTTAATGCTAGCCATATGTGAAACTTCAAAACTATACAAATGTTTTAAATTTCATTCATTTGGTCCGTGGCATTGATGACTAAAGGCAGTTTACAAGACCATTGTTGAATGGATGGGTGACTCAGTATTCTGGTTATAATGGACATGGTCTTGTGGTAAAAGGAGACGGGATGGTAATTAATGACACCTTGCAAAATGACTTTCACCATGGAATTCTCTTTCAACACATTCATCATTTTGTGGCAGTGACTTTTAAATTCTGTGCCTCATGACTAGTCTTCCTTGTTGTAACTGAACCATTTCAAACATTCTGATTTCACAGCTACACAGGGCTTAAAGTATAAATTTCTCCTGTAGCTCAATAAGATTAGAGAGAATATATGTCAAGTATGTTTGTAAGAGCAGAATGTTTCTTGATGCTCCAGGAGAGGTTCCTATTTTTTTTCCTCATATTGAGCCTTCCTCTCCTTGTTTTCATTGTGTTTTCTTTCTCCTTTTGAAGTGTCCTTCACTGACACACAGTCTTTGCACTGCAACCTTGCTGACTTTTGGTCAGGGTGGGGTGAAATTGCTTCATTCTGCCGTGCCTGTTATGTGGCCATTTGTTTGCTAATGTCAAACCTCCACTGTGGCATGTTAGGTCAAGCTGTTAAGAAGTGATATCTGGGCATCTTTTGATACTGTCAAACACATGGAAAATGCAAGATCATTTTAACATCTTCCTTCAGACCAAGTATCCAATATCACGTAGGTGTCTAGAAGATCTTCAGGAAACGATTTTTAAAATGGCTCTAAATTTGAGTCTATGAGTTTATGAATCTACATCTTGCCTATTGTCACCCATAAAGACCCAGTGTATTTCTTGAAGGATTATAAATTACAATATGTCAACTGAAATACTGTGCTTTATGGATGATCAGGTAGTGAAATGAATTGTTAACTGGTTGAAGGAAAGAAATCAGAGTTGTGATCAATGGGGCAGGGTCTAGTTGGAGGACCTGTATCTAGTGGAGTCCCTCAGGGGTGAGTTCTGGGACTGGTACTGTTCAATATATTCATTAGTGATCTTGATGAGGGAACAGAGGGCACTGTCAGCGAGTTTGCTGATGACACTAAACTGATGGGAGTGGCTGACACACTCTGTGCTGCCATTCAACTAGACCTGGACAGGCTGAAGGGTTGGGCAGGGAGAAATCTAATGAAATTCAACAAGGGTAAGTATAGAGTCTTGCATCTGGGAAAGAATAACCCCATGTACCAGTGCAGGCTGGGGAATGAACTCTTGGAGAGTAGTATAGGGGAAAGGGATCTGGGGGTGCTGGTGGGCAGCAGGATGACCATGAGCCAGCAATGTGTTCTCATGGCCAAGAAGGCCAATGGCACCCTGGAGTGTATTAGAAGGGCTGTGGGAAGTAGGTTGAGAGAGGTTCTGCTCCCCCTCTACTCTGCCCTCGTGAGACCGCATCTGGCATATTGTGTCCAATTCTGGGCCCCTCAGTTCAAGGACAGGGAGCTGCTGGAGAGAGTTCAGCTCATGGCCACCAACATGACGTAGTGGAGCATCTCTCTTCCGATGAAAGGCTGAGGGAGCTGGGGCTCTTTAGCTTGGAGGAGACTGACGGGTGACCTCATTAATGTTTACAAATACATAAAGGGTGAATGTGAAGAAAATGGAGCCAGGCTGTTCTCAGTGATGTCCAATGATATGACAAGGGGCAATGAGTACAAGCTGGAATATAAGAGATTCAAAAGAAACATAAGGAAAAACTTTGTTGTTCAGGTGAGGGAGCACTGGAACAGGCTGCCCAATGGGTTGTGGAATCTACTTCTCTGGAGACATTCAAAATCTGCCTGGACGAGTTCCTGTGTGACCTGCTCTAGGTGGTCCTGCTCTGGCAGGGAGGTTGGGACTAGACAATCTTTCGAGGTCCCATCCAACCCTTAAGATTCTGTGATTCTGTGATCACTGTATTTTTTTTTAATATGTGCAAAATCTATGTGTTATATTCAAAGGAGAAGATCTGCTAGCCTGTGAGATATCAAAGACATGGCCAGGCAGTCTAAAAAGCCTTAGAGTTTTGCCCAAGTGAGGATTTGTTGAAAGACTTTGAAAATTATGCCCTGACTTTTGGTTTTTTAGCATAATGATCTCACTGAAATTATTTTATTCCAATATTACAGCTGTAAGTAGTCAATTAAAGGCAGTAATAACTGGAATATGGAGAACTGATGCTTAAAAAAATCAAGAAACATTAATTTCGTGTCATAAGTGAACTGCAGGGCAAAATAAAATGGGTTGATATTTGATTCACAGAAAGCGACACTAATTAAAGGACTTATGGAAATCATGTGCTGATTTCACATTTCAGGGAAATATTGGGAGTTGCATTTGAGATGACACAAGGTGTTATTTTAAAGTTTTAAAGCAAGATGAAAACAGTGAATGTAATGTTTCCAATTCATATGGATGATTTTTGTAGCTTGTTAGAAAGTTAGAATTAATTTACTCAATCCATGATTCAAATGATCTAGAAAAAACCTATTTTGTTCTTTTATAAAAGCTATGGAGAAAAAGATTTAGAATTGTAGAACAGAGAAAGACAATTACTGTGGGCAAAATCAATGAGGCTGTGCACAAGGGAGAGAGGGATACTCAG
Organism: Urocolius indicus; assembly: GCA_013401255.1. Classification (NCBI taxonomy): domain Eukaryota; kingdom Metazoa; phylum Chordata; class Aves; order Coliiformes; family Coliidae; genus Urocolius; species Urocolius indicus. Next base: position 342,225 of record WBNH01003442.1, on the reverse strand, counting down.
CATGAGTTAAGGGTTAGTAGAAATAAGCCTTTAGTGTGAAATTCAATCCTGTGCTAAGTACCAACACAGACATATCACACGAACCAATTAAGGACCATTTAAGCCTGATGTACTTTTTCATTAAGTGTCTCTTGAATGTAAAACTTGACACAGTCCCATCAGTCAAATATTCACTTAAAGGTGACCAATGAAGTTAGAGGGAAAGATTTTCCTTTAAATTACCATTTTTTTTTTTACCAGGAAAAGTCTTGCTGAGAAGCTTAAAAACACTCTACAGTAACAGGAGGTTAAAAGGTAGTCTGTGCTTTTACAAGTCCCTAGCTTATTTATAATTAAGAGATGCATCGAATTTTGCTCCGCAAGGATGCAGTTCCTCATAGAACAGCTTGTGAATTAGTAAGAAAGAGTATTAATTGTTTGTATGATCATTAATTAGCCATTCCGCCTTCCCATATCATCATTTAACTCCATTAAGCTTAATGTTTATACATACACCATATTAATGATCTTACATACAGATAGCAGTGGAATACATAGGGATTAGTGAAGCAATAATCACATAAAACATTATCAATTTAATCAGTATTAATGTTAATTCTATCAATTTGAATAGAAATTGGATCACAATTGGAGATGTAATGTTAGAGAGTCTAAATTGTTACCAGATAAAATTATTCCTGATGAAAATAGTTCGGTGTCTTTGCAGGATATTCTGTAACAAAATATGCAACAAAACCAACAACCAACACCCCACCCCTTCAAACAACAATAACAAAACAGAAAAGAGGCTGAGTTTCTAGTGAGATCAGTAAAATAAATAGAAATCTCATTTATTTAGGTCTTCTTTCATGACATCGTGATGATACATCAGCGATCCTTTTCAAGACCTGTTTTCCTCCTTTCTGTAACGGTTATTTCAAATTTTGATCAAGACAGCTGAAATATAGACTGAAAGCTCATTGAAAGTCAACAAAGCCAGTGAGATGTACAGTAAGACCTACATATAAAGCACTTCAAAGACTATAAATATTTACAAGGTATAAATTGATGCTCCTTCAAATCATTTACCACTGAGATTCTCATCCTAGAGTGGTTTTGTCTGGGAAGAGTAGGGAGTAGTGGGAACACAATCCAGTATTCAGAACACCAATGGGGGCATTTTCCGTATTGCACAGTGGAGTGAAATAAATGCATCATGAAATTAAGGGCCAGTGCATTTAGAACAAATAAAAGACAATAATGCAGAAAATAGTTAGCTCATGGATTTTCCAATAGCTGATAGACAGATAACATTGTCTGCATGTAATGGGGCTGGGTAATTTATGTTTGCTAATGCTATTTGTAGCTGTGATAATACAGATGATCCAATCTCATGTGTCAGAGAAACTTGATGAAAGGGGAACATTTCTTTCTTTCCCTAACTGTCATTTCATAGTCAGTTAGATGTTTTATGTGTCTATAAAGTAGAGACAAAGTATGAGAGGAGCTGTAGAACAGTAGATTGACCCATTATGACAAGTTCTCTATTACTTGCTTTGTGAACACCCAATCCAGACTGTCCATTGTTGCCAAACCCACAAAAATTATTTCCATTTTAAGAATTAGCTTGGATGAGCAAAGCTGATAAATTTTAGAGCTAAAACAAAACTATGGAGCAGAGCTAAGTGACCCAACAATAATATCTTATTTTTTATTCGTGGCACCTGATTTATAAGGCTGTAATTCCCTCTGATTTCAATGGTTCCTTTTGATTTACATTACTATAAATGACAGTGAGATTAATTCTAGCAGAAAAAAAAAAAGGCATTTTCAGTTGAGATTTTTCTGTCTCAGTGCTATGTTGCACAGGTTCAAGCACTATTTTCTACTTTCTGGCTTTTTGGTCAAGACATATTCTCTGTAAAAGGTTCTGGAAGAGTTCTGTCACATTAATAATTTCTAACTGAAGGCATCATTTGCCAGAGCCTATACTCAGTATCACACTCTTTTAAATAATTGCTCTTGGCATCACAGCCTAATGGTATTACAAATTCTGTCACAATATCAATAGTGAAGTGGTAAGAGAGTTAGAAGTATTAGAATGGTGCTCCACAGTCATGTAGCTTGGCAAGAAATAATCTGACTCTTCTGTTGCTCATGCCAATGAAATGTTGTCAGTCTCAACTATCCTGATTTATATTCTGATTGGAAGACCCCTGGAATCAATCTTCACTTGTCCAAGGGGAACAAAGAATTCCAATTTAAGTGCTCCACAGTGTTCTAAAGAAGAAATTTGAACTTAATGTGGAAACAGATCGGTGTTATCATTACTTGTTTCTGATTTAACAAGGAAGTAAAACACCTTAGCAAAATATTCTTTTGAAAAAACCATAAAGCGAGATCGTATAATCCAGCAGACTCCACATGAGCTTTCATACATTAAGTACAATCTGTAAAAAAGCCACCAAAGAGCAGCAATCAGTGCCAAACTTGGTCACATCAGACCACTGACTGCAGCCCTGCAAGATAACTGGGTAAGTATGTCACAACAGAAAGAAATATTTATTTTGGTTCTTTCTGCACATTTCTGAAAACTAAGTATGAGAATTTCCAAGATGTCAATAGTCTAGAATTTCCTAAAATGAAAAAGATACCTTCAAGTGGTGTGCATACTATTTCACATGACAACCTCATAGACATAGTAAAACTGAGAGTGTCCTGTATAACAAACTTGACTAGATTTTCCAGAAGAATTATTAGTGATTTCAATCTATTGTGTTCTATAATTAGTTGGATTTCAATTTTAAGTCTTAAAAAAGTGCATAAGCACTTTGTGAGAATAATTATCCATCATTATTCATTCTGATGCCACCCTGATGGGATAAGAATCTCTTTTCGTTGCTGATACAGTAAATAATCAGTAGGAAGAAGCAGACATAAATAAAATGAAAGCAACTTGAATATATTCAAACCATTCAATCATTTCTGATTTTATTATCCATTTCTTTAAGGACACTGTTTTAAATATTTACCAGAGAAAAAAGTAAAAGCATTGATGGGAAAAAAACCCATCAAAAAACAAACCTTCTAAAACATTAGTATTGTGCACATGCAATTAGTTTCCCTTCTGTAAAACCATCAGAAAATTTAGTGGCTCCCTAAGGTATATTTAAATATTCTTTGATGAATTTTCTTGTGTCATGCTTGATTGTGCATGTGTCACACAATTCCAAAGAATGTGTACTCTGGGAGCAATCACTTCTCCTATATAACTGTAATATAGCTTTATACATCATCAGGAACAATTTACATACATTCTATCTGTGCAGGAACAACCAAATTTAATACAGTCCTTCAGTGAAAAGATTCTTGTCATCTTATTCTTGTGGGAAGATTGTTATCTGCAAAGCAAGAATTCAGTCTGAATACAAGGAGAAGGTGGGATCCTTTGTTCACGTAGTGTGCTTAAGTGAATTAGGAGACTGAAAACAATTCAAGTATTTGTGTATTTTTAACACCCCTTCTTTTTATGTGTCCATATGTCAACCAGTCATGAAATCAAAGAAGCAAATGTAGTCTTATATTGGACCCAAAGAATGTCCCTGAAGATGCTGGCAGCATCCCTGCTGGCGGGGGTTAGCATAATCCTTCCTTCATTCTGCCACTGAGTTACTCATTACAGTTCACCTTGCATCACGGCTGCTGCCTTAAAGCCATCCCTTCTCCTTAGAGCAGTCAGGCAATTTTCACTGTTCTTTCTTTTTTTCCCACGTGTTGTGTCAGTATTGCAAGCCTGGTTAGTACTGCACAGAACTGACATTTCCACATCCTCTTGATTTTAGGCACCCGAAAAAGAAAGGGCTTTTAATTTTTTGTTAAAGGGTATATGAAGGAAAAGCAAGAATCTTCACTAATCATTTCACTGTGGACAGTTAGGGGTTTTTTATCTATAGTCTGTACAAATTGAAATACATCGTAATTACTGCTTGCTTTTACACTAGTGTTTGGATTCTGGTCTTCTTGTGATTTGTTCGTAAGATTGAAGTGAGCATGGCCCATTTAATCTATGCTGCTACATTTGAGTCTCTCTCCTGTTCTCCACATTCTTTTTCAGTCTTAATTCTGTCCCAGTGTTACCTTCCCTGCACTTCTCTGCCCTCAGCCCAGTTTCATTCTTTTCACTTGTTCGGGATCCGTAAGTTTCTCTTGTAGCATCTACCTTCTTGGCCACTGAGCCTGTCTCTGTTGCCCATTTCCAGTCTCTCAATTCTGTCTTCAGTCTCTTTGCATTGACTTCTCCCAGTTTATATCCCTAGAAACATTATTATCCCTCTGTAATCAAATGGCATACTTAGTTCAGCCATTTTCAGGAAAAGGGAACAATGAAATGTTTCTACATTCTTTTCCTGAAATTTCCTAAGATCAGGCTAAGGATCTTGGAACTTTCCTAGAAACTTTCAGTCTCAATACTGCTGTCTTGTAAAGCTATGAGCAACTGGGAATATGACTTTATGATAGTAATCATTAAAGGAGACAACCTAAAAGGTTGCCTTGCCTTTTCAGCTGTGCCCAATAACATTTTTAACTCATCACTATGCCTTATGTCATCGATTCACAACATGTGAATTCACTGAAATAGCCTGTTCTTGTTACCTTGAAAATTAGTGGCAGCATCAGTGGGCATCACTCCTAGGTAGCTTTCGCTGTGCTTCATAAACACGCACAGAGATCACTGGTATCAAACTACAGATGTTGTACATCCCAGTTTAAACAAAGTCTTGTAGACAAAAAGAATGTGTAAATGGAGGACTGAGCAGAAATAACCCTTTTTATTACTACAGATACATCTCCTTTCTTTAAAAAACTGAAGTAGGGATGTTCTTTGATGCTAATTTTATTTTTTAGGCTCATAAATTAACATTACTAGAAAGTGTGAAGACTGAAGTTTCACTTTGACACTGTACATATTAAGATTTAATGACCTAGACTTATTTACACCTAAATGAGTGTTTTAATGGTCTAATTAACAAAATGTATCAGTTTGCCTCTTTAAACTGAGCCACTCTGAGGTAGTATCTTTTAGTAACTTCAAACGTTTAATAAAAGATGAAAGCCTTCCATTATTTTAAGGGAGTACTTTTCTAACAAGCCGTTTCATCTCAACATATTACTGCTGCCTCCAAAAATTGGACTGTACATTCAGAATAAATTTAAATTAGATTGATTAAATTTAAATTTAAATTCAGTGGAATTTGAGCAGTACATGTAGGAAGAAGGTAAAGAAATGTTTAGATGAACTCCTGTCTGAGAAATTCTATGTCCCAGGAACTGCTGTGTTTTAGGGGAGGCTCCTACTGAAGTGCAAAAGGTCTGATTTGTGAAATAAGAAGTATGCTCTCCTCAGCACTGAGAAGAGTACATGCTCTGTTTCTCTTGACTGCTGAGTCAGATTTGATCCATAGGTCAGGTTTTATTAGGAAATCTAATTAACTAATATTTTCCACTGATTTTTAAGCATTCTTTACACTTGTGTTACCTAGAATTCTAGCTACATCAGATGAAGACAATCTACTAATAATCTGCATTTTATTATCTTTTGTCTGGAGGTTTCCAATTGCCTTGTAGTGACAAGTTTTACCCCCTTTTTTTTTTAAAGAGCAGGAAGGTGAGGTACAGAGTGATTCAGGGCTTGTCCAAGATGGAGGTTCTTCATTCTTAGCTAATTCTTAACATTGTGACTCAGGCTAATGTTTCTGATGTGCAACAGTAACTTATATAAGTGGCAAACTTAAAGTGCAAGAGGGCTCTCACTGGTTTCCATGGGGCTGCTTATATGAATCAAGTTGAGCATTCAGATAAGGTATGTGCAGGATTAAGGCTTTACTTATGGTGGAGAATTGAGCTTTATATAAACTTTAAATAGATTTCTAATCCTTTGTGCTTCCCATTGTCCTGTCTTGCCTCTCAATCTGAAATAGGGCATATCAGACAGCCAGGAGAACTGAACAGACAACTGGAAGGAAGAAGGCTGTCTCCTATGAATTAAAAAATCTAAAGGCTGACCCCCCAAATCATACGCTTCCATTTCAATAACTTCCACAGCTTTGAAATCAATCCTGTGATTCTATTTTGGTTTGTCTTCTGATTTTTGAACTCCTGGGGTTGGCTACACTGACATCATCTCTAAATTTGGTGGGGAAAGAGAAAGGCAAGCATTGTGTGGGTGAAGGAGCCTGAACAGCAGCAGCTGCTGATCTGCTCAGTCAACACAGTCTATTTTATCACACGGCTTGAGATCGAAGGTTTCTCAACTATATTTTTAGCACATTAAGTAAAAGCTTGTTTGTTTTTTTGGCTGAGGTGATTATACCCTTGGTGAGGTGCTACTGCTTGTTCTGCAAAATAATAGAGACTGTTAATCTTATGATAAACTCAGGGGTGCAAAATGAGCAACACTCAAACCTCTGTTGTATTACATTCATACTCAGAATGTTCACAAGACAGACCCATGTCTCTTAAGTCATGATTATCTCTGTTTTAATGTGCATTGCATCACTTCCAAAAGATAAAACCCAAGTTACCTCAGTCTTCTGTCAGGGCTGGGGAGCTGTGTGAATTAAGTAAAAACACAGAACATAGCAAGATCAGCAAGATCAGAACAAGGGATACATCTGTTTATGAGCTCTGCCTCTGAAGGATTTTTACTCTCTAAACCTTAGAGAAAGGATCTGTGGTGAGAAATACAATATGTTACAGGAATTCCCCGTCATGTAAATAGCCCCTGCACTGGAGGCCATAAAGTATTGTAGACCATAATTAATCCTTCAGCTTACCTTCAGTGGTAGGTCGTTAGTTTCGTGACTGATGAATCCAGGCAACTTGTGAATCCACTACCTGTGAATTGTCCCTAGACAGTTCTATAGAAAAATACTAACAGAGCTGTGACTGTGGCTACATGGCACCCTGCAGTATGACAGAAATACCAGTGAGTGAGTGTTAAGTGAGTACTAGAAGCTGTGTAGCAGCGATAGCACTGTGCTCTGGGTTTATTTCTCTGATAGGAACAATATGTCAATACTGTAATTCTACTTTTAGTACCAAAATAACTTGGAAATATCCCTGTAGGACACTGTATGCTATGCAAACACATATCTGGTGAAATGGGAGCAGAAGGGGAAAATCCTGGCTCCCATTAAGGTCAGTAGGAGTTTTCATGTTATTTCAGTTGGCTTATGATTGCACCCATGATTTTTTTAGTGGCTTGAGGTTTCCCACCTGCATCTGGGTTCATCCCATAGCCGGTACCATCACAGCCTGTTCATTGCAATTCTTACTCTGCATCCAAGTTGTTTTGCAACTGTTGTAAGCAGAAGAATAAAAGATAAATCTCTGGCAATGATGTGTCTATTCAGACAGAAAAGGCCTTCAGGAACAAGCACTGTCTTTTACCATCCGTTGCTATAGTGCCTAACACAATAGGGGCCTGGGTCTTGGAGTCAATGCAGCATCCTCATTGTAGTAATAAATATTCCTGAGGAGACAGAAAAACGCAACAGCTACTTTGTAATACAGTCATGCATCACAATGGCATCAAATAATTTGCCATACAGACTACTCACATTATGTGTGGGATTACACCTTGCTATGAAACACTTCTCAGGTACTAAAAATAATTCTTCATGTCACACTGATGATCTTGCAGTAACCCAAATGATTTTACAGACCCCTCCTTCACATGCATACACATACCAAGCTCTCGAATGTAGTACTGTTAGCTCTATGTGCATGGGAAATGCAGCTACACAGGAGATGAAATGCTGAAAATATTAACAGTATGAAAGCTGCAAGACAGAATGTGAACTTAAAAAAATGCACTCAGCTAATGTTGTGAGGATTGAAATAAGTAGGAAATTATCTGGCAGAATTGAATTTGGCAAGAAGACAAAACTTAGCATTCCCTCATGTCATCCAGAATGTGTTGTGTCCATCTGAATGATGCCCTCCCAGATGGAAACAGGCAGAAACTTTCCAAGTAAGCAATGCTTCATTAGAAAATGCTGAGTTACTGTAAACAAAAATATTTATCTGGAAAGTCTCTGTGTGTTTGGGGTTTGATTTTGATTTTGGGGTTTCTTAACTACTTTCATTTTATTTTTTTTCCCCTGGCGAAATGCAAGCAGGTCCCCATTATTCCCTGCTCTTTAGCAAACCTTCTGTGTGGCCTTCCTCTGACTCCAGGGCATCTAGCAAGTTTCCTGCAGCTCAACTAGGGGCTAAACCCAGAGCTCACATATCTTCCAGGTGTCTCTGGTAGAGCTGGAAACTGAATCTCTGAGGTCCCTGACTCAAGTACAGGCTCCTGCAGCCTTCACTCCTCTCTTCACTACAAAGAATTTGGATACCTTAACCTCTGCCCTGTAGAGGTGGAAGACAGGAAGCTTTAGGAAATCTTGCCTAGTAGCCACTCATTCTTTAGCACCCCCAACACTGGGTACTGTAAATACCAAGAATTCTGGTTAAAGTGTGGATGTCCATATTTCCTACTCTATCGGTAAGTGACAAACCCAGGAGCCCTGAGGCTCTAAGATCTCCTGCTTTCATAGTAGGATGTTTCCCAGGTTCATCCGAGATTTGGGTCAGTCATTCTCAGTCTGTCTGATGTAGCATATCCAGAGTGGGAGGCTGATAATGTTTGGCACTTAATTCTTGGTAGTATACTGTTTACACTAGAGCCGTTAAATGTTCTATAACCTCAGATATCCTATTTTTTAACCATGACTTTTATAGTGTTAGGATGTGTTGAAGTGTAGGTATCGTATGTTCAGTCATGGTGTATGCAGAGTTCAAAGCTTTGTGACTCTGTTACACAAAATCTCCCTGTGCCTTCACAGCTATAATCTTCCCTCTTGACAGAAACATTAAAAATAGCTGTGGATGTTAAAGATGCTCCCTGCTACCCATAACAACGTTTCATGGCATTGGAGTTATTAGGGGTGGAAGGATTCAGCACAACTGCCTGGTGCTATGAAATGTCCCTATGTGTGCATTGAACAGTCTTCTGTCCTGTACCAATGTGGAAGAAAGCTCACGGCACTTTAGATTAACAGCCTCTGATGTGCATATAATTAGGAGGAAGTTGGATCCTGGTGTTTTAAATAAGAATAATTACAGCTCTCAGAACACACATATAATAAATATTCAAGAACTGTAATAATTCACCAGCAATCAGTTGTGAACAAATTTTATTAGAACTCAAGAGATATATAGTGTCCCTGTGTTTGTGTGTGTACAGATAAAAGCAAGGGTGGCCAAGGCAGACTGGTACTTCACTCACTCTTTGTGTCCCTTCAAGTAGACCATGTGCAAAGGCAACCCTGTGCTCTTGCCGTGCAAAAGCTGCATTTGCAGGTCACTTGTAGGAAGATTTGCCTGGGATCCTTGTACCAGGCACAGCTTGCTCTGCAGCACCTGAGTGCAAATGAATTCGGCACTCACTTAGGGAGGAGTACTGAGTATTGAATACTCAACAGTAGTCTTCTGACCAGAGTAGGACTACTCCTTTGTGGCAAAGTGTTTGCAGGGTCAGGACTAGAGAAAGCTTTGGCTAGGATTAGATGCTGTCAATTCTCAGAATCAGAATAATCAGAAAAGGATAATGGAGGCATTATTCAAGGCAGCACAATGAAATTTCCCCACCAACAGCTTTGCAAAGATTATATTAATGAACAGTTAATCTGGGAATTATTCCAGCAGATCATGCACAGGGACACCAAAAAAGAAATGGTGCTGGCATCTTTTTATATATAACGAGTGAGATGTCGACATTATGTAGTGAATTGAGTACACTGAAGCCTAACAGGAGAGGAGAGGTGGGGAAAAGTTGGAGAAAAAAAGAAAAGTTTGAGATGGTATTTGTTTAAAGAAAGTAATCCATCATTTGGTTTGTTTTAAATGAGGATAAAACTATTCTCTCCAGCTGCATACAAATGGGAGAGCATCTCATATATTAAAATGGAACTGGGACTTTCAAGTACTTCACTCAATATGCAGAAAATGATACTGGATGTTGACAGTTTTTCTCCACAAAGCAGACAGCTGTGGGGGTCCTTTTATTAGACAGTATAAAAAAAAATCCTGAAGTGAAATTTTCCCAAGTAAATAGGCAAATATTAGATAAAACAATCAAGTGCTGTTTTTATTTTGCTGTTCAGTGTGGAGTTTGTTACATTTCCTGCAAATAATACACAAAACAAATCCCTTTTTAGGACTGTGGGAAGTACTCACATGTGACAAATGGTGATTGGTATATAGATGTGCTGAGCTGGTAATGTCTGTATGAATCATCTGACAGTGCCAGCGTGATGGTAAGGTAGAACAATATTTTCCCTTTCTGTTCTGGAACATCCTGAATTTTCCAGAACCAGAGAGACTTTCTTAGAGATAATGCCCTGCAAAATCACAAACCTTATCCATTCTCAAAATCTGTCTAGTTCCATGTATGAGCTATACATATGTATTGCCCTTATACATGTACTCCTAGTAGAGGGCCAAATCCCAGATTCAAACACTCAGAATTATATGCCAGGTTATAGATAACTTGAAATAGATTATCCCCATCTCCTCCATGGCTGGGAGCAGTCTGGGAGCTATCCCTAAAGGTAAACATTTAGTTTAGATGCAAAGTAATGGTTGTGGAAATACTTTGGCTCAGGAACTGCTTCCTCCATGTTCCAGACAGCTAATGCTGAAAACACTTACTCTAAAGTAGTTTAGGGAATTTTTTGAGTCTTCTTCAAGAACAAGAGGAGAAGTCTGGGAAAAGAATAGTTTATACTGTTGAAAGTGAGGGTCATGTCTTCCAGAAAGTATTTATGATCCTTGTATGAGCATCTGGCAAACAAAACAGTTAATATGCAAGCAACAGAATTAATTAGGATACTACAGAGCATCAGCAAACATACACAGAATAAATCTGACAGGTGATACATGGAGATAAAAATCAGCCTGTCAGCTCTTAATTCCTATTTCTATTCAAAACATGACTTCACAGAGATGAAGTACTTCTCCAAGAAACTGTTGCACTTACCTTGTGCTTTACCCCCTCAGAAATTCAAGAAGGGTCTTTGGATTTCAGGAGGGTAGAGCTTCTTCCCTAAAACTTCATATATTCTCTGTCTTGAGTTTTTCTGTCTTAGTCTCTTTCCGTCAAACCAGAGATTTCTTTGTTGTTTGTCTTTCTATGTTTGCTGCAGAGCCACAGTTAAACATCAATTACAACTTAGGTAGGTGACACCATAAAAGCATTCCTGTTTGACTCTGTTTTTCAAGCCTTGATAATATATATCTTAATCATAGTGACAGCTATCACATGGAAAGCCAAATGTATCAAATATAGATGCTATTATACAGTTTAAAATGATTATTGAAGAAAAGAAAAAGGATTGATGAAATTGATAGAGGGTTTTGCAAACCCCTGCACAGACAGGGGAATACATAGCACAGTGCAACGTGAGCTATGACTGCAGATCATTCTCATTTGAAAATTCATCTAATTTTATCACTTTAAAATGTGTGCTTTGTTCTTCACTTTCTGTAGTGCTAGAAAAGAGGCTAAAATCTTCTTCATGACTTGTCGCAAGTTATTCCACTGGCTCATCCTTTACCTCTTGTGAAATACAAACACCTCTTTTCACCACAAAGACCCTTTGAAGATTATCCCATTCTTACTACTTAGCTGGCTTTTGTTTCTTACCTGGTTTCAGCCGGGATGGGGTTAATTTTCTTCCTAGTAGCTGCCCCAGGGCTGTTTTGGGTTTACTCTGAAGAGAATGTTTATAACACAAGGATATTTTGGTTATTGCTCAGCAGTGCTTGCAGTGTCAAGGCCATTTCTGCTTCACCCCTTGTCCTGCCAGTGAGTGGGTAGGGGGAGCACAAGAAGCTGGGAGGAGATGGCCATGATGGCTGCCTTGCACTAGCCAAAGGGCTTTTCCATACCGTAGGATGCCATGCCCGGTATAACTGGGAGAATCAGCTGGGAGGGGCACATTGGCTGCTTGGGCATCAGTCAGTGCATGATGAGCAACTGCATTGGCCATCACTTGGATTTGTTTTCCCTTGGGTTTTTTTTCTCTCTCTATTTCTTCATCATCATCATCATGATCATTATTCATGTCATCATTGTTGCAAAAATGTTATTATTTTTCATTTTTGTTTTATTTAGTAAACTTTTCTTATCCTAACCCATGAGTTTCACTGTTTTCCTCCCCTTTCAATTCTCCTCCCTACCCCGCTGGGCCTGGGGAGTAAGTCAGCAGATGCTGGCTGGGGTTAAACCATGACAGTGACTTCCATCAGCAATTACTCAAGCAATATTCACTAGCTTCATTAGATAATACAGCATTTCCTTCCAATCTCTCCTAACTTCTTTTACATGTTTACACAAGGCCCACGTCCTCACTCATAGCTCGACAAGATACAAACTACAGTTGTTCTTCTCTAACTCAACCTTCCTCTATTCCTCTTCTATACCCACAGAGATAACCAGAGTAAGACAATTTACGGCCACTTTATTGTCTCTCACACTGTATTTCCTCTGGGATTTCACTGCCACCTGAGGCTTCTTGGTTTTAGAATAACGTAAATGTTTCATAAAGTAAATATAGAGAAGGAAGGGATGCAGATAGGAGTCAGGCTGCCCACAAATGTTGAATAATAGAACTGGAAGAAATGCTGGAAGTCACTGTAAGCTGAAAGCTTACATTAACATCTGCAAATACATGGTATATTCAACAGTTGTCAGCTTTGGCGGGTGTTGCACTGTAAAGATGCATTAATTATATTGTAATGACAGAAGATCATGAGTTAAAGATGTTGTGGATCCTACTAGTACACACATCAGAAGTTGTTTGGAGCTGTTTTGAGAGGTGTATCCACATGGAATTTGATAGCACTGATATTGTAATTAAAGCTGAGGAGATGGGGTTTGTACTTATTTCCTACTGCTGCCTCTGAATATTAACTAGCTCATGTAACCACCTGACCCTAGCAATAATCAGCTCTGTTAGATAGAGCAGGAGGGAAAATGTGAATTGGTCACCAAGTATTTATTAAGAAAGCCAAGATGAAAACAGCCCAGTTGTGGTAGAGAATAGAGGCTCCTGGAAGCCCAAGTGTCCCCTCCCTGGTGGAAGGAAGAACAGAATCTTTCCAATTTCCTCTGCTTGATGGAGGACAAGGACATTTCTGGAACCACACAGACAACAGAAACACTCCTGGTTTGGCACATAAATGAGTGAGAGAATCACACGTCTGCAGAGATCTCAGATTTCTGAAGACAAGCGAGACTTTTTTTTCCCCCTGCTTGCCTTCCTGCCTGTATAAGCTGCAAGGAGGAGACATGACTCCAGGAGGCCAAAACACAAAGTCTGCCCTGAAGAGCTTTCCTAAGTATGGACACCGTGGGTAGACAGGTTATTCTGAAGGCTGCAGCATCACCTTCAAAGAGAAGGGAAATAATTCTTTCATCACTTGCAAAGATGGGATAACAAAGTACATGGGGAAACCTTGCTCCTTAAACTGGGGAAAACCCTAAGAATTAAACTAAATAAAACTAAAATGTTAGCCCTGAGTCATAGGCTGCCTGACAATTGTCTCTCTTTGGCAAATCAATGCTTCTTACCATTCACACTAATCGTGTAGTGTGCGCTTTGGGGATACTGTAAAACTGGGTTCAAGGGGGCAATTTGAATGTGTGCTTTTTAAAGATGACAAGTAAAAGCCATGGAAAAAAGATTAGTCTGTACCTGTAGTATAACTAGGTAGCTCTGTTTCTCTCCCCATTAGCTCCTGGTCTTGTTTGCTGCTGCAGCAGCTTTCCTAATGCTTTCCTGATAAGAGTCATTATAGAGTTCATATGCTTGTCCTGTCTACCTTATCTCTTCACATCACAGTCCCCTCCACAGTTATAAGGCTTCGATCACCTATGATACACAGTCTTTGGAGTCTGTATGGGGGAGAGGCTGTGTTAAAAAGCTGGTGTGTTGCTAATCGCTTTAGGGTTGGCTGGGCAGTAATTCCCAGAACAGGTGCTAGAGCACGATGCTGTGCACTGGTGTCTGGTTGCTGCTCTGCTGGAGATCCGTGAGCAACAATAGCATTGCAAGTCCTCTTTCTTCTTCCCTGACAGCACCACAGTACCTGTATCTTAATCAGTCAGTGTCAGACAGTGTCACAGGCTCTGAACGCTTCTCTAAGCAAAGCACAGCACAAATACCTCCCTGCTGCTTGTAGCTTAGGTTACCATTACTGAGCTACCTGATGTAACATTTAAATGCTCCAGACAGACTGAAACGTTCAGAAGCGTTGGCACCAATCTGTACTCAGACCAATCACCCCTCCAGCCCCAGGCAGGAGGCTGCTGAGCCCTCAGGACTCTGACAGTGGCTGCCACCACTGCCACTCTGCCAGTAACAGCTCGCAGAGGAGGCAGAGCTGCTGCCAGAGCAGGGTGTTGAAAGCAAAAGATGATTGTTGTGGTCACGGATAGAATTTTAGTTGCCTATGTTACAGAGAATGAGGAATTTATAACCATTTTCTACTAAAACATTGCATGCCTCTTGGGCTATCTGATTTGTAACTGTCATGATTTAGATCAGAAAGGATGAAGGAGTAAACCTACCAAAATGAAATGGTGACATAAATAAGAGTTTTAGAGAACAATGGAGTAGCTGACTAAAGGGAATAATTGTAGGTCCATCAAAGTTAGAGTGGTTTACTGTTCCCAGCAGTGAGTCTAGCATCAAAGGGAATCCTAAACTTGAAACCCTTGGAAAGAAGTGGGTTATCAGCAGAAACAAACTGATTCATGCAGAGAACAAAGAGAACATTTTGTGAGTGGGACAGCCTGGCTTTTCCCAAACTCAGTGACAGCACTCTCTTCCCTGACACAGAGAGGTTCAGCTTAGGCTCCAAGGCATTTCACCATATTTACAGATTTTCCTCAAGGCCCTGTACCTTTCAGGTATGAATAAATAAGGCTTTATTTTTAAACATTATATAAGTTACATCTGTTCAGAAGATGCCTCTGGGAACATTTTCAAGACTCATAAGCAAGTTAGACCTGTAGAGTTAACATAGTGGACTGGTGAACCATGAACACCCATGGACACTGAATATTTACTGCAGCTTTATTAAACTCTTGGCGTTTAAATGTAGAATAAGGGCCACCAATGATAAAATTCAGCAACCTGACCTTCTGTTTGTTGGTTCCCACTCTACAGGCCCTCCTGATGCTGTACAGGCCTTCGCTGTGCGTAGAAGAGAAAGAACAGATTATTCGGAGCTCCCCTGCCACTAACAGCACAGACAGGAAGCAGAGAGCTGCTGCTGGAAAGCAGTGGAGAAAGGAAAAGGTGGTTGTTGTGATGCTTGATATAATTTGGTTGTGTATGTTATAGAGGATGAAGAAACTACTAATTAGTGTGGAAGTGCAGAGGAGCAATGATGGCTTTACACTAGGTGTTCCAATTTGGATAGGTCAGTCTTCCTGCAGAGGAAGGTAATTGGAGGTGTTACTTTCGTCTCAGATTTTCATTAATCTGAAACTTAAATTAATTAAGGGTATTCTTTCCGTCCCCTTTTCAAACCAAAACCATTTCACTCCCTCAGGTTAGAAGCATGTGTAGAAGTGTGTCCTCCACAGCACAGTCCAGCACTCAGGCAGATGTACCTGGGTCCTCCTGCAAGATGATAAACAGAAATTTTAAGATGTCTCTTGCAAAACGTACACAAATGGATGCAGAATTCAGTGGAACTTTTTCTCCACAAGCACAAGGCCACCCACCCATTAGAGCTGTTGTAGGATTGAGAAACAGTAAAAACAGTATGTTCGGTTTTCATTTTTGAAATCTTTAAGATTGTACACAGTTTGTAAATGAGAAAGAATACAAAAATGCTCAAGTACTGCATATACAGAAGCCTTGGCTTTAGTAAAATGCTATGGTTTCATGAGGCTACCTTATGATTCATTTCAACTGCCCCAGAAGTAAAAAGACAGTGGTGTTTCAAGGGCTGACTGCAGAGGCCATAACCTTCTGCACACAATATATTGAACAATTCCATCATTCCTGCCTTCAAAGTGAATTTAGACTGACATAGCAGAATAGGAAAAAAAATGCTTAATAAACTAAGGGTTTTATTGCACACACACACAGTCTCATAGGTATGCATTCAGCAAAGAGTGGGCATGATTCTATAAAAGGTACACTAAAAAAAGCAATCAGTTTGTATTAATATCCTTTTGCCACACTGAGTAAAAAAGCCCTTTTCCCTTTTTTTTTGCTCATTATCCTCATCAGCTTTACATTTGTTTGATTATAATATTACCTTGGTAAAGAAATCTTGTTATGCAAAGTGATAAATATGAAATTTAAGAGAATGAATCTTTTTTATGGGTAGTAATAGCTGCAGCGCACTGAGCCAAGCGAGGGACTCAGCAGACATTGCCCTGGCAAGCACTGGCCTGCGTGCATGTCCTCTAGCCAGCAGAGAAACTTTCCACTGTGCTGCCCCTCCAGCCTCTTCAAGAACAATGAAGGTGAGTCCTTCCAGGGGCCAACTCATCAGCCCAGATGCTGAATCAGCCCAAGAATTTTTAACTACAGGAGAAAAATGGATCACACCAGAGGATTTTCTCCTTGAAGAGAACTTCATCCTGTTCTCATCAGAGATGCAAATTTCTGAGGTATTCTGGACTTCTTTAACAGGTCTCAGCAGTTTATTGCAACAAAAAATGGAAATCGTGGTCATGCACTTTTCACCTTAAGCATAAGCATTAGTTAACCCTTTAATGTGATAAGATTTGGAAGGAAAATCCCTCAGACTTTCATCCCCTTAAAAAGATCCACAACAGATCCTCTTGACAAATCATTCCCAGTCTTTAGCACCCTCTCCTTCATAGTGCCCCCTATGAGAAGTTTTAGTATCCCTAATTTCCAGATGAGCAGCTGAGCTCCAGGGGGTTTAGTCCAAATCCTCCAGGACGTTAGAGTGCATCACACAGGGCTCAACTGCCTTTCTAGAAGCCAGGGTGAAAGATGGGAAACAAGACCTTAAATCCAAAGCCTCCATGCATTAAATATTAATCATAAACTCAGCATAATAAATGTCCTATAGGGAAGTTCATCAATGTAAGTAGTTCTTCATTATCAACACTTGTTTGCTAATTGCTTTTGGTTTGCAGTCTCACTGTTCCATTATTACATGGTACAGCTACTGCTACCTTACTTTTAAGCCATATGTTGTCAGTCATATTTTTGCTTCTTGATGCTGACTAGGGTCAGACTCTAAGCTGTTCAAGTCCCTGAAATGTGGAATTTGGGTCTTGTTCAGTTTTCAGCTAACCGTGCTGCCTAGATGCAGGAATATCACATTTACCATACAGAGAGGTTTATTTTAAAAACCAATTGTGAATTACACTGAGGCATCTTCAGTAAACCATGACAATAATTAATGAGAGAATGTTTGCCTGGAGGCCTTCTCCCTAATGAGGTGTGGTCTTAGGCAGGCATTCTCTTTGGAAGTCAGATATACCTCCGTTCTTGAGATCATGTTTCTCCCTATCTAGCAGGGCTTTCTGTGAAAGTTTTTTCAATACTTGACCGTGGAGTCACATGGTTACATATAATGGGCAAAGGCAAAACCATGAACATACCCAGGGAAAAACAGCTTTACGTACAATTCCAATGTCTAATAAATATTTGTCTGTAAACAAAACATATTAACAAGATAGCATAGTTATTTTGGAATAAGCCAAGTGTGCTTAAAAAGAGACTATGGACAGTTGTTAAATAGAAAATATTATGGTCCACATTTCTTCAGAGAGGGGTGTCTACTCTCAGGTCCATCTCTTTGTACTGCAAAAGTCTTGTCTAGGGTCTGTTCTCAGTTTTCCTAAATTAATTCTCTCTCTTTTGTGGCATTTTTGCACCAGCTCACGCCTTCCTTTGCGACTGCTGGCTGTGCTGTCTGCTTCTCTGCAATGGCACACAGGATCTATGCTAGTGGGGGGTTGTGGCAGCTACACATTTGAATATTGGTGCCCCCGATATTCCACCAGTTCAAAGCCTTCATCAGTTTGTAAGGTGCACAAAACCAATTTTCCAGCAGATTATTTTGGACAGTCCATTACAAGGAGATATATGTAACAGCAGTGGAGGTATTTGCATACATACCAGTGGAGATGTATATGATGCACGCGCAGGAAGAAGAAAATCTGTAGGGAATGATGTCCAGCTTATTATGTTTGAGGAAGGTGGGTACAGTTCTACTGATGCTGTGAAGA
Organism: Urocolius indicus; assembly: GCA_013401255.1. Classification (NCBI taxonomy): domain Eukaryota; kingdom Metazoa; phylum Chordata; class Aves; order Coliiformes; family Coliidae; genus Urocolius; species Urocolius indicus. The sequence goes on along the minus strand of WBNH01003442.1, from coordinate 323,903 downwards.
CTCCTGGCATCTCGTATCACAAGCCTGCACATTAATTTCACATCTTTTAAAAGTGGTTTTATATTTCCTAAGCTTTACTTTCCTATAAGCTTTACTTAAAGTTTGACATAAATAAGAGAGTGAACAGTAAGAGGCAGGAGTGTAATTACCTACAGACCCAGCGTCCCTAGCCAGGGCCTGGAGAGTCACTTACCGGATACTTCTTGGATTCTGCAGAACAAATGGTCATCCAGGTGATGGCAGGGAAAGTCAGTCACCAGAGATAAGTTCCTTCAACCCAGTGGACAAATGCCCACCAATATTAAAAGGTAGCCAGAATGTAAATATAGCAAGCCACGAAAAGTAATATGTATGGCAAACTGCTTTGTTTGGATCTTTCAAGCTAAATTATCCTGCACCTTAGAATAACTGTATCCAGGATCTGTATCCAGTCTTCATCACTAGATATTTCATCTAGGTTGACCTGCCTCTGCAGGGGGGTTGGACCCTAAAGGTCCCTTCCAAGCCCTAACATTCTATGATTCTATGATCTCTGCTCATGAGTAGCTCATTCCCATACTGGGCAATACTCCTGAAAGTAACATTGTTGGACTCCTAAAATAACAAAGCTGTCCCATATGTAAAGCAGCCCAAGTGTTTACTCGCCGCAGTGAGCAGCACATCCCCAAGATACAGAGATGCACAATGGGAAAATCTGTCCCCTTGTCTCAGCCACACATCTGCTGGCCCTTAGCCATAAGGCAGGTTTGAAAGGCATGTAACCAGTTGCTGCACAGTGCCTAGTTCTTCAAGTAGCACAAGGTTCAGCAGCCAAGTGAAAAAAAATTGCATCACTCCTTACTTCCTTGCCTGGAGCAACATCTGCTTGTGTGACAATGTGAAAGCTCAGTAGCTCTGCACTTCAAAAAGGAGTTTGATGTCTGACTTGTATTCAAAGAGCTCAGTAACTCTATGCTTTGTACTTACCTGTTTTAATCTCTCACAGTGCAAGCAACTTGATAATGTAATAATCAAACAACAGATTGACAGAGGATGTGACAAGCTTAACATAGCCCTCTGATTCTTCTACCGTGCAGTGACAGATACCTCAAGAAGAAAAGAATTCCCTTAGTGGCTTCACTGTCTTCCAAGCATCTTTCTAGATTAACTTTTCCCATGGTAAAATTATTACACAGTAGAAATGCAATCTCTCCAAGGCCTAACTTGAAAACCTATAAGGAGCTATAATGCAGTAATGAATCCTACAGGCAAACCAGGACTTTTTGTGACCAGCTTTGGAAAGCTAAGAAATGGGAGAAAATGTTGCATTGGGAGAGTTAAGTCAGAGTCTTCCTTTTGACTGACTTATAATTTGCTACAAACCCAATGTCTCTTCAAAAGCTAGAGCACAAACTGACAAACCCTTGAACATCTGGAAATGTGAGTTCTCATCTATAGCATGCTTTTGAAAGTGAAAAGGCAGTGCTCAGAACACCAGCATTTGAGTAGCTCTGATATTCAAATCTCAAATTGGATTGAAATTTTACCTTGTGATGGCAGCTGTAGCATTTTCTGCTTCCGTTCCTTCTGAGGTTGTTGCAGGGTGCGTAATTCCCCTGTTACATGATGAAAGAGGCTGTGGGTATTTTACAGCTATGTAAGAAAGTTCCTTCCCAGTCACACAGCAGCTACATCAGGTTCTCTAATGAGCAACAAAAGAATGCTTAAACAGACCTCCACCAGAGAAAAGCAGTGGGATTGCAGGCTGGTACCAGCCCCTCTGAGGTGGCTGTGGGAATTGGTATATGCGAAAATAGAACAAAATCAAGCCCATCAGAAAAGATAACTCAAAACTTCCTACTGGGACAGGAAATGAGAGAGAAAAAATAAATCTCAGTCAGAAAAAGCAAATTTCATTTCCAGCATGACAGAGACGAAATAGCTGCAGATTTACAGTGAGTTCAGCAAATAGACAGAAATCTATGCAAAGAATGGAAAATTAGAGACATTTGAAAGAAATGTTTGCTTGTATCCTTCTTAAGAAAAGATGCAATTGCAATAAATTATAATAAAAGCACAGCTTGCCTGGTTTGGAAAGTAAGGATTGCCTTGTGGAGCAAATCCAAGTCATATGTGTAATAAACTACAGTGATGGTTCAGGACAATGCAACACCTTATGCTATTTTTTTTTTGTCTTGAATTGTGAGCAAATTAACATGTTTCTAATTTACCATTACTTGACTTCTCATATATACTAAAATTCTGGGCTATCTGAAATCATAGCAATTCTACTATCCTCAAGAAAAAAAAAGATAATGACATGATTCAGTGCTCTTCAATAAACAACATAAACACACAACTATACTTGGCAATTGTACCCAAATGTTTCCCAGCAAAGCAATAACGTCTGGGAAAGGCCCACTGCTCAAGTACTAAAATGATACCAGATGCACATCAGCACCCAAGTCCTTGAGTCAACACCTCTAGTGATATAGTTGAATGAAAGTGATTTCCTTTTCAGAAGGTCAGATATAATTAGTGTTGTGTGTTCCTTAGGAAAAAAAAAATCTGGTTTTAATCCAAGAATTACAAACTACAAGAATTTAAGGGTCACTGAAAGAAAAAAAAATATCTGAGTACTCGACAGAAGTGGAGACCACAGAAAGTAGAAGACTATAACTTTGTTACTGCATCATAAACACTCCCAAAACACCTTTGTGGGAAATATCAGGGTTGCCTCAACAGCCTCAGGGTCAGTAACAAGACTAGGCAGTATTCAAGGTATGGGTGAAGCAGTGGGTTACCTGCTGGCAGGGGAGGCTCTGGCTGCCTTCAGCCCCTTCAATGCAGTGGTGTCACTGTTCCCTCCATACACTTGCTGCTCCCCATTGGGCAAGGAACAGGCCTCTGAGCACACCTCTCAGTCTCCTCGAAGTTGCTGCTATTTCCTTCCTTTTAATGCAATGTCACACTGCTGAGAACAGTGTGTGTCCTCTCCTGATATTGCAGCAGTTGTTATTAGCAAAGAGTATCTTTATATCCTTCTATATGTACACACACATAAAACGTATCATTATATATATAATGACATATGATTGTTACTATCATGTACATTATGTACTTTATGCTACATATGTATATTTATATATTTACCTTTATATGTGAACTCATTAAAATATTAGTACTTATGTATTTGTTTTATGTTATACATACTGTTTTATATAATAGGTAAATATTATATGCACATTACGTATTTATTTAATTCTATTTATATGGCTTGTATGTACATCTGAAATGATAACACAAAGGTGCTTCCCACCTATTTGGGTGGGTGGGGAGAGGAGGAGAGGTGTTGAGAGCTCTTATTTTGTAAATGGAATCAGTAACAGCAGGTGAGCCACAGGCCCTGGCTTGGGGCTTGTGCCAGAGGGTTCTCAAAGGCCTGGAACAAAGTGTTGGACACTGGGCAGCAGCCCAATGTAAGAAGTGTCTGCTGCTCCCCATGAGGCTCTGCTGTGGGTGGGAGCTTTTGGGGTGTGTTTATTTTAAGCACAGCTCTGCCTCAACTCCCACTTGTGCCTGCAATTGGCAGCAAATGAAATCCATGTGCTTCTCTTATCTGATTAGCCTACAAGGGTAGACCTCAACACCACTTGTAAGTATCTAAAGGGCAAGTGTCAGGAGGATGGGGCAACCCATTTCTATAGTGATCAGTGACAGAACTAGAGATAATGGACATAAGCTGGAACACAAAAAGTTCCACTTAAATACAAAGAAAAACTTCTTTCCTGTGAGGTGAGGGAGCCTTGGCCCAGGCTGTCCACGTAGGGTGTGGAGTCTCCTTCTCTAGAGGTTTCCAAACCCACCTGGATGCATTCCTTTGTGACCTGAGGAGAACTTGCTTTAGCAGGGGATCGGGCTGATGGAGCTCTAGAAGTCTCTTCCAATCCTAACCATTCTGTGACTCCATTATGCTCTTGCAGAAGCAGACAGCACCTGCCCGGTGGCTCCTGGGCACAGAGATAGGAATGGCAGCTCTTTCCCAGGCAACTCCACACTCACAGCCCCATGTTGGTGGTTCTGTGGCCAGCAGGGCTGCGGCAGCCACCTGTACACCCCGGGTGCCCAGCACAGTGGCCACTCAGCCTGGCAGCATCACCCATGCAGAGCAGGACACGGCCAACGCAGAGATGGCTTTTGATGTTGCAATGTTTTCCATCTGTTCTCAGTTCTGATAATTACATGCACCTCACTGTGCACCTTAGCGATCCGTGCTTGGCCGGTATTTGCCTCGTTAATCACGCCGGTGCCGTGCACTGCTCTATGCACACAAGCGGTGGCCACAGTTCCATCTCCTCACTCTGCCTTCTACCACTCACCACGTGCCGCCGCCTTCAACCGCGGATGATCCCAAGGCCATTTGCGGCTCTCGTAGCTCCGGGGGTTTTATATCCCGAGATGCCACAAGATGGCACTGACTCCGAGGCGGCTGCTGCACCTCCTGCCTGCGCAGCTCAGCTCAGCCCAGCGCAGCGCAGCCCAGCCGGGCCCGGCCCCGCGCACGGCGGGACCCATCCCCATGCCGCCGGTTTTGGCTATTTGGGCATCTTCTACTAACTAGCTAATGCCACCGACAGCACTCAGGCTCTGAGGGTTTGGTTTGGTTTAAGCTGTGGCTATGAGGTGCTATGATTCTGTGACAATATGAATTTTCATTTTCTTATGTTATAAACAATGGCTGGCTTGGAGGGATTTTAAAGCCAAGGCACACAAACAGCATCTGAAGACCAGATTAACCTAAGTCCACCAAGTGCTGACGTTTGTTATTCGTTGCTAAATTGGGTGAGCTGTTATCAAAAGGTAGACACTAGCAGTCGTGGGACACTCTAGCAAGTCTGCTGGGCTGAAGTACCCAGGGAAGCAATACTTAAACCCCGCCAATGCACAGCTCACCCCTGAGGTTGCTTCTCTCTGGAGCCCCTTCCACCATGCTGGTGAGTTTCTCACTTTGTTATGTTTCTCAAGCACCTCCAGTACTTCAGCAGTAAGACTCATCTCCAGCCTCCCCAGGTGTCCCCAGATGGTTCATCACATCTCTCGTCACTTTGCTGTACCTGTAAGATATTGTTCCTCCCTTTTGACCAAACTGTGCCTCGCAGGCTGCCTGTAGCATCCCATGTGTTGCTCCTGTGGCCCATTTCATCAAGGATCTGCAGTAATTTTTTTTAAACCCTTCGTTGTGGCATTGCTTCAGTTCCACCTATCGGTGATAAACAGCCCAACAAAGCCAGTGGATTATTTAATCCCTTTATGAGGAGTCATGTATTACACTGCAAGTCCTTTGGATAAAACACACCACTGTGTCTGTTCTGGTTTAACACCCATGGATTGCTTTTCAGTAAATCCATACATCACAGAACCTGCCCAACAATGACAATAATCCTTTGTTTAACAAACTTCTAGTCAAATCAATTTTGTATTTTACTGGGAAACTGAGTTTGTTCTGCTTACCAGAAGGCGAAAAATTCCCACTTAAATGCCCTTCTCCTCTGTGAAAAGGTAAACGTTGGCCTCATGCTGAAACACTACAAAAACGGCATATCTTCAAAAACAGGCTGAATCCCACACTTTTCCTGGGTTTGACTCAAACTGGTAGTCAAAAGAAAAATATACAAATAAAGAATAGGGACAGCACAAACACAGAACAGATGTTTACATTTAAACATATGCCATTCAGCTGCTCCAAAAAGTGCTTCAGACACCAACATATCAAAGGCCCATTACTGACATATGGTGTCTGACATGCTCCCACAAATGAATACATGTGCTGGCTCTGATGACAACCTTTCCATGTGAACAGTTTATTGGGGAACAGTCAGATCTGAGCTGGCAGAGAAACATGTATTTGGGCTCCCGTCTGGAGCACACCCCATGCCATAACCACACCGTATGGCACAGCAGGAGAACGTGTGTCAAACCATTCACCCCCTCATTTCTGTTCAGACCCAGGGTAAGACACTTAAGCCTGCGAGAGCAAGCAAGGGCTACTCCATGTGAGGTGCAGCTGGCCAGCTGTGCTATGTGGTATTACATCACAGTCCCAAGAAGCACTCCTCCTTGTGAGATAGCTACCCTGGATCCAAAAAAAGGGTCAAGGTCCCTTCCAACCCCTACCGTCCTATGATTCTACAATTCCATCCTCCACAACAGAGAACATAGTGGCAACCAGCCAGCCACACCAGGCTGGTTTTTACCTCTCAGTTAAGGTTTGCCCTGGTTCCTGCAGCCCTTCAGCATGGGTCAGATTACAAACCCCAAGTGCAGAGCCCTGCTGTGCTGCACTCTGGAGCGCAGGGTGCGGGTGGCTGTGCTCCCAACAAGTTCCCGCACTGTGCGGTGCTGCAGAGCCCAGCAGGCACACGGGGCTGCTCCCAGCGCTGCTGCACCCCTGCTTCTCTGCTCCCCAGCATACGGCCGGTGGCTCTGGGCACACCAGTCACTCCTTCACCACAGGAGAAACAGCTGTTAAAGCTTATTAATAATATGGGGGGCTGGTCTGGCTAACGTGGGGCTACATGTCAAGGGGCTTGGGTCCTGTCTAGACTTAAGAGTGGGAAAAGTGGAAAAAGCAGCATTTCAAGTGCTGGGAGAGCTCTGCTGCCCAAAATTTGAGCTACCAACCTGGAGGCTGTTGAGGGGCCCTCAGAGTCAGATGTAGAGCTAAAGTCACTTGGAAGATTTCAGCTTTAAGATTCAGTGCCTAGGTTGCTTTCTGGAAAGTCATTGGGAGTAGTTGTTCAGCTCAGAGCTGGTGAAAGAATAAAATATGCAAAGGCTATACTGTTTACACAGCTAACACCCGAGGAAGGTCAGTGCCTGCATATGTACATAAACAAGGGGGGGGGGGGGGGGGGNNNGGGGGGGGGCGGGGACGGACCCAAAACAACCAGCTGAATCAAATTAAAGCTGAATTTGCCCTATTTTCCTCCCTTTCCCCAACCAGTTTCAACCCTGAATTCAAGTTCATGGGCACTACCTAATTTATGTCATAAATATTTTTATCTATTAAATAACTAATGTAATTCTGCATCAGAATATCCTTGAGGGTAGCAGTTAATTCATCACTTCAAACAAACACCATCTAGCTGAGGAGGGTTTTCCATGACTGCACTAAATAAGGAGACATTTCAAACTGTTATTCCTTCTCTAGCTATCCTTAGAGCCTAACAGGGTACCCTCGCTGGTCCCAATGATGCCTGGATAAGGCTTCAGCTGGTAGCTGGCTTACATACTGACACTTCTGAGCACAGAGAGCAGGCTGTACTGGCTCCCAGGGGAGGGGGGCACAGCTGCTGCTCAGCCCCAGGTGCTGCAGACAGGCAGCAGGGTGCTACGAGCCTTCAGAGAAAAAAAAAATCACTAAAGGGTGACTTGGGCTCACCTTTAGTCACAGGTTTGATTGCAAGAGGTCTGCCTCGATGTTTTCTGTACTTCCATTCCCAAGCTTTTCACCCTTAAATAAAAATACTGTTACTGTTTATAGAATTTACACAGTTTATTTTATCAGCCCCTCCTGTGCATTCTCCCTGGTATAGAAAAGGAGAGAAAAAAACCCCGAATATTGTCTTCTAGTCACTAGTTGGTCCTCCTTTAAGGACCTTGTAAGACATTTTTTGTGTATTGTTTCCTGCATATGTGGGCAGCTTTACTACTTCATCCCCCTCAGGACCACTTAACAACATCAGCAAAGCAATTAAGTGTAGTTTTCAGGAAAATGCCAGAGGCATTACACTGTCTGGATGGGAGTCTCAACCCAATTATTTTCAGCTAGTTGTGAACTGTGGAAAGTGGACTTTACTTCATTATAACTTCAGTTCCCACTGATTAAAAGTCTGGTGTGTTACAGACAGTAAGGAAAAATGAAACAATTAAACTTTCCATCAATAAAATTGCTGCATATTCTTCAACATAGGGGTTTACTTCTCTCCAGAGAAGTGATTAAAATGAACTGATTGAACTATAATTTGATTGACTGAAGAGCCTCTATCCATTGCACTAAAGCTTAAATTCCATCTTATTGCTCTATTTAACTCTGAATATAAAAAATTACTGTCGGTCTTGCAAACCCCTGATGCAGCCATCCAGCTGGAATGTGCTGCTGCTGACGGGCTGCGGTAGGTTCTGCTCTTTCTGTGCCGTGTGCAGGATTCACAGCGGATCTCCGCTGAAGCACACGATGACACCGAAGGAACCACGTTAATACAGCTTCAAAAAAAACCAGAAAAGTCCTGTTACATTATCAAGTACCTTGTAACTATTACATAATCATTTGAGGATTCTAAACTCAGCCATAGATAAAGTTAATCCCTGAGACTGGAGAGAATAATTGTCAGCATATATACAGCTGCTGCAGCAGAAGTTGTCACAGCCTCCAGAGGAACAGGGCGGCTGCGGGTGCTCCCTCTGCAGCGCTGCCCCTGGACAGTGCGCGGCCGGGACTGGGGCAGGGGGAGGGACCGATTCTCTCCTTCGGACCACAACCAGAGGCAGATGCAGCCTGGTCAGGCACAAGCTGTACTGCCTGCCAATCGGGCTCCCTGCGTCCCACTCCAAAGACCTGGGGCACGTTTCTGAAGATTGCTTGGTCTGCGAGGCCTTCATCCTCAACGGCTGCAAGCATGTGCTGCCAGAGCGAGGGCTCATGAAAGCCAGTTAACAATGACCTGGTTGCTTCTATCAACAGGCTACTATGAGGTTTTGACACAAAATATCTAGAATAGCATTTTGCCTCTGAAAATGTAATTGAAATGCCATTTCCTATTATGAGGTTGCCCCTCATAACACCTGCATGACACCTGCTTTCTCTATTCCCACCCTGTTTTGAAACAAAATACAGTATTTGACTTAGAGTGGCACAACAGTAATGCCAAGCAAGAACACACAGTGTTAAGCTGCATCAAGAGCACATCATATTAGTAATTAAATGCATCAGGTTGGGTAAGATGTGCAGCTAAAGATGGGCTAAATCCTTCATGAGCTACCTACCCTCAACAGGCAGCCCCAACTCCTCGTGAAGTAAGCAGCTGTTTTTGCATTCAGATGGCTGTGAGCCGGGGCATGCACTCCTTGAGCTGTGATATTTACTGCTGAGCTCAGTTTGCTGTTGAGCTTTGCACTTGTGGCTGTGACTGATCTACCAGTCTGGCTTCATCCTGAGTTGGGCCATAGATGTGACTTGCATCAGCTCCAACACTCAGACACTGCAAATCCCAGATTTACAGGGATTTCTGACCACAGTCAAGGGTTACTAATTCATGAAGGTCTTTGGTCTTACTGTTTAAGCATAGGGCATACTGCAATTTTCCGTATTTCTTAGCCAAAAGCTACCAAGACTGTACTGGGGCCACTGAGGTGCTATTGATCTGATAAAATGCTGCCTCCATCTAATTTAGAAGGAACACCTTCAACAAATTATATTTGACACTTAATGATAGTCTTGCATTATTGGCTGTTCCTTTCATTCCCTCTTTCATTTTGATTACCAATGACTGTAACAGTTATCCTCTACTCCATCTCAGCACATGTAACTTTGAACAGAGATGTGCAGCAAACAAGAGCATTTTCAGGGGAGCCAAGGGCAAAGTCAGAACCACACCTCTGTATCGTCTCTGGGGCTGCAGGGTGTTTGCTGCACCTCGAGCCTACCTTTGTGTACACACACCAGAGGTATGCAGGGCCCCAACAGCTTAAACATCTGCTTAAGGCTCATTTCATCTTTCAGTTCTTACACAGATAAATCCTCTCAATGATATTAACACCTTTGTCTGCATAAACACTGCAGAAGAAGGTGCTGTGTGTGAAGTAATTTCTTTGTTATTTCTCTTGCAGGACAAGAAAACAGAAAAAAGAGAAGCCTCAAGTGTGAAACTAGCCTCAAGACTCCTGCAACTCCTAAATGAGAAAGTGGCAGGGATCTTACAAACCATTTATTCACCTCTCACAGTGCCCCCATGTCTGTGGCAGCAAGCAGAGCCTGGGAAGGGATTTTTGTCACACTGACAAGAGTCACAAGAAATCTAGAGAGTGTGCAAACAACATCAAGAGCAGGGCAGGCCCTTCTCCCAAGCCCAGCCTGTGCATGCACATGCAGGAGGAGGAACGGGGACCTTCTGACTCGGGAAATAGCTTAATGGGGTTCCCCAGAAAAGCATCAGGAAATCTTCAACAGTTCCACCAGACTATGCTGGACTGACACATCAGGGGAAAAAAAAAGGAAGAATAAGTGAAACTGGATCCATGGGTCTCCTGCAAGACACACAGGAATAACCATTCACAACTACCAACTCTATGGATGCTGCAGACCACCCAAGTGACTTCTCTATCCTTATCCTATTAGGGAGAGGCATCAAAATGTTCTGGTTTTCAACAGCAAGTTGATTTCAAAAATCTCTAATTACAAAAATATGTAACAAAGTGTTAGAAAGCAGATTTCTGTTTTAAAAATACAGTATTTTCATTACAGAAATACTGGAATTCTCAGCTTTTAAGGAAATGTGATTACTGCAGTTTCTTCATTTGGTTATAGTTCCAAACATGATTTAAGAAGCACGGTGTTATCTGTTTATTCCACACTGTTAAAATCCCAGCAAAACATAAGCAAACACTTGAATGCTCTCTTCCTAGCAACCAAGGTCTTTCATCAGAAAAGCAGCATATCTGCCTTTTTTTCTGTACCTTGAATGAAGTAAAATTTCTAGTTTGCAGCCCTTCATTAACCACTAAATTCCTGGAATATTATTTTAGGTGAAAGTCGAAGCCAGTGACAAAGCCATCTCTTCATTGATTTTCTAAAAAAATTTAGATGAGCATTCATTGTGCTTTTTTTTTTTTTTCAAAAGCACCACACCAGTAACAGGAGTGTGCTCAGCTCAACTGTTACATCAAACTATCCAAAATGCCTTTGGGACACAATTCCAGTCTGGATACATCAAATCCCTATTTGAAATCCCATGTCACCACTACTTACATGTAACAGTATGGTAGGAATTCTGTGTACCCCTTACTTGCACTGGCAGGAACATCAAGACAGTATTTTTAGGCACTAAGCTTCTTCACATTGACTAACCTGCTGCATGACTTTTAACTCTTCAAATTACCAGCGGCATTTTATAAAGTGCCGAGGTTCTGCAATTCCCACTGCAGTGAGTTCAAAATACAGCTACTGAGTACTCCCATGGGATTTAGCTCTGTCTCTAAAGGCTGGGCTAGCAGTCTTGTTTTTACTGAAGAAACAGGCTTTTTTTGATCTCTTAAGACCTTTGCAACATGCTGGGGATCAAAAAAAAAAAAAAAAAACCCCAACTAGAAAATACTCACACAAACAGGATCCTCTCCTCCTCCACACCCCATCTTTTCTTACATAAGGGTAGGTTGTCCTTTCTTTACTTTCTTGTCTGAGGGAGACCTATGATCTCTTCAAGAAAAACAGAGGGGAAACCTGGAAATTTGTCTTCTATGGAAAAGACAAAAGACAGCAAAGTGAGATGATGTGTCCTTCACACTTATAGCATGGTCAAAGAGCCAGGCTCCCCTCCTCTTCCCAGAAGAGTTGGCAGACAATTGTCCAGAAGAGCACTGGATCCCTGCAGCAGTGCTGGGCACAGCGGGACACGCTGTGGGTGCGGGGCTGGGGCTGCCCGTGGGGTCACAGCAGCAGTAGTCCCGGGCTGGGCACAGCAGCTGTGTGCGGGACAGCACCATGGGGCCAGGGCGGGGGCACGGGCACGCCGGGATTGGCTCCAGGAGTGTGGAGTGCTGACCTGACTTGGACACAGGTGACTGGGTGCCAAATGTAGAGGACCACACACATCTGCCAGGGGATGCTGTGTCTGTTCACAACCACATGACACTTTCGTAGATTATTTCTGTATTTTTGCGTTCGTTTCACCCTTAATATTTTATTTATGATCTCAGAATTATTAACAATTTGAAGCTTCATTACAAACTATCCTGGGGGAATCTCACCTGCCTCGGCCCATTAAATTACTATTCCCAAATATATAATTTACATGTAATAAGACATCAATTGAACATCAATAAAATAATAATGAATTAACAAACTATAGCTTCCCGGAAATACTAGTAAATGTAAGCAAATGCAGTACAGAGTCCTGTAGGTCAGCTGTCAAATCTCTGAATATTTGTCAGAATCATTTAGGATTTAGAATACGATAATAAGCCATAAAAATATTTAATTGCCACAGTCTCCAACAAATTCTTGTGCTAATGGCAAATCATACCAGCCTGTGAACCTGTAAGCCAGAGCTGGAAGGTAACCAAGGGCTGTTTGTAAGTAAGAATTCCATAACAATACACTGCAACTGCCCAAGGGACTCCATGTTTCTAGGAAATTAAATGGTAAAAGAATATTGGTTTGAGTAAATGCTTATTATTTCCCTTTAACATGATCTCTCAAACTGAAATGTTGTATTTCCTCTATACAGAAAGTTAAAATACATTGGGTTTTAACTGACTTACCTTCTGCCTAAGAACATTAAAATACCATAGCTCAACAATGCTGGGTGGATGTTCTGTTTTAGCAAATTATCAACCTAAAGGGTAAGCTTTGGCAAATATTTCTATCCAGACAGAAGTGGCATTACTTCAACCGGAGGAATTCCAGTAACAGCCCTAATACTACACCAGGCCACAGCTCCTCAGTGCTGCTTATCACTAATTGGGGACCACCTCCATGAACATTTCCCAGGCTCATAGAAAGTGCACATGAGGCTCAATAGAGGAAGGATAAGCACAAGAGCCAAAATTTTCATTCTGGATGTTTTCCCTTCACCAAGTTCTTATTTTCCTTTAAAGTTGCACTATATAGTTGTGAGAAGAACTCGCCCAGCCGCTCCCTTCAGTAGGATTTATGTGAGGGCTGTAAATGCCCATCTGTGAGACTGAAGCCAAAAGCAGTATCCTTCTGTGACAGTATGATTTTTTTTAATAGTCACTGACACTTCTTTTCCTTTTCATCCACAGTACATTTGTCTTTTTTAACTGTTCATGTCCACTGTTCGGATATCTGTTCCACAAGCAAGGATTATAAGGCCAGTTGGCCTCAGGCATGCAACTTGGGTTTAGGCAAACATCACAATCCCATTTGAAACCTAAATGCAACCTGGGGTATTTACAAGTCCACTGAGATGTGCTATTCCAACTCTAACCTAGAGAAGTTTCAGTTTAACATTTTTAAAATAGAAGATGTAAAAGGGCCATCAGACATTCTGGTCTGACCTTCTACTGCAGATTTTTACTTGGATACCTCTGTATCAATCCCCTCATTCCTATTAGACTAAAATACATCTTCCTGAAATACTTCCAGTCTTAATCTGTAAATGGAAAAATCCATCACCTCCTCTCAGCAGTTTACACTGGCATTTATTACCCCACACTTAAAAGCAAGTCTTCCCAACAGAGCTTGTCAGGCTGTCAACACCCACACACTGACTTGTACCTCCCGCTGCTGCTCAGCGCTTTGGCAGCCCCTGTGTTGGTCCCGTGGAGGTGCTGGTGCACTCCAGCCCGGAGGAGCTCAGCAGAGGTGTGAACACTTCCAACACTCAGAAACATGCACACACACATTCACATCCCTGGTGTCTTCTTCCCATCAGGGAATCATCAAAGTTCAGAACCAAGGACATCCGCTATGTTCCTCCTGAGAGGATCCAAACAAAGTCCTTTCTTGGGCCCTCTAACAGGGACATGATGACTAGTTTAACACAGAGAGCACTTGCCCACAGCTTTGAGAGATGGTTCTAATTTTAGGACAACCCGCTTACCCGATTCTCCATTTCTTCTCATTTAACCACGCTCAAGATTTGAAAGAAAAATACCACTCACCTCTCTTTTAAACAAATTCCCACCATGGGCTAGTTTCACTGCCCTCCTTTGAACAAACCACTTGCTGATTTGAACAGAGATTTTTCTTGAGTAAGGGAAAATAAAGTCTTTAGTTGCTGGGCTTTCTTTGCAACGGATCCTGTGAAAATCAAAATAAGCAATGTACACCAATTCACCTTCAGTGAGTACAAAAATAGTCCCCCAGAGTGACAGCTACTAGTTTGTCTCCAGTGAGAGCTGTATAACTTCTGTAAACACAATAATGAGAAATGATCAGTCCTGTACTCTTCTCATGTGACAGACCCTTAATTATGGCTACTACATAATTAATGGCTTCAGAGAATTCTATGTGGCTAAAGCTGTGTTCTCTGGACTTCAGAGAATGTCTTAGGAAAGCTCCTCTAAACATCTGCTGATGTTCGTCTCAACTAAGCAATACTCTGTTCTAGACAGAAAGCACAGAGCTTCAGCTCACTGCCTCCTACTCCTGGATCACACAACATCGTATAAAAATTGAGACACCACTGAAAATGGAAAGATTTCCACCTGAAAACAGAGAGAAAAGTCCACCTCTCATTAAGCTCTGAAAAAACTATTCAGACTTCCATTGTGCTAGCCAGACCTCTAGATAAGTTCCTGACCACTGAGGCTTGTGACACAACAATGCTACAGTAGCATCAGAGATTATGACTATGTAACAGAAAATTGAATTAGAAACCACCCACAAAGGCACTGTGCCACCAGCAACTATTACTGTACCATGGCAGAGCTGCAACACTTTGATTTTGTATGTATAGCATTTATGGGCAGCCTTCAGGGACAACCATACCTCTGCTTGCTTCTGCAGTCAACTCAGAAGGATGTCTGTACAGGCACCCCAAGGGGGGGAACAGCGAGGCAGAATCACAATTCAGGCTTCCACCAAGCAATAAATGATTCATAAACTCTATATGTAGGTAACTGTGTAAGAATTGATTCATGTAAGTATCAGAAAATTAATGTAACCACCTCTCCAGAGAATTACTGGAGAACACCTATCTTCTGCAGGTATGCAGATGCAAGCTAAAGCTAAGTATATATAACAGGTGATGATACACAGTATGACAACATGTTTGGCTTAGACTTCTTGTGGAATATGTAGTGACTTATTGATAGCCAACATCTTATAACATTATCTATGTGGAAGGTAATGCCTGGCAATTTATCAATTCTTAATAAACTATTACTGTTGATGCTGCTCTCAATTTTCATTCAGCTGATTTTTGCCTGGGCTCAGCACTGTGATTCATCCATGTTTCCTCAGCTCCCTCAGGATTTGCAAACACAAATTCCTTCTTGATGAGCCTGTTAAAAAATTAAGAACTGCATATGCAGCACCATCCCCAGTCTGTTCATGAAACTAACATTGGTTTCAGATGCTAGAAAGGCACATATGTCTACTAAAAGCATAGGTTCCAAGATGAACATTGTATTAGCCATAAGCAAGTTACACTGTCCTGAAAGCATACTGCCAAGGTGTACTACCACACTCAGTTAAGCCCTATGTGCTATGCAGATGCCTGTACAATAATTATTACTTCAGCACAATCCAAAAGCATGACTGCATTTCAAGCAGCCTTTAATTGTCACACATCTACATTGCTAAGAGCTGTTATAAGCAATTATGATATACAGGCACAATTCTCAGTTATACCCTTAAACAACAGTAACACTTCTCTGAGTATCTCTTACCAACATCCCATCAGCTACTCCATGAGCCATGTTCCTCGACTCAGAGAGCTCAGCAGCTTTTCACTGATTTAGTCAACTAAAGATCAGGTCTTGTGTGATTCTGAGTTCATAGAAGTGTTCTGAAAAAAACACATTTAAAATATTTATGATTCTTGTTGCAGTTTAAATCCTGTATAATAATTTTTATGAAGCTTTATGACTTCAGAAATCCACAGTCTAAATGAAGGCCTGCTAAAAAAAGCTCTGATTTGCCACAAAAATCGATCTTCCGCTGCCCAATTCCATTCTTAATGAGAGAGACGACTCAGAAACCTACAGGAACATGCTTTATTGATTCATTCACAAGTCACTAAAGCCTGCTGCCCGTGTTCCCTCCAATGAGACTAACCACATAGGGCTTCTCAGGTACTGAACTGCAAGAAAAGACGATGACCCCAGATATGTTCTGCTGGAAGTCCACTGAGATTAAACATACTCAATAAATGTAAACACAATAGCCACTAAGTTAATGATAAATGTGTGTAGGAGACAGAGAGACTTGTATTTCCTCTTTATTATCCCTTTAGTTGAGCCACTGCCTTCTGTAATTTATTTACCCAGGACAGTTGGGCCCAGATGCATACCTGGTTTTCCATGGAGGTACTTGTTTTTCTCAATTTTGCAGATGGATTAAATAAACCAGGAGGAGGCCAACCTACATGTGTGAGGTCACACAGGGAACTGTAATCTACACTGCAGTAGACGCCTGAATCCATTCAGGTTCAAGACCTAATTTGGTATAAACCTGGTATGTAGCTGTACTGCACTGTATATTTTATAAGCATATCTTTCAATAATCTCCTGTGCTTCTTATGAAAGCAGTAACAAGCAGCAAGAACAGCAGAGCCTACATTGGGCAAGCTTTCCTATTAAATTCCACTAACACATCTCAGCTCTGACCTGCAGTAATTTGGGTAACCTAATAAGGCTGAATGTCCCATAAGCAGCTGGGATGATATACTGTCTACAGGCAAAGGTACGAAGGAGTACAAGACAGAAACTTGACACCAACGATCACCTAGCCCTCAGTACAAAACAGCTTACAAAATAGACATAAGAAAGCACAGGAGGAGAAAATACATGATCGAGAATAAGAAAATCTGCTTTACATAGTCCTACAGGTACCACCATTTCATCATTCTTTTCCAACTTAAAATACCATAACTACAGTTACTAAACTTATTCCAATACAAATACCTTGAAGTATTATATGTTCTCAGATTCACCTAGGTTTTCACAGAAACCCAAACTGCCTTCTGCCTTCTACTTTATGACACAATAGGTTTTAGAGAGCCTGCTTCTCTTAAAATCATTCTAACTCTCTTCTTCCTTGACATCTGCTTTGGTAAGTGTGCACAGACTCAGTCAAGTGTAACACTCTCTACTGCAAAACTCATCTGTTCACCTGCATTGTGAAATCAGTCCCTTGGTGACTTTAGCACAATTCTATGCAGAGAACAGCTTCAGAAAGCAGCCTCTCTCACATAGCTGTTACTTGCATAAATAAGGCAACAAGCAATTTAGTAGCAGAGAGAGGAATTAAAAGATTTTTTAATGCTCTTTAATATCTCCCCTAATTCTAAATTCAACCAAACCCCCAGCAGAAAACCCACTTTTCCTTTAGAACCATCTCAGCAGGGCAGTGCGTGCTGTCAAGCGACTGCACCTTGTTTTCAAAACCATCAGTACTCAGTGTGCTGAGAAGTGACACTGAATCCCACAATCAGAAACAACTTCAAAAGTTTCAAAAATATTTCAGAATTTAGATGAATATAAAAAGCTGATTTGAAGCTGCTGTTAGAGATTTACATTTTAGACTGTTTTGAATGGATAAATAGACAAAAATATGCTTTGTAAAGACACAGTAAGATTTCCAGTGTAACACTTTCCATAGTTAGATTTCAAGAAATACTAAGAGCCACAGATTTATATTCACTGTACAGAAAGCTTAGGTTTCACTTCTGCTTACTACTTGAGCTTTGAAAAGCATCTCATTTTCTAATCCTAGCTACTAACGTATGCCACAAGCTTTCTGCAAAAGCACATTCCCACCATTTACACTGTCATACTACGAGGATCACAAACAATCAGGCACAATCATTGTTTAGTTAAGAGATTCAGAAGGTTTCTCAAAGGTTTTCTTTTCTTCTGAAAGACATAACACACGTTGCTAAAGTGTTCGTACACACTTAGAATTAAAAATGCTGAGAAAAGGACTCTGAAAGGAAAGTTAATTGGAAAGATTCATTATCTAACACTGCTTCCTGTCACTTCACTCCTAATGACTGAAGTGTTTTTATAGTTTTCTGTGTTCTCCCTTAGTGCTGTGTAATTTCATTTCCAAATCCTCCAAAAGCTCTGTGACAAACCTCCAGAGTGTTTCCAGGATGTAAAGGTCAGAGCTGAAGAAGATGGGGCTCGGATGGGTGCAGAAGACGTATCTCAGAATCCCTTGCTTCAAATCTGTCACTGTCACAGAAAGCAGGGAGAGTAAAGCACAATGGGTTGCCTCTTCAAGGAAAATCAACCCTAGTGGGAATCTCTTACAGATCCTAGAGTAACTACCAGCAGAATCCAAGTGACAGCCCTTAAATCAAAGGAAGAAGCCTTCCCAGAGATCTTCCACCTGGAAATGAAATGGGCTTTTGAATTTCTTGAAGAAAAAATCGTACACTGGGAAGTCCAAACAATCTGGCATACACACTTGGCTCAGTATAATGCTCAGCATTTAGGGAAATCCTCCTATTCTATATTCTTGGACTGCTTCCCACCCTATTCTTCAAAGAAATCTTTCCTCAACCAGCTCCTTCACTGCCATCACACCCACCTCCAAATTCCTGACAAAAAGTTGCCATTTTGGCCTAGATGATGCATGACTTTCCCTATGCTGGCCAGTTCCACTGCTGTTAAAGAAGTGCCAGCCAATCTCTGTCTTAGGGTTCCCTACCAACCTTGTTTTCTCTTGTATTGATTCATTAACATAATCACTCTTTAAGAACAACTGCAATACTAGTTATTGGAACAGGTGTTGTAACTAGTAAAAAGTCTATAAGGAGAAAAATCAATATCCCACCAGGTGTATGGAGCAGAAGTAGCTTCCAACATCACCAATTCACTTTTGGGAACCTGAAAGAATTCTCTACTGCTTTTGTTTGATGTGCTTTGGTTTCACCTTATTTGTTATTCTCTGTTTAATCAAATTCATCCATAGTATAGACGTGATCACCATTATGCTAATCTCTGCACTAGACGTGCAAATATATAAACATTTGTGTGCCAAATTATTAAGGTTCTGTCTATAATGTTATGCTTCTATTTACTATCTATATTTTATGTCTTATGGATTTCTAAACATTTAAATTTATATTAGTGCTGTCACATATCTGCAAGCAGAGACAGTTTTATGAGTACTAAAAAAGCTGCAACACACAGACACTAAATACTAATGACATAAATGGCATCCACTAATGGTCTCTATTTTTATTACAATGCAAAACTTCAATATATTGCAATTACCATTGCTCTCAGACTGAACCATACACACTGTATAACGCCAGCTTCTCTCTCTATAGCATAAAATGGCATTATTTGTTGTATATAGTTCAGCCCTGTACTGCAGATGTTGACTGAATGCTCAAGTCAGCAGTTGCAGCTAAAATTCACTCTATTTACAGAGTCATACTGTTAACTAATACTCTAAATTGTCAGATATGCCAATGCATTAGACATTTTTCAAAGCCTACTGCACTAATAGCATGTAAGTGTAGCACACGTCTTCTTGTACCTGTCAACAGCCCAGTAACTTTGCAAAGGTAAAGCATGTCAAAAAAAGGAAATTATCTTCTTATGCTTCTGTGTTAAAAAATCTTCTGTGGGCTAAAATATTGCACTACAGACATATATTCAGCAAAACTTGTTCTCTTGTAGCTGGGTTTCTGTTTTACCTTTTTAGTGTTAAATCTTAAATTCCTCATTCACAATTAGAGCAGTGTCTCCATTTACTTCAGCTATCAAAGACAAAAAAGCTCTTAGGACTTTGAGAATGTGGAAACTTTGATGTTGTGCATTAAACTGGATGGGAAAAAAGTGTGTGGCAAAATGCCTCAGTCACGATTTGGGGTGCAGTGGGTTTGATTTCATTTCCTCTATGCATTTTATGTGCCAAAAACTGTAACCAAAAGAAGGGAGTGAAATTCATCTCTCAGACTTTCTCACCTGTTAATCTCACCTCAACCAAGCCCAGTTATATCCCCTTCTATTGACTTCAGCTGCGAACAGCCTCCAGAAAACTGGAAGTTTTCTTTGAACAGGAGACATTTTTCCTGTTTCCATGCAGCTGGGTAGTCACTGACACAAGGGAAACACTGGAGACAAAGTAGGTGTCAGACTTGGTAGCGTTTTACATGCATTTTCTGACACAAGGCAGACAACAGAAACGTGCACACAAAATACTTCTCCTTCAAGAGCTGGCTAGTGAGAATGGTAAAAACTAGAATATACGAGTGTAATTATTACAGAATTACCAAATACTTCTTGTGCTTAAATATACAATGCAATTATCACCCTTAACTTTAAGGGTGGAAAACCACTCACTTCGCCTGAAAGCAGCATTGCCTTCCACTGTTCTCACTCAGCGTGCATAAATCCAAACACACACAACTGACCACAGAATGAATGATGTAAAATACCTAAAGCTTACAACTGGGAATATTGATATGGGCTTACTTCTTTTTTTTTTTTAATCTTCCTTTTCTCTGCCAATAATCTGGAACATGACAAGTGCTTTCTAATGTAATCTGAACCCACTTCAGTGCGCTAATATTTTGGCTAAATAGGTTGTAACAAGGATTCCAGTTAACTGTCTCTGTTCTAGAATTATAACAGTAAAATATTCCAACTGAAAATTAAATGGCATTTTAATTTCAGAATACAGGATTTCTCAAAAGAACAGACCCATCAGTTTAAATACTTGCAAGAAAATCGAGCTTTTCTAAATAAGTAAGCTATTCTAGCTCATTTTCTCAACCAGAATTTAAAATAATAGCTCATGTTTGCAATTCAGTATGTTAGGGAAGTGTAATTTTTAATCCTCTCTACACATTTCAAATCTTGAAACAAAACAGGCTGATTGACTTCACTAACACAAAAATTAAATATTTGAGTACATGAAAAGCATTTAATATTTTTAATGAATTCCCCAGTTTTTTTGAGGAGACTATTGGACAAGTGTAATACATTTTGAGGAGTATTTTTGGACATTTTGAAATGCCACCTTTGACAGCCTCTAGTGTTCACTGAAATTCTTTCTCCTTGCTTCAAAATCATATTGCAGGAAAGGAGAAAATGAGCAATTTTATATAAGGCCTTGAACAAAATCTGAAGCACGTGAACTTGAAAAAAAATGTTGATTTGAAGTTTGTAAGTGTAAATTCTCCAATAGAAAGGTAGCAATAGGTCACAGGTCTCCTAATGCCAAGCCAATAAGTGGCTGGCCCATTTTTTTGTGTTTTTTTATGTTATTTTCTTTTCTTTCCCCTGACTTGGGGTTCATACGTTTGCTAGTATAAACCTCCATGCAGTAAGAGCCCAATGTCTTTCCCCTAACAGACAGCACTTTGGTGAGGTCCCTAATTTAGGAAGGTAGCTGCCCTAGAAACACTGTAATATCAAGGAGAAAGAGCGAGACATCAGCAGAGGTCAGGTCAGATGATCTCTGCACAAGAGTGCTTCCAAACTCCTAATTCAGGTGTCTCTAAAAGCCAAGTTAGATGATCTGAATCCAGCCCATGATCTAAACTGTCCTCCCCTAAAAAAGTCCTTGAGTGAATTGTTTTGTGAATAAGGATTTCTGTTACAGCCTAAAAAGCATATGCTCACAAAGGGCACTGAAAGAGAACACAGCTAAAAGCACAGCTACCACCCAGAATCAGAATTACAAAGGTCTCCATGGACATGACACACATTTACACAGCAGTATGTCCGGTGGGTTTCTGAACTCACAGACTTGACTGCTAGCTCTGGATACTTTTCCCACCCTGTTCTTCATGTCTCTTCTACAGTACAAAAGAATGAGCTCTTGTGGAGCATATCTCTACCTGGTCACACACAGTGAAACCACGCTCCTTCACTGAAACAATAAAAAACCCACAGAAAACAACAAGAGCCTTTCTGTACACTTCCAGGGGCAGTTGATCGAGCCCTAACTTAAAAGCCTCTTGCCTCTGTCACATGCTTGGAATGACTGGCTACAGATGGTTTTGTTTTCACATATGAAAACACCGTTTTAAACAGCACTCTGGGTAGATGGCTGTGCATATCTGCATTCCCTCCAAAGGGAACGGGGTGGAATATTTACAGCTAAGGCAACGGGTTTTTAAGGTGTTTCCTATTATTATAAAACTACAATGAAACAGCTATAATATCTGGAAGGTTTAGACTTTTGTCTTGTAACCCTGCAGATGAATAGCTTCAACCTTTGAAAGAAAATGCGGTATGAATGTCTATTTTATTCCAGAGTTGTGTCTGAGCAGACTATTAGTAGAATACTGATAAATGCTACAATAGCTATTCTTTTTCCTCCCTTTCTGCTTTTATGCCATTGCCAATACCTGTACTTCCCCTGGTGCTGTCAGCTGATGCCTGTCTCATAACTCTGAGGGTTACAGCATTAGAAGAAAAAGAAATTAAGTTCAAATAAAACTGCCAGGTAGAATTCAACATTATGAGATTATGGACCGAATTGTTTTCTGAAGCAGGCACATACATGCAGAGTTGTACTACTAATGATCTACAAAGAGCTTACATGTTAAAATTTAATTAATATTATTTAAGAGAAAGGAAAAGACACTAAAGCTGATTATTTTTCTAGCAGCTCTGTAATTTTCAATGGCAAGTAATAACTGACATCATTGTCTCTATACAATTACTGAGGATGGCTTTTGTAGCCCCATACTTTGCACCATATTCACATAAAATCCACAGGTGTTACAAAAATCTTTGTAAAATGGACATGTGGCAAGTAGGACACTCAACTAGCCCCTTGCGAATCTCACTAGGCATTCTTATGCACACAGTTGCATTTGTACAATCCTCCTCTTTGTGTTTGCTCTTGTAGTAAACCTAAAAAGATAAGGAACTTCAACTGTTGGTCCTGTGAGCAAAAACAATCAGTGAGATTATGGAGAAGAACATGTAATAGAAAGACTACACACAGTAATAATGAAGAAATCCAAAAAGTAATTGCAAGCCACAAAAGTAAGAATGGATGAGTACTTGATGATAATACCAACAGCTGTGAATTATTGGTATAGAATTGTTCAGGTGTCTTTGTGAAGCAAATGAGCAATGTTGCTTAACACATAAGAGAGAAGTTATCCATGCCATAATTTATGTCACATATCTTAAAACTAAAGTCAGATGCATCATTCGGATTGCAGCAAGTGCCATCACTACCAGAAACAATCAGTTCCTTCATTGGCTACTTCAAGGAAACCAAATAAGGGAGTTCCACAGAGAACAAATACATTTTGTTCCCCAGAGCAACATCTTCAGGGAGTTAGAGGAAATGGCTATGTCCCAGAGAAGTTTCTAAGATTGTAACTGGTATTTAATTTTCTTTGAAAATTTGTATTTTCTATAGCTCTTGGACAATTGGGGTTGGAGCAAACATAACACATGTAAAAGACAGTAAGAGAAAACAAATTCTTTCTTTATTTTCTCACAAATACCCACATAAATTTGGGACAGATCAGATTCATCCAGAAACATTTATCCAATATTGACGCAATCCAATCCAGCAACATCTTGTTCAAAAGGCTTTATTGTGTCCATGGTTAAAAGTAACCGTTCTAGTGAGTAATAAAGATTTATCTTTTAAGATCATGGTGGTTAAGTACTGTTGAAACATCCATGAAAGCATCTTAAGAACAGTTAGCATCTGCTCATGGCTGGAAAGCTGCTTGGAGAAGACAAAGAATCTTATTAAAATGCTGCCCTAAAACTAACAAGTAAACTTTGAATCTACCATGTGTGAAGCAGAATAGTCAAGGAAAAGAAGAAAGTATGTAGCAATGTCAGTTTTCAGGAATGCTGAGTCAACTGCAGCTCTTTTAGAAGCCTAGACAACAACAGACATCAGCAGAAATCCTTCACGTTTACCACCAAAAGAAATCTGACAAGTGGGATTTTGAGTGCACAAACAACAAAGGACTAGACCCTATAACTGTATTAAAACAATCTCATGGGACTGTAATAAAATTAGCAATGCTAATGGCTGAATGTCAATGAATGCAAAAAGTGTAAGAAATTAGAAGGATGCAGCAATCATGGTGAAGCAGATATCAAAAGAAGAAAGGAAAACTAAGTAGATCTGGGAATGCAGGTAAAAGTGACAAATGGTACATAAAACAGAAGCTGGTGGAGAAAGGGGACCAGCAGTTCAAGGGGAGAAGAAACAAAAAGAAGTTGGAACATTTATCAGGAGACTTACATAAGGTGATTTGTAAACATATCTTGACATTTATAAAAGGCAAAGAATTCTCTTCAACTATTTTGTGTTCTTATCTATAATTTTAGAGAATGTCAGTTTTAGAGATTACATCACATATTAGTCTTCCAACATACTGCAACATTTTTTTGACCTTTCCTGAATAACAAGAGGTATTTTTATGTAATTTAGTCTGCTTCACTGTAATTCCTAATCTTTGTCATTGTATCAAATACTTTAAAGATACTGGGCATGTTTCCCATAGCACAACTACTTCAAAGAATGAAGAGTAAATAAACATGTGCTGGTAACTGTAATGATTAACCAAAGGCTCACACTGAATCTGGATTTGAAATGCTTGGGAATTTGCAGTTTAGCTCACAGAAGTCAGACAGACAGCACTTTTCAAATCCCTTGGTTGCTCATATTGGTCTCTGCTTCAAGAAGACTTGAATGTGCAATTCTGCCCCGTCAGGCTGATGGACTTCGTGAGTCACAAAGGAGAAAGCATTTGTGGCATTAAGCTCAACTCTGTTGAAACTTGCTCTCCTTCCCTTCCTACCTGCCCTCTGTAGCAACATGTTGTGTTCCTATGTATGTAAGTGGGATGCAGAGATGGAAAATGGCTGGAAAATGGCACTAAGCAAGAACATTGCTTGCTCTCAAGCTTTCTCACCTAAAACTACTCCTTCCTGCACCCCTTAAACCCCCATTTCTCCTTTATGGGAGCTAAACCAAACAATCACAATCTTTCCAGAAGGAAAAAGGCTAAGGAAGATGTCTTAGAATATTGGCTGTGGCAACTCATAATCCCATATGGTGCTTTACAGGTGTCCCTGCCAACATGTCATTTAAGTGACCTCAGGAAAACCTCCCACTGATTTCCTTACTCTGTCTTGCTCCATGTTACAGAAACTATTTCAGTCTCTCCTCTCCCCATACTCAACTTTAAAACTACAAGCAAAGAGAATGAGCCACCATTGGACCAGCAAAACTCAAAGCTATGAGCCCACTGGCTAACATCTGGTTACTTTTTACATTCAGTCTTTCCAATCTATTTTCAATAGTTAACAGTTTACTTGCCACAGCCAGCCTTCACCTGGTATCTTCTTTCCCTCTTCCTTTCATATTTACCTTAAATCCCAATTATGTGAGATGTCTAACTATGGGAATGAATTAGAATAGATTTAAAGATGTCTGCACAATGAAGGGTAAGAGCTATAGGTTTCTTCAGATAGTTGTGCAATAAGAAACTGAAATAAATGCAACAGTAAAGCAGAGCTGCACTTTCAGATGCATCCCCTCCACCTGCTATGTCTCTCTCAGAGACACTGCTCGAAAACATAAAACCTAACTAGCTGGTATAAACTAACTTTACATAAGCAGTTATGACCTAAACAAAGTTTGAACAGTACATAGCCTCTGGGTACTCTTGCCCCAGTAAGATGTTTTGAGTTTAAATTTAGATTTTTATTGCCCTTGGAATGCTGAGATAAACTTTCAGTCCCACAGGTGCAACTCCAGGAAGAAACTATATTAAATTTTGCTGTTGGTGAAGGAGCGTGCCTTCCTTCTATTCACTATCAGGTATGCAAGCCACGTAATAAAGCAGGGCTGGTCTTATTCTTATACAACATGCACCTTATTATGGCTAGCAGAATCCTGCAAGAGCAATTCAGGTGGCATCACACAAGAGCTGAGAATTACATCAGGGGTCTGTGGCGTTGAAAACACAGACCTGACAGGCACCAGGGCCTATCAGGGAACGGCCACAGATTTGGATCTTTACTTCTTTAGATTGGGATCCAAATCCTCCGTTTTCTGCAGAACATTTACTGGTAACTGAAACACAAATGAATTAGCTCAATAAGAGGGCATTGTGAAAACACAACAGTGAAAATGAACACTTGAGTTTTGAAAAGCCTAAACAAGAATTTGCTTGTTTGACAAGGGAAAAAGTCTTGAATACCCTAATATTAGTAAAATGTATTAGTCTTAGGTGCCTAATATTTTACTAGCAAAACAAAGACTTAGGCACTGTTAGGCTCAAGTACAAGTAACAATTCTGACTCAATAAAATTAAAAATCCATTGTTTTGTCTGAGGTTTTTTTGTCACGTTAGAACTGAGTCTGTCCTGGAGTCAAAACAGTTAAGTTTTTTGCTTAGGAAACAGAAACCTTTATCTTACAAGTTGCAGGGAAAGATTCGCTCATTTCATCATTTGTTTAGCTGTGTGACTGGAAGAAGCATTCCTCATTTCAAATGTAACTATCCCTAACCCTTCACAGGCAGAACATTCAAGGTAACAGTTGTACCATGCAATGAAGCAGAGATTCCCTCACAGGGGAATTGATGCAAATTATAATTTCCCTCAATAAAATGAACCTCACAAAGCAACTTACTCAGAGTTAAGTAGATTCCAATAACCTGAAAATAGCCTTCAGGGCAAAATAATGGTAACTATGCTTATGACAAAGAAACTAAGTGTAGTGCATTTCTTGCTGCAACTTGTCATTATCTTATTGATGTTCTCTCATCAAAATCTCATTCAGTTCTGCTTTTATTCAAGCAAAGGTCATAAGCCCTCAAGGCACTGTGCCCACACCACAAGTTGTAGGTCAGTGTTGGTGGCAGAAATAGTTCCATTTTGGAGGAAATGGACAGGTTATCATGTCCATAGCAGCTGCACCTGGTATGAAATGCAATCTAACTTAGAGCATGCAGCTCTTCATGGATGGGGTTCTCCATTTCATTGTTTGTTTTTCAAGGCAGTAAGGAAAGGAATGCCTGTGGGTTTAATCACATTCATTATGAAGAAGAGAATTTCTGATCTAATCTCTAACATAGTGAGCTTAAAGGAGGATCTGTCATTTTGACTGATCATTTTTGAGATCTATATTTTGTGGGTTTTTTTTTATTTATTTAAAGACAGACAGGCAGTCTGAAAAGAAAGCTGAGAGCCTGTTTGTATTTTAAACACTGCCTCAGCAATGCAGTCAACCTGACAGTGCTTCTCTGATCCCCTTTACCCAGAGGAAAGTTTGTGATTATCTTTTCTTTCTGTATACAACACAAATGTCTTACTGTTTCCTTCCTCTTTGGTTCCTAACCTATTCAGCTAGAACTGGCTTAGATGAGCTTTGCTTTTGCTGGTTTGGGGGCCTTTGTCTGTCTTTTGGCTTCACTTCTAGATCTTTCCAAAGCTAGTTTTTAGGGGTTTTTTTGACAGAATAGCCTGGAATTTGTGGTTCTGGCCCTGGCCCTTCCTCCTCTTCTACAGTATTTTTGAAGTTTAATTTTATACCTTTTACAAGGCTTTTGATTTTATTACATTTTTTGTAACTCCTACTGCTGTCTTTTCTTTATGCTTTTATAGATATTGATAACATTATGAATTACATTATACTGTACAGAAATAAAGCCTGCTATAATTGAAATTCACTGGCATTTTCTTCCAGTTTTTACAAGGGGATAAGACTCCCTATGAATTTATTTTAAAATCTCCTTTAATCCTCCTGCTGAACTGATGTTTCCTTTCAGAAAAGGAGGACACTGTTCCAGCCAGAAGAAATGACATAGCATGAAGGAAAAGAGAAAAAAAAAGTCCTGAGTCATGAAAGCAAAGAAGAAATACAAGTGGAACAGAATTGAGAGAGGATTAAACACAAACTGGAAGGGACAGAAAAGTAGGATGGAGCTCTAATTGAAAGGAAATAGTGGACTGACTCCACGTAACTAGGTAGAACAAGAAGTAAGAACTTGACCAAGGGGGAGCTAAACTGGAAGATATCACTCACCTTTTAGCTCTATTCATTATCCACACTCTGTCTTCTCTTCCCAGTTGGAGATGGGAGTCTTCTGACAAACTTTCTCTGGTCACAGTCAATGCTGAAGCTTGAAAGCAAAGCCTCTGGGACAGGAGCTGCTCTCAGAAGGTCATGCAAGCACTACCATGGTGTAGCGATGGACCTGCAGTGTCCTTACAAGGGTGAGATGAATACCTGGGCTCCAAGGAACATAAGTCAGTTCTTCTTCCCAGCTTGCTGAGAATACCTCAAGTTTGCAAGCTGACATATTTTGTAAGTGCCTCCCTTTTGTCCTAGTACTCTGAAAGTCTGATTGCTGTGGAGGCAAAAAAAACCACTGTGAAGAGCTAAGCACACTGAGCTGTCCCTGGGTAATGAGAATTCCCAATACAGCCATCACTAACTAACCAGCATCCAGGACCACAGACCTCAGCCTGCTTGCCTCAACCATGTGCAGTCTGGCTAGCTCCCTCCAGACCTTTTTGTCAACTAAAGAAGCATTTTTTTTTCTCAGTTAATTAACTTTGTTTCTACTCACACACACCATTTTGGAAAACCCATGTTTACAGTAAATGCACTCTGCACTTATCAAAAGGAGTGTCACAGTGTCACAGCCCACAGTTACAGAATATATTGCTTAATCTACCATTCTTAGCCATTCTGTACAGTGAGGTAACAGCATTCAAAACAGAGCAGTGACAACTAAAGAGGTTGAAAAGGGCATTATTTTCTATAATTATTCCCATGGAATGCATAGCTGTATTAAAAACCCTATCTTTTCATATTCATCTTACTGTCTGACCTCGATGTTAAAAAGTAAATCCCTTTGAGTATCATGGCTATACTTTAAAGATGAGTCCAGCAATAAAACAAAAACATTTCCTATGGATAATTGATATCTTTTCTACTAGTTGGAAAGAAAAAAAGCCAAGAAATACCCCAAAGTATGACAAGTTTGTGGTACAGGTGATATATGATAGTAATTGACATCCTAACAATAGCAGACTTTATAAAGATAGCCTGAAATTATTTTCTTTTCTATTTCTTCCCTATCTGCTCTTCCTCCTCCGTTTCCTCAGTGAGCCAGATTTGCCAGAAAGGCAATTTAATCTTCCAGGGATAAAGAAAGTCTTCCTTGTCTAAGAGAAATAAAAACTTCTACTGGTCAAGGACAGAAAGCCCAAGAGAAGGAATTATCTACTGACAGTGAGCTATGTTTTTTTATCTCTAGGAATGGAAGCAGCAGTATTCTGGAAGAAATAACACTGATTTAGCCAGAATGTAAGGAAGGCATCTTCTGTTTGATGTATGTTGCCTTCTGGACAAGGGTAGGACAATAGCTTGTATTCCCTGAACAAAATGCCTCCTACTGTGTTTTCACTATCATTTAGTGAGAAGTATTTTATTCCCCTGTAACATTAAACTATGAACCATGAAAAACTTCATGCTCAGCCATGAACCTGGATGAATGCTTATTTAAGAAGCTACCCATAGGGTAATTCTTGTGGACTCTTATGCCATGAAGAACTGAGAGAGGGAAAAGCTATTGTCCTATCCTGTAAGGATAATAAAGTAAACCATGACAGCCAAAGAAACAGGTATAATTTACCTTCTTGATAAAGCAGACACAGAAACTAAACCTCAACTATTATGTAAGTTTACCATTCAGAACAACCTTTTTTCATTGTTTTTGTTACTGTAAAACATGTGATTATGACAACTAGGGTCAATAAAGTAACTTAAATATAAACATAAAGTAAAAAAACATAACATAAAGTAAAAAAAAAAAAACGCTAACTTGGGCTTAAATGTAAATATAGAACAAAGCTTCACATTTCTGTTCTTCAGAAACATACATCATTTGCCATCTTATCAAGATCCACCTTAAAAGTAGCTGACCGTTGCCTCTGATTCCTTCTAGAAGAATGTTCCAGTTTTCAAAAGGCCACTTTTATCTGCTGGTTTCAATATAAAACAACCCTCAGAATTCTATTATCTATCCTGAAAGCATATATGGCTGGTAAGCTTATGCTTAAGTGCTTTAACTTCAAGAACATGAAGCACCTTGTTGCTTTCAACTAGATGAACATATTTCTCACATCAAGAACATTCTTAAGTGTTTTGCAAAACTGTAGGCTTCTCAACAGAATAACTATATATATATATCAGTATCTATCTCCATCATTTCCTGAGGAACCAATGAGAGATGTGGGTAGTCAATACTTCAGTTCGAATTAACGTATTACTGGTCTCCAGCAGAGATCCTAATACTGTATATCAACAGGGTTCTTCTAAACAAGAAAAAAAAAAAGAGTTAGAAAAGGAAAAGCACAGCATGAGCAACCTATAAATGTAGCAGAGAAAACTGGAAAGGGCTACTAAAGGAAAGAATTATTTTCAGTTAATCTCAGAGATGATAGGAAGTAGATACACAAAGAGGCAGGCACAAACCGAGTTAACAGAGCAAAGGGTCTCCTCTTGATTGAGAAGGCTGAAGCACTGAACTTTAGGAGAAGAAAGATGACTAAGCCAGTTAAAACTGAAAAGCCAACACAACTTGTGGAGGTAACTCAGCAGATGAGCAACTGCATCAGAGAGAATAAACAAAAAGAGTCTCAAGAGAGAAAAGATTGTACTTCCACAGCACATTAATAATGTTTTGGGCAAAGATGTAAACTGCAGTGTCAAACGGTTTGAAATTGTCCTACAAGTGGTCATGTGTGGCCAGACTTAATCTTGTTTGCTCTGAAATGCTTAGTGCTTCCTACCAGGTAACTGTCCCTTTGCTTCAAGATTGCAAAGCTGCTGTCCTGCTGTTGAGAAGCATGAGGGTTAGTTGCAACCTGAAGGTTAACTGTGACCTGGCCACAGTGTCACAGGAAGGAAATTTCCATCAGCTGTAGAGGTAAAGCGCTGAGTGAAAAGTACCTGAGTCACACAGGAACTCAGCTGCACTATATACAACAGCCTTTGTGCAGAAGTATTCATTAGACACCGGTGCAGATAGAGTAAGACAGAAACACAGTGTGGTATGATATGCTATCACCATGCAGGTAGGATGTGACAGATATATTCAGAAAAAATAAAATGTATTCACACAACTTCAAGTTAAGACAATATATGAAACCAATCTGAATAAACAGCCCTTCATTCTTTGGAACATGCTGACTTCAATAGCACTAATCAGACCAGCTCCTAATTATATCAATTTAGAAGCAACACCTCAACATCGTATTTGCAACATCTTGCAGCTTTGCTCAAAGCACATTACAACAGAGGAACATTAAAAACATGCTTAAACATTAAATTAAAATTACCATTGTGCAGTTGATCTATGGCTATACAGGACTCATTTATCTTCCAAGCTGCTGAAGTGTAACCAAAGGGATTTGGTTGTATTACCATCATTACTAGTGTAAAGCAGTCACGACTGAAACTGTGGATATTGACTAGTTGGCCGTGAGAAGTCCAGCATCAGTTTGGCTGGTTTCAAGGGAGCCAACACTACCTTATACTCTGACCATCTCAGCCCTATAAACATAGAATGATGTGTCAGAAACAAAAATTGTATTTCTGTCCTTGATATTGTGTTCTCCACACTTTTGTATGCAATTCACTTATTTTGCCTTAAAACAGCTCCAAATCAATTCAACTAATTCACACACAGGACAAGTATTCAGATCTTCAGTATCATCTAAAAGAGTGCTGGTAGGCAGAGGGAAGACAGTTTCTTTATAAAACCATCTAGCATCTCAAGAGAAAATGGTAAGGGATGGTATTCAAACAAATACCTTACTTGTTACATTATGTTTCAATGCTTTTAATTGTTATACTTCCTTTTCTGCATCTTTAATAAAATAAATATTTTAAGTAGGGACAGTTTGTCACAGGACTAAAACAGGTTATGCACCCAAAGCCCTCAACAGATAATACTGGATAGCCTGGACTGTGACGTTGCAGTTATTTTCAACAAAATATCCTAGGCATCTTTATTTTTGGACAATTAACATCCTTCTACCGTGTGTTTGCCACTGAAACTACTAAATGTCTCTGCAGTTATCCAGAAGTTTTTGCATGATCTTGAGATCATGGCCAAAAAAAAAAAAGATCAGTTTTTTTATGTAAGGCAACAGGACAAACGGAAATAAAACAGGAGAAGAAGAAATATGGATGTGTTTATTGCAGAGTCCTAGTTACCCAAATAATCCTTGTCTTGTGCAAGTATATCTGCTGCGTGCAATAACGGAGGTAATAGGACTGGGACGTATTTGTATAACAACACTGTTTCCTGGCTCCTGCCCTAAGATCCCACGGGCAAAATAAGTTGCAAGAATTTGCACTGCAACACAGCTATGCAAATTTATGTCAGCAGAAAAATCTCATTTAATGACCCACTGGAATTTAAAGCCATATCTTGAAAACTGAGCCCTGGCATCTTTACTTTAATAATGGAAGGTCCTCCTCTCTCCATTATTTTGCTCTCAGTGTATCTGTTCCAAAGCCCTTCCTAGTCAATGAAGTCTTTCCACTGTGTATACCAGGCAAATAAATACCAGTTTCACAGGTCAAAATGTTGTGTTATGTTAAACCAATGCTTCAAGACTCAGAGATGTTTTAGCTCAGTCTGAGAAAACAATTTCATTTAGAGTTTGGTCAGAGCTGTGCAATTTTTCACATATGTGACAAGCTAAATGCAAAGCTGGTAGGTTTATGTGTATTAATGGTGGTGAGCTAGTAGCAGGGCTCTTAATTAGCTTAATCAAGCCACAGTAGGGACCTAGGAATATTGCAGGAAACTCGGTGAAGATCTCTGCTCGATACATCACTGGAAGAGGTTAGTCACATGACAAACTATCAGCCAGCACAGCTACCTGAATTAGTACTGCTGTTATGTACATAGTAACTGCTGAGCCTCAGCCCATTGTTCTGGAACGAACTGGTCCTGTCATTTGAAAAGAGGCGTTTCAAAACTAGAGGCTGCAACCCTCTGGGTTGTAAGAACAATCGAGCCTCGGGAAACACTCTTTGAAGACTAAAACGGTGAGATTAATCACTCAGAAAGGAGACAGCAAAGGAACAACAAAACCAGGTTAAAAAGAGAGACATCAGAAGCTTCTCATTCCCCACACCTCAACAGACAGAATCGTAGGGAAATGCTCTGTTAACAGCTGGGAAATACAAAACTAGGTAAAGAAATGATAAAAATGTTGAGAAGGGAGTTATGGATTCATGCCAATCAATAACTTTCAAGCATGACTCAACATACGCCCAAGAATTTGAGGAGAATCAAAGTAGGAAGGAGACCTGACCCATGAAATTTCAGGTCCTGTAGGCCACATTTTAACAATTATGAAATCAGGAATAGTAACACATGAATGGGAAGGAACAAAATGCTTCTCCATTCTTTCAATGGAGATGGTATTTGTCAGGTCAGCAAACCAGGCAGTCTGACCTATCCTGCAGTGTTGTACATGAAATTTTGAAGGTAAGAACTGTCAGAGTGAGCAATATGACAGGTTCATACATTTTTTTTTTAAGACTCAGCACTTCTATTTGATAACAGGAAAAGAAATATAGACCTACTTTGGTGACAACACTATCAAAACCAGCTATCATGCAGTCAGTGGCATGGCTGTTTTATTGATAGAAAAGGTTCAGGATTATGTCCATTTTCACTATAACATCTATCTCTTAAAGAGTTATTTACTATCAATAAAATTGGGAAACATTGTCACTAGAGAAGCAGCTCAAGGAGGATGGCCCTGACTTGAATGACTCTGAAGCCCAGAACATGAAAAGCACATTAAAATTTATTAGTAATGAAGTGCAACAATGAAACGAGAATTTCCACTGTAAGCTGGATGACTATTAATTGCAAACAAAGCAAGAGTCCTCCTGTGATCCTTCAGTCTTTGAATGAGTACTGTATAGACACAACCAATAAAAATAACACTACTGCTGGATGTGTCTGACAAATTTTCAACATTTCTGACTGGAAATGTAACAGAGGTTGATGCAGATATTCTGTCACAAGAATTCTGTAAACAAGAGAAATTACCAATATGAATGACAATTATTCACAGATTCTGTCTTTATTTTGCTCAAACTCTTCCAACATCTCTTCCTCGGGTCTTCTTTCTTCTGATAGCAGAATTTCTCAGTCTCCCCCAACTTGCATTACTCTTCAGAGTACAGCAGGGAGGCACACAAAAGAGGGTATGAAGATAAAATCAAAATATGCATGGCTGGCTACACTATAGTAGAATAAAAATTAAGAGGTCACCAGTAGCAAGAGTGCTGGGAGCAGCATTCCGTGAGGCAGATTCATGACACCGAGTCCATTTTTGTTAGTGATCTAGGCACAAGAGGCAGGAGCCCCTCAGAATCCTCTTGCAAGTCTAGATGCCCATGCAACATTAGAATCATTCTTCAATGGCTTTGCAACTCCTGAAGGAAAATACCCCAAAGAGGGCTTTTCAGCATCCCAGACATATCTTGAGTTCAGAACAGCAACATTTCAGGACTCTTATACCATAAGAAACTAAATGCAACTGGTAAAATGAAAAATGGCTCATTACTACATCTTCCCACCAACACAGGTATAAAGCTGTAAAAGGGCAAATGGCATCGTCTTCCTCACTTGTCCAACAGAAGACTCAAAGTTACCATGAGAGAAAGACAGAAAGCTCTACACCTAGATGTGGATCAACTGGGAACAAAACTACCACTGACCCAGGAACACTGGAGCAGAGGCACCCCATGACCCTGCAAATTAGAAAACCTGGAGGTGCTAGTGGAGGGTTGGGAAGATGGACCTAACTCAGATATCCCCATTGTAGGCAGCACAGGTTCAAGTCAATGCTGGGTTTCCAGTGACAGTATTGAGAGCACAGAGAGGAGCAATGCCCCAAGACACAAGGACTTACTACTGCTAGCCTTGCCCAAAGCCCTCTTCTCTGGTATCAAGACACACAGCTTGCTTCACTCTCCATGAAAACACAAGGCCTATGAGCAAACACCATGAGAGGCCTCTTAGCTGGCATACTCCATGCTTCCCCAACTCACTCTGCCAGAGGGGCACACGAAAATCAGCTCAGCAAGGCCACCGCTCCCCAGGAGCTCAGTGCTACAGGGAGAACCTGTGCCTTCCCCCTCTCCCCCTGTGCATGTCTCTTGAAGGTGTCTCCAGCAAAATGCTCTAAGCAATCCCTTCCCAGGCCATCTTTCCATTTAGGTAGAAAGCACAGTCACCCTCAGAGACCCAGAGCAGAGATGAGGCACAGCTAAGGTCCACAATCTGCTTCCCACTTGCTCTCCCCCAGTCCTCACAGTACTGACCCCTCCTTCCCTGCCTCTGAAATCCCACCTAGTGGCTAGGCCACACAGTCCCGCTCCCCTCCCCTTACCTGTTGCAGCCCTTCACCCTGCTCCATCCAGGGCTCTCCAGCGCTTGCCAGTCTCATCTCCCCCTCCCAGAAAGGATGGGGGCTGGGGGGCAGGCAAGGCGCTCCCTGCCAGGGGCGGCACTGCCGCTGCCGTCCGAGATCCTGCAGCTGAGCGAGCTCCTCCCGCTGACCCCCGAGGCAGAAGCAGCTCTCAGCTCCGCTCGGCAGCGGCTCCGCCACCGAGCCCTGCCTGCCGCCGCGCAGCCGCCGCCGGGGCTGCCGGCACCCGCTGCCCGGCCATGCACGAAGCCCTGCCTCTGCCGGCTCCTCGGGAACGGCCTCTTCCAGGAGAACTTATTGGGCTTCGAGCTGTACCTGGGGGGCAGAAGTGGGGAAAATATGTTTTGCAACGTGGCGTGTGCATTAACTGTTCCCCGAGTTAACTGCATTTGACTTTCTCTTCTTTCTGACCAAGTTCAATGCCTCCTGCTGGAGTTATTAATCTTTCCTATTCCTGCCATTTGCGTAGAAGCGAGTTGGTTTGTTTCTCCCTTTCCAGCCCCTCGCCCCCACATGCACTCCCTAAAAACCCAACAGTTAAAAATCTGGATTTCTTTTTCCCCTAATTCCCCCTACATTGTGTAATTATATTCACATTAGAAATCAATCAACTCTGGTCATTACCATTAGTGATATGCTCATAAACCAAACACTAGTCATGCTAATGAACTGAATGAAACATAATTTCTTGTTGTGTAAACTGATGCTCAACGCTAATCAGCAATAAATTCAATCAGACATTACTTACATCAACTGAAAAACACATTACAGCGGGTAAAGAGCAGGAGATGCTCAGGTCTGAGGGAAAGCATAGCCCATGCCTGGCAGCAGGCTCAGCAGGACCACAGCTGCAGAGGCTGAGGAGGAGGTCGCTGGAGCCCTCAGGGGCTGCAGCTTCCTCCCGAGTGACCCCTCAATGGCAAGGAGCATGGATAGGGGAGCAGGAGCTGGCAGGCTGGCACCTGCACTGCAGGCAAGATGGGCTGTGGGCTGACGGGGCTTTCACTCGCTGCTCTCCAGTCACAGTGGGGCTACCAAGCAAAGCCGAGGGTGGCTGCAGGCCTGCCAGTCCCTC
The DNA here is from genome assembly GCA_013401255.1 of Urocolius indicus. Lineage (NCBI taxonomy): Eukaryota > Metazoa > Chordata > Aves > Coliiformes > Coliidae > Urocolius > Urocolius indicus. The sequence continues at coordinate 287,440 of WBNH01003442.1, read as the reverse complement.
CTCCACCACTACCTCTACACAGCCCAGCTGGTGACAGCCAGAGCTGGCCCCCGGGGCCTGTCCAGTGACCATAATGGTGGCTGCAGCCTGCAACGCCCAGGGCAGACTCGGCAGCTGGAGGATGCCATCCGAGGGTGGGCAGGTCCTAGTGTCCATACCAGCCCTGCGTAGCCAGATATTTGCACCTGGCTCCTTTAGCTTGGTCGCCCCCGTCGGCTCCCTGGACAAGGGCCGGGGCAGTGGGGGATGCGCGGCGTCGCGCCTTTAGGAAGGTGGCACCGCCTGTCCCGCGCACAGGCGCGACCCCGCCCGCCCGGCCCAGCTCCGCTCCCGCACCCGCCCGAGGCCCAGCCCCGCCGCCACCGCGAGCCGCACCGCGGCCCCGCACGAGGAGGGGCTCGGTTTTCACTCCCTCGCCCTGAACTCCATTATCTGCGAGTGCACTAGCGTCCGGCCCGAGGCTGCCCCGCGGCCCTGCGCGCCCGGGGTGCTGCTCCCGCGGGCGGCACCGGCTCCCGCCGAAACACCGAGTCAGAGCCGAGAGCTTCTCGGCTGCCTTTTCCTCTCCTCTGACGCCGCAGGGGACAGCGCTGGTGGAAGGGGGTTTAGGGTTTAACACAGCTCGTTTGCCGAAGTAAATGCCCCAGCAGCAGCCGTCCCCCCGCGCTGCTCAGACACACTCCCCTGCGCTCCCAGATGCTGCTGCCGGGGAAGCTCCTCGCAGAGACGGGGCGGGGAGGCAGCGGGGGCCGCCCGCCCCTCCGGGGAACCAGGGCGGGAGCAGGACCAAGCTCCGGGGCCAAACTGGCCTCCCCGGGCTCCGGAGGGGGCTTTCCACCCCGGCTGGGCGGTCGAGCACCTTGGCTTCACCGCCGAAGCAAGAATGCTGTGGCGATCTCTCCCTGTCGGAGGCTTCGCTCCGCGCCTTGGTCGCGGAGGGCTTGGTCCGGGTTAGCGCAGGCGGGGAGGAGCTCGCTGCGCGGGCGCGGAACAGACGAGGCTTTTTCCAGGCAGGCACGGCGGCGTTTTGTAATAGCCGCAGAGCAGTGATTTGCTGCGATTGGGGGTAATATAATTTCCAGCTGCACAATACTAATGAGACTCCCGCAACCAGGGGAAAACTTTCAGCGGATGGCGGTGGGTTTATTTGCTTCGCGTTAAGGGAGAATATTTAAAAAAAAAAAAAAAAAAGAAATAAAGCATAATCTGCATGATCAGCCCCCGCACCTGCGGTGCTCGCCGGGGCACCCCAGCAGCGGGCCGGGCTACAGCGCCAGCCGAGTCTGGCGCGGGCACAGGGCCACTGTCCTTTCTCTTGCAAGCTGGCAATTTTTATTTCCCTTTTTTTTTTTTCTTTTTTTTCTTTTTTTTTATGCTCTCTTTGCCCCTTGGCTGCGGTGTCGGGAGACAAGAGAGGCTTCGCTCTCTTTACCCGTACCTGCCGCCTATGGGTGTGCGCTCCCGGGAGCTCGGGGAGCGGGCGGTGTGACGGGTGGGGAGTGCAACGCCGTGCGGGAAAGGGTAAAGGCTTCGGGAAAAGTAATAAAGCGCCTCATGGAGAGGAGAGGGTGCGGCCCGGAGAATTTGGTATGTGGGTTATCTTGGGCACGTTAAAACTCCAAGTGGAAACAATCCGACCGCTTTCCGTTATTAACCCTTCTTCACAAATCTCAATTGTTTCCTCGTACGGCTCCTGGCCAGCGGCCGCAGGTGCCGAGGCTCCCGATGAGCTGCCGGGGAGCTGCTGGCAAGGCTGCGGGAGTCGGCCCGCGCCTTCCTCGCTGCTGCGGGGCGCGAATCGCAACACGCATCAGTCGGCAGCCGGGGGCGGGGGAAAGGCGCTTTGGCCCCCGCACCCCTAGGCGACGGGGAAGCAGGTGTGGGCCTGCGGCCGATGTCTCTCACTTTGCAAAGAAGAGCCGCAGCCATTCCTGGCTCGGGCAGAGCCTGGGCTGGCCCCGCTTCCCGACGGCTGCCCCTCCGCGCCTCTCGCCGGGCTGGTGCTGCGTCCCTGCCCGCCCTGCGGGTCTGCTTCCACGGCAGAACCTGTGAATAAAGCGAGAAACGATGCTTATGGTGCTCGTCTTCCTTGTCCACCACCTCCCCTCCTCCCCCACCCCCGCTCGGACCTAATGCGATTCCTTCCCGGCAGCGGGACTCGCCCGACCCCGCCGGTGCCGCAGCCCGGGCCGGAGCAGCCCCGCACGCACAGAGCCCAGGGGGACGTGTCACCGGTTTATTTCACATTAAAGTTGGGATACAATCGAAATCCTCGTACGCACCTTTTAATAAAAGTAGTAATCTCTTTGAGTACTGCAAAATTATAGCATTTACATCTTTAAAAGACTGTAAACAAGATAATACTAGCAAATCAATAATACTAGCATCGAAGGGTACATTGCCAGGTATTTTTGACGGCGGTATAAAATGCGATCTGGTTTATAGAATATCATACAGATAAATGCTATCAAGAAGCAGATATAAGAGTCGGCGGGAAAGTTCCTGGTGATGAGCCCGCTGGGGCTGCCGGCACTGCCCGCAGCAGTTGTGCGGCCGCGCTGCGAGGGCCCGCGCAGGGAGGAAGGGGGTGGGAAGGCGGTGGCAGGAGGCTACACGGGGCCTGGCGCAGGGCAGAGGGGCATCCCGCGCCCCCATCCCCTACTGCCCCCTCAGCACTGCGCCGAGCCTCTTGCATTGAGAAACCTTATTTCGGGTTAAGAAAAATAAAAGTACCATTTAAACTTTATTGAATTAAAGCAAAAATTATTTTTCAATATTCACACATATATTACAGAGTAATAGTAAAAGTTGAATATACGTCTTGGCGTTTAGTTGGGCCACGTTGTACAAGAGCAAAACAAGCATCAAAACATTTAGCAGCCTTAAATTTCACAATCACTCAGAATTACATAGAAATATTGAAATACTCTAGTCAGCCTTGGCTGTGAACAGTTCGTGTAGAAATTTTTCCTTTTGCCAGCCAGTACACAGCAGGAATTGCATTTCCCTTCCACCATGGCATCCATGTTTTCAAAAATACTTTGCCTTTTTTTTGTTCTTTTTGTTTAAAAGTTAAACTCAGAGAAAGAGTCAAGATTAACATGTTTTAAAAACAAAACTACAAAATATGCTGTAAAGGACAATGAAAATATCTGAAGTCTACTTGGGTGGGGCAGAAACCATGGGGGAATGATGGCAGATTACACCAGTGACACAGAGATGGGAACAAATTTTGTGGGAGGAGAAGAATATAAATGGGGGGTTGATCAATTATAGTGTCTCCCGCCTGTTGGCTGCAACACAACAAAAATAAGTAGTAATTCTTCAAAGCAGATGTACACAAACCTAAGCAGGATTTAGCTTCTTTAATGTTTGAATGTAGAAAGTCTGCTGTCCATAACTCTTCAAACCCAGATACGACTTGGGAATTTGTAAGACATCTCTCCCTTTTCCTGGAGAAGTGATTTAAAGTGGGAACACTAGAAATCCAGAGAATGTTGAATACTTCCAACCTCCCATCAAGTTTCCTCTCTCCAGTTTTAGATAAGCTCTGTCTCCTTTCTCCATCTGAATCAGGACTCCATTGCTAGCAGCTTCTCGGGTCACATCTTGGTCCCCTGCAAAGGCAGAAATCACTGGCCACCCATTTAGCATCAAACTCACCTAAAGAGCAAGATAAAACAAAGCCCTCTGTCAATTAAAGTCAGACAATGACACTGCCTGGGCTCTCCTAGCAGGCAAAATGCTTAGTTAGGAAAGGGCCTCTTTTGACAGCTGAAACTCCAGCCTCATAAAAATGAAATATCAATCTGAACCCAGCTAAAGTATGTACTCTAAAGGAAGAAGCCTTTCACCACTGTTTTAGACCGACAACCACATCAAAACACCCAGTGCATATAAAACAGAACATTGATCCTATTTTGAAGAATTTCAATAGGGTGCCTGTGTTTTCAGGCTATGAAAAGAGGTCTGCTCATACTTATTGAAAGATGGCTTTATGCGAAACCTCAGAGACGGCGAGGAGCAGAGCCACAGCCGCTGGAGTCAGCGCGTTTGAAGTGTATTCAAGTAGTTATCCTTTGTTAGGCAGCAAAGACAATATGACACAACACAGTCAATACACTCTGCTCAGCTCACACTAATGATCCCGGGACTGCACACCCCACATTAATAATACACTACCTGCCCAGCCTAGATGTATGAAGCCACTTACACCAGAACCGTGCTGTATAGCTGCACATTCACCTTTGCAATGTGCATCACCACACTGACAGATCTGCTGTCTAGGTTATGCTACCTGGCTTCAGGTCAGCAATTTATTCTCCTTACCTAGAGGTATTTGTGCATCGAGGCACATACAAAAGGTGTATATAGGGTAGCTGAATATGCACATTCAGAGCCATACTCATTATTGTATCTGTGCCATAGGCCACTCCTTTCACCTCAAAGCCCTCTGAAACCCTCTGCCACCCGAGAGCGGGTCAGGAGCCCACCGGGGACTGCGGTTCCCATCAGTTTCGTGCAGGGATGCGATTCCTAGCGCTCCGCGACACGGGGCAGCACGGTGGCCCGGGCAGGCAGGGAAAGGTCGGCAAGTGGCCGTCAAGCCATCACCTCCCGTCCCGGGACGGATCACTGGGGCTGTGGGCGAGTGGAGGCCTGATGCGGCTGGGCGACCCTTCGGGTGGGGAAGCGCCGGGAGGTCTGCGCTTCCACCGGTGGCACGTCCTTGCTCCGACGCCCACACGGCCCCCGGCCCCTCGACCCAGCCCGCTCCCTCCCGCGCTGCCCACAGAGCAAGGAGACGGCGCTGGGGGCTGACCTGGATGGTTTGCCTGTTGTACACTTTCACCACGTGAAAATTGAAACTGTAAATCCCTTTCCTGGGCGAGATAAAAGTGCTCCGCTCCGAGTCGAAGTTGCTGCCGATATTCACTAGTACCTGCGAAGGGAANCTCCCGCGGGCAGGGCCCCGCGGGGCGGCGCGTCCCCGGCCCGGCCCCGCCACCTTCCCCGGCAACTTCCCTCCTCCGGCGGGAGCCCCGCCGCACCTGGTCAAAGTAGATGATCATGGTGCGGTTGCTCATCTCGGAGGGCTCGTGGTTGGTGCTGCGGATGGCGGAGAAGGCGATCTTGGCGCTGCCCGAGCGCACGGAGATGCCGAGCGCCGTGCCGGTGGGGTCGGAGGTGGGATTAGAGTCGCAAACCACGAGGCACTTCCCCTCCAGCACGATGGGCTCCGTCTCGTTCTGCCCGCACGCCAGCCACACCGCGCCCAGCAGCAGCCCCAGCCCTAGCCCAAGCCTCGGGCCCCGCATGGCGCCGCGTTCCCTTCGCTGCGCTCCGCGCCGGGCTTTGCTCCGCTCGCTCCCTGCCCGGCCGCGCTCAGAGCGGGGCCGGGAGCACCCCGCCGGGTGGGAAGCGGCCGCGAGGAGGCAGAGGAGCGCCGGCACACATAGCGCGCCGCGCTGCGAGGAGACGCGGTGCGAAGCCGAGCCGAANCCGCCGCCAATGGCCGCGCAGTCCGTCTCCTGCCACCTGACGCCGCGGCTTTTGTTAGGCGGCGCGGACGCGGGCGCGGGAGCAGGTGCCGAGCAGCCGCCCGCTCTGCACCGCACCGCACCGCACCGCGCAGCCCAGCGCAGGTAGGAGCGGCGGGGCTTGGCTGGGGGCGCGGGACGCGGCGCGGGAGGGGCCTCCGCGGGCAGGAGGACACGGCGGCAGGTCAGCCAGGACGGGGGCGTCGGGCGAAGCCCGGCTGAGGGCCTGGGAGACAGAAAGGGGGCCGCGGGTCTCTGCTGTGCTCTTGGATGAGGAGGGCTGGAACAAAGCAGGTAGCTGCTCCGGGGGGGTAAAAGCGTCCGTCGTCTCCGAGCAGAAATAGCATTACCGGTGGTGCTCGGAGCCGCGAACAGATCTGCCCCTCCGCGCCCTCCCCGCCGGAGGTCGCACCGAGGGATGTGCTATGCAAAGGCTCCCCTTCCCGGGATGGCGATCTCCGCTGTCTCTTTTGGCAGCCTGCTTCGTCCCGGGGAAGAACTGAACGCGGCGCCTCCGGCAAGGCTTCCACAAGCAGGAAACTTTCAGAGCACGGAGAGGCTGCTCCGGCCGTCAGAGCACTCAGATGGCCGGAAAAGTCACGGCCCGGTGCCCAGCCCCTGGTGCCTCCAGCCTCCACTGCGTTGCTGTTACCTGAAGTGCAGAGATTGCTTTGTCTTGGTGGACATCTGACCAGTGTTCTTTCTGGATGTGCTGTCAAAAAATAACCCGTGACTGCGAAAGAAGAGACTTACTGGTGAACCATTAGAAACAAACCACCAGAACAAAGTAATTTTCTAACTCACAGAGCTGTTTGAAAAAGTAAACTTCTTTTCAGAGATAAAAGCATCTGTGGAGTTTGTAGCATCCTTTCTGGGAACTGAATATCGTCCAAAGCTTGGCTCCAGTACACACCATTGTGAATTTTGGTAAAGGCTTTGTCTTACTGTGCTCTTTTGATTGTGTAATTCATAAGATTTTACCTGGCAAATTGATTTCTCTCTGAAAAACTTCTACAAAACCCCCACTTGATCAGTATTACAGCTCTGCTTAGTTAAAAGTGTGTCTGTAAAGTTGCTCAGAGGTGAGTGAAGTGTGGGAGCGTGCCCGTGGGCTGGCCCTGCCTGGCTCTACAGGACCACATGCAGCCGTAACCCCTCATAGTGCAGGGGGCTGCAGCACCCCGTGCTTTGTTTTAGATACTCAGCAGTGAAGCAGTTGGGAAAGCAAGGTAGTGGTAAAATGGTTATAGGGGAAGGAAAGTGGTCAGAAAAGAGTTGGAGAGATAATTCAATAAAAACAAAATCCCTCCTGAGAAGGAGAAAATGAGAAAAAACCTGAGTGGGTGGAGCCACAACTTGTTAGATGGTGTGTTATGTTTTACTTCAAGACATAAGTTTATGATTTATAATGTACTGTTACTGCTGATCTTTTTAACCAAGTCCCAAGTCAGAATCAGAAACTTTTTTAAAAATAAAATTAATATTTTAAGAGGTTCTGATAAGGCTAAAGCAAATAAAAAGCAGTGAAAATGAGCATTTTTTTTTGCATCCTTGTCACTACTGGCAAAATGACACAGGGAAACAGAAACCAAAGGAGCATAGCTCTGCCTTTTTTAATTTTTTGAGTACCTGACTCTGAGTTCTTCCAGCCTTACGTGTCTTTCTTATGTAAAAAATACACATACGTTTCTCCTTTTAAGACACTTCTTGTGCATGACAGAAGTCAATTCTCTGATACTATAAAGCTTTTTATTTGTAGCTTGCTGATTTGAATCCCAGAGGAGTTTTCCTCCTGAGCCAGAAGTTGCCCTCGATGTTATGTGGTGAACACTTGGGAAGAGGCAGGGTGAGCCTTCCTCTGCTGGCCACCTTGTCTGCTTCACAGGCTCTGACTGACAAAGCTAGCAGAAAGGACAAATGCAGACAGGCCTGGAAGAATGAACAAAAACTGTCACTTTTACCAGATGCCCTATTCCTCACACAGGAGGTGGGCAGGCAGGCAAAGAGGGGATGCAAAGTTTGCTGTGCCAGACACCATCCAGGCCACAGACCATCAGTCTTGCACACTTGACTAGCACCACAGCATCCCGCTTCTGCTTTTCTGGCTTTAATAAAGTAACACTAGCCATACAAGTTAGCCATTACTTCATTTTCCTTAGAGGTCACATGACAAGGTAGGCAGTGACATTAATTTTCTCTGTATTGACAACAGCCTCTGACTGGGACTGGGAACAAAAAGGAGGTGCTCAGCAGGACAATGTAGGTCCTGATATATAAGAACATGGTGTAATTAGTGATGTGTGGCAGAACACTCCCAAGCTAGGAGTCGATTTGCAAATCCAGATGTTTACAGAGGGCCAGGAATTACATTATCCCATATAATTACAAATTGCCTTGTTAATCAATGTCATTGAGATAGAAGAGAGCAATTGTCATTCAGATACAATGGGAACAGTGTGGAATGGTGTCAAGGTATTAACAAACCATAATAGATGTTGTAGATATTACACTGAAACTAATGTATGTGTCAAGCAGAGCTCTTTGTTTGATGTTTGCTTTCAAGAAACACTTTTGTGGATATAGAGGAAGTGTGCAAACTGTCCACTGCAGGGTAACTAACCCATGACCTTGATGTTAATGGGTGGACCTCAGATTTTTCATTTCTAGAAGTCTCACAATGTTTCATTGTGGTTGAAGAGGAAAAAAAAAAAAAGCACAAAACCAAAACAAACAAGTTGGAAATAATCTGGATGAAAAAAATAAAAGGAATGATCACATAACTCTCTGAAGAACTGCTTCAGGATTAGCTGCTATCCTTCTCAGTTCATCAGAGGAAATATGGAAATATGGAAAGACCAAAATAACGTGGGTTTTACCTCTTTAAATCTCAGAGGTACTGAAGTATTATCTGTAGAAACCAAAATATGGTTTTCCCACAAAGCAGTTTAAATCATGGGCAGCAGCAGCATTACTGCCCTGCATTACACCATTAGTGAGCTTTAATCCTGTTTTAGCAAAACCATCCTTAGAAACTCAATCTCAGTAGACATATAACTTAAGCTTCACTTATGAAGAAAGTCTCAAAGCGGGGCAAGCATAAGCATCTCTGAAAACAGAGAAATGTACTGGAAACCTTTAGTTTTCCTTCGAGAGCATAATTTATCAACAGTTTAGCTAGCTGTGTATAAACCACCTTTTCACAGAGTACTTGCCTTTTGATTTAATCCTTCTTCAGTACAAAATGCAAGGTCTGGCCCATAACTGGATAACTTATATGAAATGCATTTTGTTCACCACTATATTAGTTTATGAAGTATAAGCAGCAAAAAGCAATTCAGGGATATATCTATGTCCATATAAACTTAAGATATTTGTCTTCCCAAGCTTCTGCTGGGATTCTGTACAAAGTCAGAAGTTGTGTGAAAATGAGATTTAGAGCAAAACAGTTCTTGCTGATACATACAGTGCATTGTCTACAACCATCTGATTTGCCTTTGTGAGAGGTTTGCATGTATTTAAGGTGATTTGCTTATGGTGTCACCTTCAGCTTCCACAGCAAGCAATTAAGGTATTTCAAAGAGCAGACTGAGTTTGCTGAGAGAATGCACAGCAGGAACAGATGAGCTGTTAAGGTGCCATCCAGCAGAAATTACCTGTACTGTTCCACACCTTGTAGAATAAGAAGGACCACGGGGACTTGAGGTGCCATACACCTGCCAATGCAGGCCGTACACTGCAGAGAAAGGACAGAGAATGGCAAGCCAGACTGGTTCAGGTGCCAGGGCAGACCACTACCAGGTCAGGGGAATTTTCTCGTGATCACTTGGGCTTGCAGAATAAAGATGGCATCACTGGGCGTAAAACCCATCAGTAGCATATACTCCCTTAAAGAGTGCAAATGCATTCCAAGGTGTGTACCTGAGAATAACTGCCAGGTGATCATTTGTATATGTTCATATCCAAACGTTGTGTAATTTCATTTGATCAAACAAAACCAGATTGCTTCACAAAATTAGTCACGCACTCCTTCCTACAGAAAAAAACATCTCTGATTATTTTACTTTCAGATCTCACTTCTGGCCCAAGAATATCAAACAAGCCTAATGTTTTCACTGCACCTTCATGTGTTTTGAAACATTCAAAAAGATTCTGATCAAATGTTGCAATAAAAAAAATTCCCTTTTGCAGTTCGCAGCCGTGGAAAAGCTCAGCCTCTGAAGTGGGAAGTTTTGATGTGTACGGGCAGTTGCAAACAGAAGGTCAAAGGGGAAGCTGTTACACAATCTTAACCAAAGTAGGGATTGCAGTAGTAAATGAATATAAAATTGTGTACCTTGAATGATCATTGGGCTGCAGAGATATTGGGGTTTGTATATTTTCAAGAACAACACAGTTTATTAAGATAATGTGGATAATGTAATCTGCTGGTTTTATTGATTGCCTGCAATACAATATTTAGTTTCTAATCTGCCATATATATATTACATTGGGCAACTTGAAAACTGGAAATTCATATTAGCTCAGGGCTAAAGATGGTTGAAAACACCGTCCTTGAGACAACTATTAAACATCCAACCATAATTGCCCATATGTAGCATAGTGCTCTCAAGCTTTTATCTATTTTCCTTTTTTAAAAAAGTAACAGTCTTACCTTAAGTCTTACCTCGAGACGTCTGCTTTACAGCTAGAGCTCTGTTGTTGTATTTACCACTAACACAAAAGTTAATTCATTACTTGGATTGGATTTTAACAGGTTTTCTTTCAGGTACAAAAAAATTCCTCAGTGAGCAATGATGCCAAGGTCAGGAGCTTGATTTGTTTTTTTTTGTCATAGACTTCTGTCAAAACAAGTGCATTGTTGCACATAAATAACTCAAACAGGAAATTAGTCGCCATTCAGATAGGTAATTATATTTCAACAGGGCAGAATCCCAACTCAAGCTGCCAGGGAACATTCAGCTAAAGCCAGCATGGGTTGGAACAGCATGTGTGCTCACTGTAATTGTAGATGTGGCCTCTTCGGTCATGCTGCTTCTTCAGACTTAAAAGAATTAAGACCAAAGCTGTCCAAATGTTAACTGAAACTCCTAATAATTAGGGGTTATTAGGGGCTATTGGCTGCCTTTATTCTCTACCGCAGTACCTTGTATTTGTAGATTCTGTTTATATGCAGAATTAAGAGCTCTGTTTGAACAGGTAATCCAATCTCCTCCGTGTAATACAGCCAATGATTTTAGGGTTTTTTTTCTGGCTCCTAATTTTGTCTATGTTTCAGGATGTACGGTGAAACTGCAATACTAAAAATAATCTCATTCAGTATATTTTATCTGAAAGGACAAAGCAGGCCATCTTACACAGGCAGGGTAAAATTCTGATTTTTTTTTAATTTAAGGAGGAAGCACCAGAGATGCTGGGGGGAACTTCTCCATATGAATCTTTCCCTCTACTGGCTGCTCTTCCCAAAGAAGAGTAGCAACACTTCAGCACTGCTGTATTAGGTACGAGGTGATGGGTGGAGGGAAGCTAGCCAGGGAGGAGATAAGTAGACACAGGCTTTTAGGTACCAGAAAATTAAAGTCTCATGATGAGCCACTTCAAGATGGAGAAACATAGAGCTGTAGATTTGACAATATTTTCATGAAAATGTAATGCACTTTCGAGAGGTGAGAGTGATTGTGGCCACTCACGCACAAGACCAGCTTCTCAGCCACTTCACAGTTGCTCACACTAATTTTTTTGTTGGTCTGTCCCTTTTTCCCATACCCTCGGTGCTTGCAGGAGTTAGAAAATACATCAGTATCAGCCCATAAACCAGCTATCCCTCTTGCATCCCTTCCATACATTTTTCTCCCATTTTCCACATACTTCCCCTTGTTGTCTGTCCTTTTCAGTTGCAGTAAACCCACATCCAAGTCTTTATGTTCATTACTTACTGTTCTGCTATTCCTGCTTAGGGATTAGTGCTCATCATACAACCCAGCACCCTTTCCCAAATGGATATCAAAGTGACAAGTCAAAACCACGACTGTTGGGAGGATGAGGTGTCTGAGACAGCACTGCAGAAAGACAGCTACCCCTAGGTAGAAAACAAGGCTGCAGGGGTACAACCAGCACAGGGAATATTTTGTAAGGACTTATTTCTTCTTTGCATGCAGCAGTGAGTGGTCACGTGCAATGAAGTCCATGCACTGTATTGCATCTCTGGCCAGCTTTTCCAGGCATTGAATCAGAGACTCTGTGGTGTTTCAACACCTCAAATGGAGTGGATAGGCTGCAACAAAACAAAACAAAACAAATCAAACAAAACCAACCAAAAACAGAGAGGGAGAGAAAACATGCTGGAATTTCATTCATGTCTCCCATGGATGCCAAACTGTGAAAGTTTTTCAGCCCTTCAGCTGGAGACACCTCTATTCCTCTCACCCCTTTGCTTTCTTCTGTTTTTTTGATGGTTTTTTGCAGGATTACTCAGCCAGACTAATTTATTCTGGTTCAGAATCAGTCTAGGTCCTTGTAATCTACAGCAGCTGAGAGATTTCTTTAACACTTGTCATTTACTGCTCTCACAGTATATGATAACAAAGGCTATTAGATACTTCCCTTTTTCCACTGCACATATTGGACATACATGGTAACCAGCACAGAAACTATTATAGAGCAACCCCAGGGTGAATCCCAGGGTGCACTTCCATCAGAAATCAAAATCTGACAGGACAATTAAAATCCCAGTATTAATATTTCATTAAGGGCTCCTCCTTCTGAGTAACTAATTTGTTATTCAACCCAGCGGAATTTAGACCCTACCCATGGCTAAAGAATAAATCTTTAAAGTAATGGATTACTTAGAAGATCTTTGAACTCCTGGTAAAATTCTCACTGCATTTATTTCTCTGTAGGTTTGGATGGGAAAATTATTAGTAGTTATGTGTATTTTCAGCAAAAATGTAAAATAGTAAATTCCATCAAGCACTTACTACAGCTACTTTTTATCATAAAATTTTACAAATTCCCCACCAGTGAGCTCATTAGTGTAAATGATAGAGCCTTATCTCAGGTTTAAAGTCAGCATTTTTTCCTGAGCTACCAAACAGCCTCTTTTCTTTCATGACATGGTAATGGAAGACTTTACTCCAGAGAGCAAGGAAAATATTCCTCTCTCTTCTTGTAGGGCAATCAAGTAGGGCTGGTAAAAACAAAGCAGACTGAGTGGTATTTCAGTGCTGTCAGTATCCTTCTGGAAACCTTTTCTAAAAGCAGCAGAAGCACACACTGCACCACAAGTCTGCTGTGAGGGGCAGATGTCAAGGCAGCAGAGGAAGAAGGCTATTTCTAAAGAAGAGAATAGGCTCTCCCTATTCTTCTTCCCTGTTGTACCCTCCAAAAATCTTTGCAACATACAAGCATTATTTGACATACATGTTAATATCCCAGGATAGCATCAGTGTTGCTCAGCACACACTGGTACCTCACCAGAGCTGGGAAACTACAGAGTCAAGCTGGCAGTAGGTGCAGGCAGTGGAGGTCTCCTCACTTTCCAGGAGCACCTGCAGAGGTAGTGGTAAGACAAATGGGGCTGAGCTCTTAAAGACACTAGCAACTATGAATGAAGAGAATGCTTAAATAATGGCAGTTCAAAATTCTTCAGATTACTTCAGTGGTAGACAGAGAGGAAAGGGAAGGCAAAGCTCTGAGTACAAGCCATGTTCTCATGACTTATGGCTGGCAACAACTAGCCTAATAGCTGTAGGGTAAATCTGTAAGCCAGTATACAAACACCATTCCATACTGCTTATTGAACTCTGCTTTTTCTGTTTAGCGAGCACTTGCATTCATCACAGTACATCAAAATGACTCTAATGAACACGGTCAAGGGCTGAAACTGGACTGTTCAGAGGGCTCCCTGTCAGCTGCTCAGGAAGGGACAGGACATTATGTTGGAGGTTCAGCTAATGCTTTCTGAAATTGCAATACAGCAAATTTCCATCTTCAGAACACTCCCAGTATTTTAGAGTTGTTTGTGGCTCTGAACAGGAGCCTCATCCTCCAGTATTCCCTGAGGAAAAATCCTGCTTGGCTGCGGGCAGCGCTGGCTCACCTCCACACCCGCAGCTCCGGGACCAGAGGGTGCCTGCCCGGCCGAGCCGCCAGCATAGCCAGCAGGACACTGTGATGCTGCTCTGGCCCCAGCGATAGGCAAGCTGCAAGGCAGTCTGCTTGAGTGACACGAGAAGGAAAATAGGAGAGCTGCAGATGAGCGAGCCTTTGCTGGTGGAATGCAAGCAGTCTCCAGCAGCACAGCAAACAAAACGGCAAACAAGGGCATGTGGACATGTAGGCTCTGTGAGTTGGAGTTAATAAGGGCTGGAGGGGCATAGCTGTTTGTGCCATAAACTCAGCAAAGATTCCTGAACAAAACCTCTGTCCTTAGAGTCAAGTGCAATCTAGTTTTCAAAACATCCTGAAAGGAAGTAAAATACCTTAATTTGAGAAAGTGACAATGTATTTCATAGAAAACAAAATATCTTCAATTCACTAACTGGAGCAATATAGTTTAAATATGAAGCTCTGAAACAAAGTGTCATTATTAATTTGGTTTGGATCAAGGAGCTCATTCCCTCCTCTCAAGTCTAGATGTCTGATTTTGCAGTGAGCTGGGCCTGCATTTCACCTCCATGGGCAGGTCTGGCCCCCTGCCACCAAATCCTTTGGAGCACTGATTCCCTTTAAGCTCCATCCAAAGCCTATGCAGGCTTAGAGGCCATTTTTTCTTTCATATTCTCTCAACTATCTGTGGATTGGGATGTTTAATGTCACTTCTGGAACTGCATTTGCACTACAAGATAAGGGGAGAAAAAGAATAAAGAGAACTGCTTCACTTGGAGAGAGGACTTTTAGATTTGCCTTTTTGCAGGTGCACAGAGCACAGGGAAGTGTCTGTATGTTGCATTAAGCTCTGGACCTGCTCCAAGGCTCAGGGGACTGGAGAGGGGATTTTTTTTTTTAATTTACTGAGTATCTCAAGGACCCTCTCAATGGCAGTGTGAGATATGTAGGCAGTTCTGCTCTTCCCCAAGGGCCAAATCTACTTGTTTTGGAAACTGAAGATGTACGTGAACTTCAGAGGAAATACAAATTACCCTTCATACAGTTACGGCTACCTCTGGAGCCAAATTCTTGGTTACACTGTGGTTTTGCATCCATATTAAATAACAGTAAGCGTAAAGAATTGTTGATGAATATAGGTACCTAGTTTTTCATCTGCACTGCCTCCACATGCATGTACATTTCATTCCCTGAAAAAACAATTCCAAGTTAAGCCCGTCACAAATATCTTTTCTTACATATTCTTTCCTCTAACTATACCCACAAGCAGATTGTCCGTCAGTGCCGCCAGCAGCTTGTGACAAACTGCTGTTTCAGTAATTACTGAAGGTCTGTATTACATTTGTGATGCTGTTCACCGGAGGGGTTCAAACCTAGAAGGACAGGCATCATCATTTTTCGTTTGAAGCTGAAACCAAGCCCGAGTCGCCGGGCTAGCCGCTGACTGGCTCAGCAGATCAGCAGTGGCACCAAACATATTGTATTTATTGAATATTACAAAGGAGAACAATGAGATCTAGGATGGTAGCAGCAGTGATACAAAGGGGGCTAGACAGCCCTGGATAAGGAATTGAGTCAGGTGTTGGCCAGCCACCAGGATGAGCATATTTATAACAAAGATCATTTGAGGGTCAGAATTGGGACATAAAGGCACTCTACTTTGTTTGCAGTCCCCTGTATTTGGAACAATCCACACTTCACCATCATCATTCAGCACATCTTTTACGGTACAAAAAGCCTGACATATTTACCAATATTTTAATTTAAAATGTGTTTTTATTTCTGGACTTGAAGACTCTTTTATTCTTTTAGCTTTTCAAGTAAGCTGAGGCTTCTTCATTTGGGTTATGTAATATATTTACCTATGGAGAAGCCTTCCTGTGTTCAATGCCTCTGCACCACAACCATTTTCTTACAGGGTCAGCAAAATTCTTACAAGGCCAGAGTGTAAAAATTGTGTAGCATTGCCTTTCCTTTATCCACAGAAACTCGCCTACACCCTCTTGCATACTAAGGTTTATTTACAAATTGGCAGTAAAGTGCTGTAGTCTCTTTGACAGTTTGCAATTAATTGCACACAATCTGTTTAGGCTTCAAGATGCACCTTTCATAAATGATGATATATTCCAAAAGGCAGTCCAATTGGCTGTTTTGCATATTGCATATATTTTTCATATTTCTGAGACAGGACATATGCAAAATCATTTCACTGTGGCACAAACACAGGAAAGATGATTTGGAGGAGAGGCCAGAGGTTCTGTAGAAATTCTTCCACTCACCTACTGCAGACCATGCATAAGTCATCTAATATTTCTCTGCCTTTCTTCTGCATCTGCACAAGGTTGTTTATTCTTCTAAGAACTGGAATTCAGTGAATGAAACTAATTAATTATTATTAATATATTCCAATGAATGGTTGCAGTGCTTTAGCATTGCTTTGGAGTCAGTCAAATAGTTATTAAAGAAATAGTGAATCGTCAAAAACATCAGTTCAGTCCATCTGATATGCCTGCATGGAAATGTTACTTGTGGGATGACCTCCTTAGAATAAGAAGCTGATAAAGGTGTGTATGCTGAATGGATCCTGGAGTCCTGAGAAGCTTCTCTCTTTGCTTACCCATTGTGTAAAGAGTGATGTGAGTCATGTGGCCAAAAACACTAAAAGCAACTTTTACAACATAAAACATTTAAATGTGCCAGTAAATACCTTCTACTGGCGTCATACCTATCACCTTTCTTAAACTAGCTCCTATCTACTTTTGTTATTCTCTTCTTCCTCCCACCCTGTCTTACTGTTTTGAATTATGGGCAACTCTTGGAAAAGTGACATGCACTTTAATTATACGTGTAATGCTGTAATTGAATCAAACTACTTTGTTCCCCAAAAAAGCTATTCTTTATGTGCCGGCAGGCTGCTTGTTTGTGATCCCAGCATTGTCAGTCACATCAGGAAAGCCATCTTAGTCATAAAATAGCTATTGTGGAGGAAGTATTATTGGTTCTGTATGGGGCTTTTTAGCAGTAATTGTGTACAGCTTTTAGTAATTTTGAGAGTCACCCAAGCATCATTGATACAAACCATTTGCAATGACATGCAATGATGCCTGTACAGTATTTTTACAAGCAAAATAAAATAAGACATTTTGGTGGTAACATGTAAATTAGCCTTGAGGCTTGCAAGGCAATGCTTATCAAGTGTGTAACATTTAATTACAAGACCACTGAGCATGAGTGAGGTCCTGTGAGCTTTTCATCTCTACAACAGAAAGATTCTCCCACTGAACCGACAATTTGAATCCTCTCATCAGATATGGAGCAAATCCACCACTCCCTAAGCAGGCCAAACTGGCATTTAAGGGACTGTTGTCATGCAAATCCCTATTTGGTGAAGTGTTTCATAGAGCTACTGATGCTTGAGATACCTTGTTGAATCCCATCTGCGAGGAGCTGAGAACTGCAGTTATGAGGTACAATGTACCATCAGCCCATAATCAGAGGGACTTGCACCTAAGGTACAAGTGCTCAGTCTGAGCCATTGTGATTTCTACTTTAATAAAGGAGATCATACTGCGCTTCAGGCGCTATGTTTTCATACATTCATGGTGGTTGCTTCCAACATGCCTAAGTGTGCAGGAGCTCTTAATACAACCAAAAGTAATTATTATTTGTCTCAACCTTTACTTCTAGATGCTTCTGAAGAGATAGTGAATGTTTTGATGTGAGGGCCAAGGTTTCAGACCAAGTACCTATTTTCTAAATCTTGAACTCTGATATTTATAAAGTGGCTAGTGTGGCCAAATAGTGGTAAAGTGAGAGAAATATCACAAGACAGATTAAATACATGGGCATAAGTCCTCCAAGCCCATTCAGAGCTATATAACTCCCTGACTTCTACAGATATCTTGCAATAACCTGTTAGGGTTGCCAGTGCTGATGCCTGGTGGGTTGCTGACAAAGTAGAGGACTAGCAAGTGCCTAAGAAGATGCACGCAAAGGTTTCACTTGTTCACGATCTCTCTCCAGGACAGACCATGCATGCTATGTAATGAACAACCATCCTCCATTTCTTTCTCCCACTTTCCCCTGCCTCTGAGAAACACTTTACAGACTGTTGACTAGTTCAGAACTCAGTGACTAATGTCCCCAGATTTCAGGGAGCTTGTGAGCCAGGCTCACACACCTGAACTAGAATTGCCTGCCCTCATCCAAAAGAAACAGAATTGTAGCAAAGGCAGGGGAAAGGGACAACCAGAAGACTGAACTGCAAGTCCCTAGCAGCACTCAGAAGGACCAGAGAATGCTGTGCAGAGCTGTTGGCAGCTGGTTGTCTAAATGCTGTATGTCACGTGAGCTTTTGTTTGTAGCTTATAGACTCTCTGTTAACACATTTTGGTTTCTGGCTGTATACATTATTCTCGAAGTGAAACCCTCAATGAATGCACTCAGGTTTTTCTTGATTGACTACCAGCTCAGTGACAAATCTACAAAAGGACATATGTGGAAATTCCAAAGTATCCCATCAAGGTAAATTCTGTGGCAAACATTTACAGCTTACTAGTTTTGCCTAGTCTGATAGTGAATGTTATAATTTCGTATGTGTTTTCATAAAATCATAAAACTTAGGTCTACATAAATATGTGCAAAATTTGGTCTTTGTTCAGGAAAGTGTAGAAGGTTTCTATCCACATTTTTAGTCCCTATCTTTGACAAGCTACTTAAGAAAAACTCCAACCAAACAAACCCCCCGTAAAAGGAGAAAGAAACAAATACTGCTGTGAAAAAGTAAACTGTGTAACAGTCTAGTTTTGCGCAAAATCTTAAGAGCTGTCTCATTTTTGAGTTTTTAATACTTGAAGCTGACAAAATTAGCATGTCTGGAGGATGGAAATTTTACCAGAATTTAGTTGTCATAATTGTTTGAAAATAATTGAATTAGCTCAATGATTACAATAATCAAATAGAAAATGAATTATCCATTTCAAAATCTAAAATTGATACTTGACAGAGAAAACATTATTCTGTAGGTCTGCTGGAGATAAGAGTCTCATTTACAGTATCCATCTCGTGTAGCAAATGTATTTGCTAACTTCCTTGTTACAGACAATGTGTGTGTTGTTGCAGTTCTTTAGGTGCTGGAGAATGAGAAGCCTGAGGAGCTGACTGCCCTGCTGAATGTGGAAAGGGATGTGACTCAATGTGAGACAGCTACTGAGAATGTTCAGAAAAAAAATCTATCTTCTCAACACTGAAGTGTTACCTTTTTATGCAAATAGTCACAAGAGCATGCTCAATCTTTGCTATTTCATAATTAGAGTTCTCATGTCCAATCAATAGATCCCCAGAGCCTCTCTCTGTAATGGCCATTTTGCTCAGTCTCTCTGGTAGAGAGGTCTATTTAGCAGCAGGTTTTCAGCAGACCAAAACATGGAATCAATAGCCTGAGAATAATCTGCCCACTTGTCCTTATGAAATATTTGTACTTTTTCATGCAAGTTCTAACAGACCAAATGACTTTTCCAATATGTGCGGGTTTAGTGTCTCGTAGTGAAATGCATCAACTACACAATTGCCAGCACATGTTACAGGATCAAGGTCACTAGTGAATTGACTGAAGAGCTTCAATAAAGCTTTAAAGTCAAGTCATGCAGATACAGAATACCCACCTAAATGTTTACAAATTGCCTGAGTGACTACAGCCCGTAGATGAGCATAGCCTGGGCTTTCCTCTCCTGAGCTCACTCCACACTCCTTAGCTCCTTTCTGTTACATGAGATAAAAATCAAAAACTTCTCTGCTGTATGTATACCTTACCTAGGGAAGGAACACTGATGGCAGCCTCCTCTTCTTGTTACCTGCCTGCGTGGTTGCAGCCCAGTGCAGTACATGACAGCAGCCCACTGCTCAGTCTGTCCCTGGAGTGGAGAGCAGGGGTGGAGGAGCACCTTGGCACACACATCTGCACTCTGTCCTTCAAGTATCTCTCTCTGGTTTTAACTGTACCATGGGACTATTTTTTCCTTTGAAAAGTAAATACACTAAAATTATTATTAATAATTGCAGTAATAACACAAGTGATTTAACAGGACTTAAAAACTATTCACAATCAGTTTATTTGGCTGACACCTTTAATACAGTCATGCGAATACAGCTACCTCCACACGTCTTTTCTCATCTGGGATATATATGTTCTTATCCTAGCTTTTAAAGAAGAAGCCCTGAGCAAAGAGTCTGAGGTTACATTTTCATTTTTAGCTTGGTTTCCTAAGGAAATGAGGGTCGTGCCATTGCTGTCTGTCTGTCTGTTCTTATTTTTCTTTCATATTGCCTTACAGGAACATTTGAGCCCGTCCATCAATCTCGGCCAGCATAAAAAGCACTGTAAGTCTCAAGAACAAATACATGCCTGTAAGACTTCATGGACACTTTTGGTTAGGGAGCAGAGGGAAGCACAGATTAGAACTCTCCCTGAGCAAAGGTGAGGAAAACACAGCCGGTGCCAGACGCATGGCAGCAGCCGACAGGCAAACCCAGCCTGGCTGCTCATTGTGACGAGGCTCAGCTTGGACAGAAGCAGCTTCCTGCCTGGCCAGGGTGCACCAGGGAGACCCAGCTGCTCCCAGGAGCACAGGGCACCTCGCTCTCCCAGGCATGTCTTTAGTTCTCTGCTTCACAGCTGTAGTTACAATTCTGTCATCAAGTTCTATTTCCTTGCCCAAATAGTCTGGGTGTTTTGCAGATGACAACATGGCAATACCATTCCTGTCCTAGAGAGAGTACAATTTAGGGGTATAAATGCTATACATTCCTAAACCCTACTGTCTGTCTAAATTTTGGGTTACAGACTGGAATATTATCTCATTGTATCCGAAACATCCAGCTGCTTTCAGATAGTGTCTGATCCTCTTTTTCAATGTAGACAAACCAAAGCTCTCACTGATTTCAGTGATGCAGGACCAAACCTGAGCTATGCTGTTTTGTATTTGATTAGTAGCACTTGACAGGATAAGGTAAGCACGCTCTTTTTTATATCCTTTATATGTAGCGGCACTGTGTGGAGGCAAAAGCAGTGAGAGAAATCCCCACAAAAATAATTCAAAAAACCAAACAACCAATGGCAGCAAAGAAAAAAAAAAATCACCATGAAAAGCAAAACCAAAAATCAATAGGTTATGAAAGCTACTCTGAGGTTTCCACTGCTATCATCTCAAGACTTTATTATCAAATATCAAAAAATCATTTCTCACATATCAAAACATTCATAATAACAATATAAAAACTGCACTCAATCTGTTCCTGCCGGGATCTGATCTAAAATTTCACTTGAAAAAAAAATAATTGCTGTGAAAATGGCAGTGAGCCAGTTCAATCATTCTGCCAGCCTGGTTCAGTAATTGTATACTAGTCACTGCATTTCAGTGCCACCACTGCAGGTAACTTCAAAAGAATTGCTCAAGCAAACTAACTATAACCAAATAAGACAAAATATGAAGCCTTTTAGAAAAACTCATAAATGCTGTTATCAAGTGCTCTATTTGTGGCTTCATGTCTTTTTATATCTAGCAGAACAGATTCCCTATCATTTAGAAATGATAACTTACAAACCCTACGTTGCGTCCTCCTGTGAAAGACCAGTTATTACAAACTTCAACATCACACAGATTTCCTCACCTCAAAAGCAAGAGGTGCTCCAGATGGTATGGGAAACCTTCATCCTTACTGTCCAAGGGAATGAAATTTTAAGGAAATCCAGTTTCTACACAGAAGACTTCTGTTTGAGAGGAATTCTGCTCCTTTCGTGTGTACTTACGCATAGTACTTTGAAAACTAACATAACCCCTTTTGAACTTGTGGTTCATAATGACAGTATCTAGGAGAGGGGCATCATTCTCCATTTACTAGTACAACAAGAAAAGGAAAGAAAGCTTTCTGGTCCAATTGGTCCAGGGCGATCTGCTTCATTCTCATTTGACATCTGAAACCCCAAGTCTGACCTGAGATTTATAATTCCACTCAGCTCTTTGTAGTGCACTGTTGTATTTAACTGATGTTTATAAAAGCATCTTGTACTTGGTGACAAATCATAAATATACATACATAAATGCACTTTCATTATAACTTGTAAAATGGATACCTTCTTTGGGTGGCTTTGCTCTTGAATGTGTGGGTAGCAATTGGCCCTTCCGAATCTCAGAAAATACAGAGTTGACTGACTAGATCAAAACAAGGGTATTTTAAAATTGAGTGTACAGGGATGACAGGGTTAAACTAGAATGCTTTCTGTTGCACAAACACACATGAGCTTATTCTGTGATTTTACATGTGGGAAAAGACCTGTTGGAAAAGTACCTAGACCCCCAAGAGGTCTTTGTAGGTGAGGAACATCAAAATAGCATGTGAGCAACGTGCAGATCTGGCTTGTATGTGTTACTTATTGCCTATATGTCCTTGGCTTTTATTTTCTGCTACAGGCAGACTGTCTAAAGTCACCCTCCAGCCTTTCAACTGATAATCTACTTCCTGACAATAACTAGCAAAAGACTAACATTGCACTTGGCTCTGCAGTAGACTCAAAACAGCCTGGAGGCACGGCACAGGGTCAGCCTGCTGCTAGGCTGTTTGTTTATTTTGGTTGACATTTTCCTTTGTCAAGAATCTGTTCCTTGTTATTCAGTACGTACAGCCCTGCACATATCCTATCTGTTTAACTGTCTTTGGATAAAAGTGGGTATTTTCCCATGTCAATAAATGTTCTAGTGTGAAGCTGTGAGCTGGCCTCGGAGAGAACCACCCCCTGCTGAGTATCTCACTCCTGCATTGAGTTTTCTTTGTTAATCATGTGCAAAATAAGAAGGCTTTCTGTCTAGCAAAAACCCATCATTAATTTTTCATATGAGCACTAAAGTCTTGAACAGAATCCTTGAGTGGCTTCAAAGAAAAAGGAAAAATAAAACCAAAGAGCGACATTTTCCTTCTCCCCATCTTAGTTATCTGATACTTTAAGAAAACTTTTAAAGCAGAACTACAGTTTTCTCAGCTTCATGGTGACACATCTGAAGACTATGTTTGACCTTCAACTTTGTCCTTCATTAGCAGGATTAAACCTAAACACTCCTTCATTTTACTGCAAATGAGACAGATGCAATGTGAATTCTGTTCGGCCCCAGCATTAGGATTATCCCAAGAGTGGCATTTATGTTCTTGTAGTTCCTTGGTATAAATAAATATCAAAGTAGGAAGACCAATCTGTACTCCACTAGGAATAATAAACTAAAATAATATGGCACTGATTCTGTTTGGGTTGTCTAAATGTGTTTTTATGATTGTATATGTTTATGGCTTTCTCACACAGCCACCATGAATTCCAGGCAATTATAAAGGACATGAGTTCTGAAGCATTTTAAAAGGGGCTTTGCATTCCAAATGGTGTGTATTAAAAGCAGGATACATTTTTTTGACAGAACTACTGCAAAGTCAACAGTCACACATTTCCCCTGCTCCAAATTTCTTCTCCGTCTTTTCTCACCTGAAATTGCTAATTAGAATATTTCTGTAAGTTGAGAAGAAAAGCAAGGGACGATTCCTTTTATGTCTAGACATACATCAGGTGCATTCCTAGCTTAAGACCCAGCCTGTGGCCCCCAGATTTGAAAGCAGCTCAGAGGGAGTATATAGCAGGTCATGTGAGAGGTGTATCAACATACTTGTGCACTGTATCATCTGCTTTTTCGTGCCAAACCAGTCCGTTGTCACCATGCACTTGACTGAGAACTGCTCTGCCCTTGCTGCACACTGCCCAGCATTCACCCCTACTTGACTGAGAGGCACAGATTTTTCAGTCACGAGTGTAGAGAAGAAATTTATTTAATTGGATAAACAAGTAACTGCTCTAACCTACCTTGAACTGGCTGTGTGGTCTGTGTGGCACCAGGAGTTACTGAACAAAGAAGTAAAAACGTGAGCAGTGAAGCAGCATTCCTTTTGATCAGACACACGTTGAATTGCTTCTGTTATTTGCATCAGTCAGAGTAATGGCCTGAGAGAAAAAAAAAAACCTTTAAACAAATTTTCAATTATGAACAAAGTCCAGTTTCAAATGTTTATGTTCAAGAAAGACTTTGGAGGACTAGAGAGAAGTAATTTTGGGCAAGATTATGATTCTTTGATGATAAGTAAATATACTCTGCTCCACAAAGTCACAAACAGGAGTCAGTGGAACTCATGGGCAATTTCCAGATTTGGCCAGATTCATCATGAAATAAGAATTTATTAAAAGTATAGCTATGACAGTCCTGTGTCTGTTTGTAACACATATGGAACAAGCACCTAAAATCTCTGTGAGGTCTGAGGCATCATAGTTCCAGCAAGCCCATGGCACACATTTTGGTGCACAATGGATGTGGACAAACACACAGAGAAATTCTGGCTCAAGAGTCCACAATTCTGAAATCCTTTCAGAGTCCACAAGTAGACATATTCTATGGGAAAAATCACTAGAGATTTCAGGCACTTTAGTCATAAAACATTGCCTCTTCTGCACTGCTCACTGTTGCTTTGGTCTATCCACCTATTACATAAGTGTTTTACTGGGGCAATAGTCATAAAGGGAACTATTACCCCATTGTGCTAAGTGCAGAATGCCAGCTGTGTTAATAGAAATGTAGCATCGTGTCATTATTAAATATTTACATTGCTGTAGCACCAAGAGACCAATCCTGTCAGGTTTCCTCTCTTAAATTTTTAACAAACGATAATCCCTGACAAGCTGACATGAGCCTGTGAATGAGCAGGAATTGACATAAGCAGCTTGTATTTCCAGAGGAAGGGTGTAAATTTTACCCAGGAATCTTGTATAGCAATGAGGTCCCTCGCTATCCCAATAGTATAAAACAGAAGCTGCTGAGATAGATAACCTCTGCCAGTAGAATAGTGGGGAGGGAAAACCTTGATGGGCCAAAAACATTTCGAAAGGCAAGAAGTAGCAATCCTGTTCCTCCAGGAAGGTTTAGGAGGCAGGAAGAGAAAATAGGCAGAATGGGGAAAATCCAGCTTATTATTTGAAAACTTTAGCAAAATTTTCACATGTTTATTCAAACAAAGTTCCAAGCCTAGTAGAATTATCTGTCTTTATGAACATGCCTGAGCTGGCTGTTTGGTACCAGCAGCAGATCCAGCGCTGCCCTGGATGAGAGCTGCACCACAAGAGCTGAGCTCTTCTCCTTACCTGGGTGGAAAGTCTCTTGCTTGTCTATTACAGCAGGAAATGTTTTGAAATCTGAACAATGCAGGAGATCTGAGGGCAGACAGCACAGATAATGAAAATAAAAAAGAACTATTACTTGGAAATGATTGTTGCTTTGTCACTTTTCCTTAATTTCCTCAGTAACTGGTAGAAACCGTTCCTTAGAAAATATTTAGGAAATAACATCCCTAACACCATTTCTCTGCCTCAGTCTTAGCTATTGTTTCCCTCCTTTTACTTTTGATTACAGGTGTGTTTAAATTGTAGTCCTTTTTATGAATATTCAGTGTATAAATTATGCAGATTAAAGTCTCTAATTTCAGAGTAAATTTCAAAGATTCTTCTCACCTTGAGAAATGTAACAACTGTGGTACATTCTTATTTAGTTCTTCAAAGGCTTTATGATCAAAATTTGTGTTTTATAATGCCCATTTTTGTTTTATAATGCACATAAAATCCCTACATTCACTTATGAAAGCAGAAGCTGGAAGAATTAAATAACAAAGTGTAATCTTCAATTCATTTGTTGAACTCAGGTGTATAATACTGATGTAACAGTAATTTGAAAGGAAAAATGCTTTTTTGTAGTTTTTAATCAAGAATGGTCCATGGCTAGAACAAACTGACCAGAGGGCAGACCTTCACCTGGTGCAAAGTATTTTTGAAGTTAATGAAGTAAAAGCAATGTATATCAAGAAAGAACTAAAGTATTATCAGGGCTCTCATTCTGGAAAAAAAAAGCCCACTGCATTTGTTGATCCACACTGAAGCCAAAGGAGCTGCCTGTGTGTGACAAGGGCTCAGCTGTTTGGATTTTTAGCTTCAGGTTGGGAAATAATTTCCTGCATTGCCATTTTCATTTTTGAGCCTTCTCAGGGTGTTTCTCCACAAAACAGTGAAGAAAACTTTCCTCATTCTATGAAAAGTTTTTGGTTATTGAATGAACTTGTCAGACATTGGCATGGAAAAGATAGCTCAAAAACCACCAACTCTGATAGCAAATACTTCCCTCCAGTACACAAAAGACCAGATTTCAATTGATATTTTATTTATGTATAATAAATCAGAAGCAACTGAACAAAGCTTTGGAGTAGTCCATTGCCTGATGATTGGTAACTTAGCAAGGATGAAAAACTTATGTATTTGTCTGTCTGGTTGAATCCAGCAGAGACATCTGAAGAGCAGGTTCCAGCATTTTTTGCATGAGCTCTCTGACTGCTGAGCTGCTGACCACACTGGCACAGACAAAGGCCTCATTCAGGCTCGACCTTGTAAAAGTCAGTATTTTGGCTCCTATAAACCTGCTTGGGTTTTGAAATTTGGTGCCTCACAATGACACATCATATATTGGAATATTCCATTAACCCAACTAGCATGTTTTGCTATTAAGCCCCTAAATGTTAAGATGGCACAAAAACAGATAAATAATAACATTACCTTTAGAATCCTGTGTACCCTCCTATTTGTGTTGCATGGCAATTAAGGAGCTGAAGGTCGGCTACAGTCTTAGAGCTGTTTGGTTTGGATTGCTGTGCGTCACGAGCCTTTTCACAAGAACCTGACGAATCTCTCTCATTAATAACAGATGACAATCTTGCTGGTGCTACAATGCATGTTACATTTAATCAATTTGCTATTTGTATTCATTATGTACATCTCTCATTTTGAGTCATGAAAAATTGAAAAGTCATTACAACATGGAAGGGCATCATGGATAACAAATGAGATAAGATGAGGAAAAGTACTATTAATTGGTCAGTTGTGCTTGACAGTACATTTAAAGTAATTAAGGCAGGGAATGAGACAAGACAATTGTATGACTTTGAAGTGAAACAGAGCATCATGATAATCACTGGTCCTGTACCCTGGTTATGACAAAAATTCAATCACCTAAACATGTACGGTGTTAAGATGTGCTTTAAAAAGCTGTGTAACTACAGCTGTTACTTAAAGAAGTCAAACTTCCCCAAGTGAAATGTAATTGTAATGCCTGACCACACTATAAATAAGTCTGTCAGCATCTCCACTATAGCCCCCACTGCCAGGGGCTGCTAACTCATCTCTTTTACATTTCAACAGCCTCTAAGAGGGCAAACAAATTAGTGACTCAGAGGTCTATTTCTGTACTAAAAAAAAGAAGGAAGAACAAGTGAAACTGTTTTTAATCAAGAGAATGTCAAGATGTTGATAAACTTTTAGGATTTCATTTGCATTTTCCTGTGAAGCAGAGTTTAATGTAAGTATTACCTTAAAAAAATGGAAGAAACTGTGTATCTCTGTGAGACACAGGCTGATGCAGTTTTGCACCTTGGTAAGACCTTGAAAACTGGAACAGCCACGCTATCTGCATTTAATGAACAGCTGCTGAGTACTTTCACCTCTTAGTTTATAAGCCTTTTACCAAAACTATCAGTCCACATTACTTCTGTTATTGGCATATATAAATGTATGAGAACAAAGGTCCATATTCAGAAAAAAAAATGAATGCACCTGATTTAATCTTGAACAGAACTTTGAGGAATTTACATGTCCACAACCAGGGCAACACTCCTGGGAAGTCCTCTGTCCAACCCTTTCCTCTGGATCCCAGAGGTATGTAACTCCCTGGGCTCCACAGCATCACATGGGATCAAACTGAGGGGTATGTTCACATCTGGACCAGTGCAAGCAGCAAACACTCTAGGGGCTAGTCCTAGAAAGCACGTCAGATTTACCTTCTTAAAAATGCAGATATGGACCTTAGTTCAAATGCAAACGTCTTACCAGTTAGATAATACTCTGAAGAGTAGAGTGTAGACAGGGCTGGTCGCAGGCAGTGCTGTGTGTCTGCTTGGTGGATTCCCTGCAAAAGGAAATGAAAAATCTAGAATTAAAATTCATACATCAAGATCCTAATAACTACTTCATGTGCTTCAGGATTAAAATTCATCCTTATATCATGTTTTAGGAAAGGCAGTGGTCAGGGGTTCCTGCTACGCAGGGTCACAAGGTAGACTTTAGACCATTCCTGCTGAAAAAAGTAGCTTTAAGTTTGAACTTGAACTGAAAAGGGAGTTAAGACATAAGAACAGAAAAAGACAAGGATGACAATCACTTTCTTGAGAAAGAGAGCCACACTGACAAGGGAGGGCAAAAGTGCTGAGGAAGGTGATGGCTGTATTGCTGTGACATCTGGGAAGTAGATAGCTTGACCATAAAAAAACTGCTCAACATTAGCAATTAAAGTAGCTTTTTCTTTGACATTGCCCCTGAAGTTTAGAGGTAATATAATTGATTTCATAATGAAAGCTATTCTTTTTGCAAAGGTTTTTGTGAAGTGTCATGAGGAAAGGCGTTCTCAAGACAGTAAGAAATATAATGAGAAACCTGCAAAAAAAGGTGTAAAGAATTCTAAATCACTGCTTTGTCTAGCTATTAAAGTAAATAGGTACTAAATGCACTGGCTGATTAATGCTTTCTTCCACTTAAAGAAAGAGAATTATTAAAACAATATTTAAAGACATGCAGGAGTGAATAAAACCAGTACTATCAGCACAGTGATTACATCAAGATACAGTAAAGCTAATGTGCTTTTTGAGATAAGATTTGATCTAGAAATTGACAGCTAAAACAACTAGGCAACATGAAGTCTTCATTACCTTCACACAAACCATTTTTTTTACTTAAGTACCTTGCCAGCTCTTTGTGTGTATGTACTATACAGTTTATTCCTCATCAGCAATGGGATGTGCAAATGCTTGTGTCATTCTAGAAAAGTGCTTCAGTTTATCAAGGAGCTTTTTTAAACTGCTTGTTCACAAGGATTGCAACTGCTTATCTGTCACCATCCTGTAGTCAACAAAAATTATGAGTCTTGTGAAATCATGGAACTACGATCTTTGTGAGGAAGAAACGATACATTTATGTCTATTCTAAAGACTTTCTGAAGGAGAACAAGGATGTCTGTGTCCTGGATGCAGAGTTTTGTAAATAAAGCTTCAGATAGTTCATTGGTATAAACAAAAGGGTAACAGCAAAGCTAAAAACAAACTGATATACATGACAGAATTTTCTAGACTAGTGTGTACTTCAAGTGAAAAAAAAAAAAAAAAAGAGGTTTTGGTGGTTTATAGGACATGTCCCCATCAGCCTCAGCACAATAAAACATGCTGGCTCTCAGTGTTTCATAGTGTTTGCTTGGCCAGCACAACCTTGATCCCTGTTCTGCATGTCAGATTGATGCACCCAGCAAAGGGCTCTCTGCAGATACAGCAGTCCCCACAGCTTGTAGGGCTGAGGTTGAAGTGGGCATATTTTTATAGAATCATAGAATAATTTTGATTGGAAAAGACCTTCAAGATCATCAAGTCCGATCATTAGCCTAACGTAGCCAAGCACATCACTAAACCATGTCCCTCAGTGCCACAGCTACATGTCTTCTAAGTATCTTCAGTGATGGTGACTCCACCACCTCCCTGGGCAGCCTGTGCCAGTGTCAAACAATTGCCAATCTAAACCTTCCCTGGTGCAACTTAAGCCCATTTCCTCATGTCCTATCACTCATTACTTGGGAGAAGGGACCAACCCCAACCTCACTACAACATCCTTTCAGGTATTTGTAGAGAGTGATCTTGTCTCCTGTCAGCCTCCTCTTCTCCAAACACCCTCAGTTCCCTCAGTTGCTTCTCATAGGACTTGTTCTCCAAACCCTTCATCAGCTTTGTTGCCCTTCTCTGGCTACGCTTCAGCACCTCAATGTCTTCCTTGGTCCTTGCATAGCATGACACTATTTCTGACACAAGCCAGGATGACATTTTCCTTCCTGGCCACCTGGACACACTGCAGGCTCATGTTCAGCCACTGTTGATCAACACTCCCAGCTCCTTTTCCTCTGGACAGTTTTCTAGCCACTCTGCCCCAAGTCTGTAGTGTTGCATGGGGTTGTTACGGCCCAAGCGTAGAACATGACATTTGACCTTATTGAACCTTAGACAATCGGCCTCAGCTCATCAATCCAGCCTGACCAGGGCCTTCTGAAGAGCCTTCCTCTCCTCAAGCAGATTTATGTTCCCACCCTCTTTCCTGTCATCTGCAAACTTACTGAGGGTGCACTCAATCTCCTCATCCACATCTTTGATAAAGACGTTAACCAGAACACACCCCAGCACCAAGCCCTGGGGAACACCACTGGTGACTGGCCGACAACTGGATTTCATTTCATTCACCATCACTCTCTGGGCCCAGCCATCAGCCAGTTTTGATATACTTTTTATATACAAATGCATAACAAATATTCCAGGTATTACAAATATTAGGTGATGTGATACTGTAACATGTGAGCATGCATCCAGACTCCTAGTTTTATTCACATATTTTAGGTCTTGTGTTTATTTGGAAGGAAATTTATATATCAAGCACTCTGAGTAGTGGTATGTACTCAACTGCTATGACTCACAGCTGGTTGGAAGTAATTATGTGATTTCTCAATAAGCATCAGAAGTCAGCCATAAAGTTCAATTATTTTGACATAAGAGATCAATAACAGGAATCTGAAGCAATTATAGGCCTATGATTGAGGATTTGCTTGTCTAAAAATGATCATGCATTGAATCAGTCTCAGACTGCCATGACAAGTTCAATTGGTGGTGTGGTTCTTCACATCAAAGAACATGTAATCAAATGGTTTATGCTATTAACTTAAGCTGTTATTGTTTTGCATTTCCAGAGCCTACCTTGCGCAATGGGCTGCATCCTGGGCTAAACACATCCTTTCCCAGATCAACTGTAAGTGTAATGTTGAAATCTGCCATCATTCATATCTGTGAAAAAGCACAGAGATAACAGTGTATGTTCACTTCTTCTTTAAATCAGCAGCAACACGCTGTCACTCACATTAAATATTGATCAGACTTCTGAGTCAACAAATTTCATCACAGAAGGCAGTACTGGGATGCCCACTGTCAGAGCCAGTCCTGAGCAACTGCGCCGGAGGCTCTTCCAAAGCACTGCTGCTGCCCTTGCCCTCCCGGAAAGGGGACTGGCAGCAAGTTCTGCTGTCACAACTCAGCTGCCTGGCCAAGTCATTACTATGTGCTTCCCAGCTCCACATCATGCTGCCTTCTGCCCGCTACCCCAAAGCAGCACAGCAAATACCTAAAAGTGTTAACAATACAGAGGTACCATATCTCTTTCATGGTTGCCTTGTTCCTGGTGTCTTCTCCCAGTTCCTTTGCTGTAATAAGCAGACAGCTGGCACTAAACACCAGTGGTTTTTCCTGGGTATGGTAATGATTTGACATAAAAGATAATGTTAGACATAGTTAGGTACAGATGTGACTTTGGCAGTTTGTCTCTTTTCCTGTTTCCTTCTGCTGTCTTTGAAACAAGTCTACAGCAAGAAAAATGACCAATGAAGTATTGCTGCTCTCTATTTTATTTACTAGTGCTGCTGCATCTGGACAGACATTGACTGCTCTTTCATCTGAATGGGCCCAAACAGGGTCTACCCTTCAGAGACAGACATTTCCACTTTTGCATTACAATCATTACACTCTAAGAATGTGGAGGACAGTTCTTAAGTACAACACATTAGATTGTAGTACAACACAGTAGCCTACAATGGGGAAAAACAGTAAAAATGTATGTAATTTAGGCTCCAAAATTTGGTGCTTTGGATCACAGCCTAGGCTGTTCAGTAATGAACTAAACAGCAGACAGTGTGTCTAATAATTTGACCAAGCAAACCACATGGCTATGCTAAAAATGCATTTCTCTATTTGTTTTCAAATGACTTATTCAACTAAGTAAGAAAAAACACAAACCCAACAACAAAGAAATCACCAAACTCAAGAAAGATTTACTTTAGTAGATTCAATAGTTTGAATGTTGTTCACCTTAGAAATGAATGTGTACTGAGTCCTCATGCAGGCAATTAAGAATTTTTCTGTGTCCCTGTATCACTGACAGTAACCAGACACCATGACTACAAAAAGACAAGACAAAAACCTTTCCCTTTTTTTCTGACATTCTAACCTAATCCAACAGCCAAATTACTGGAACTTTAAATAGTTTAACCAATACGAGAATGGATTAAAAACAGGGGAAAAACATGTAATGGAGATACTGTTGATATATTTTTTCTCCATCAACAGTCAAAACTTTCACAGTGATTTTCAAATCCAGTATTTTAACCAGCTTTGCTCACCAAAAGAAAAAAAACCCTGAAGAGCAAGACAGACTCATGCCACTGAGAAGAGTTAAAGATGACCCTTCAAGTTTCTTGGACATCTGACTATCAGGAAACTAGACCTTTCTTTAGAAGCAGTCAGAAAGACTGTGCACACAAACACTTGAGAAGCATAGCCTGTAAGAAAAATAACATCTTCTGTCTTTTAAACATTTTATCTAATACTGTTTTCTATCCTCAAGAGCTATAAAAGAAGTTGTTGATTATACACCAGTATCATCACCAGTGTGGTCTTAATTAGTCATCATAATAGCATTTATCTAATTGTGAAGGATGGAGTCATTAACTGGACAGAAATATCCCATATTGTTCAGACCTTTCAAATCAGCACTTAAAGCAACGTGGCTATGTGCTAGTTGTGCTATGTGGAGGCTTCTCAAATTAGGGCTTTGCACATGGAGGTCCCTGTTATTTTCCCAAAGGCTGCTCCCCTAAGCCACTACCCATGTCTGTGCGTGCAAGGTCACAGCAACAGCTTCTTGTTTCTTTTGAGCACCTCTGTGAGCGAGCTTGCTTGGAAACTCCTGTGCCCATTAAAACTAAAGCGTGCCAGCAACCCAGGCTGTTAGCCAGTTCTTCAAAGGCATCTCCCAGACTTGGCATTACTTGTGTCCTTTGTTTAGGGACAGAATATTTGTTTCTTGAACTGGAGTGACTAGCGTATCTGGGCAGCCAAAGTAGGCCTGGACTTCTTGCTGGCACCTCTACCACCCGCTTCCATGCTAAGGCTCGGCTGCTCTCTGCATGAGACTTATTAAAACTCTTTCTGGCCTTTTCTCAGAGCCACTCCAGCTTTTTCTGACCACTGGGACACAAACAAAGCAGCAAAGTGAGACTCAGACCACCTCAGTTAAAGGGAGGTAACATCCTCTGCCACTTGATGTCACTCGCAGGTTTAGCACTATCTTGTGTTTTCTGCCATGGCTTTTGCACTTCCCCAAATATTCCTGTGTATTTTACTTGAGGTTTTTTGTTTAATTTGTAAAATTTGAGGTGAAATTATTTTACTTTTTATTCCTTGGGCTCTATGGAAGATATCTGTGCCACTCTGCTTGTGTGAACACTGACAAATCCATCCCTGGAGAGACAACTAATTAGTCACAGGGAGGCTTAAGTCTCATTCCTCAGGAAGGAGGTAGTGTCATGGTGGCAGAACCTGTCACCTTTCCCTGACCAACCTGAAGGGAGGAAGACTGCTACTGCATAGTTCAATCCATTTGTGTGACAGGGAAAATGATACTGACTTACCTAGGGTGGAAAATGTAATAATCTAAAAATATTCAAAGAGAAACCATCTCCAAGAAGTGCTAACATTTTCACAGGCATCTCTCTTCCAGTGCCCCAAATGAATCAGAGCATCGGTAACTAAGTGATGGGCAGCTAGTTAATGAGTTAATCTCATTGGGATATTGAAGTCTCAGAAGAGGCTCAGCCCATTAGCTACATGAGAGCTTTGAAACGAGCCTTTCAAAAGAACTGTAAGAATATATTAAAAAGTGGTTAATACACTGTAGACCTTACCAGGCTGCCTGGCAGGAGGAGGAGCAAGAGGTCATTGCTGCATGCTTCTCCACAAGCCCTATAGCCACAGTAGCTAATGGGCCCCAGTCACACCTAGGGCCCATCAAGAAACATTACTATGACATTGGATTCCTGAGGTTTTTAAGGTTAGATTTGCTAGTCTGTGCAATTTTACCCTGCATCCCAATTTTGAATCCTATGGCTTTGCCTGCTCTGGATAGTTAAACCTGGATTAGTCTTACTTTGTACTTAAGTCCAAAAAAAAACCAACTCATAATAATAGTTTTTAGTTAAACATAACCTCACATTCTCAATAGTGATGGTATCCCTGGTAACCCTTTATTTTTTTTAAGCTGAATTTAATTAACATAAATGCAGATTGTGATTAACTAAATTAAGAAGAACAGCAGTGTCACCTAGAACAACATCATGTCATTACTTCAATTTCAGTGGAATACCACATCTTACACAATTGTACCTCTGTAATTTGCATTGTTTAACCAGTTTCTACTCTTTATATTTACTTACATTAGCTTCGGTAGAATTATTCACACCAATAAAGTGAACAGTATTTGACCCTATGACATTAAATGAAAGGCATTAATAGCAGAACCTAGAGAATATCTTGCAGCAATAATTAAAACTCAGGGCAGAATAATTTTTTCCATCATCATAAATCACAATGAAATGTGGATATCTAATGTTTGATTATTCAGATCAGCTCCACAAAAACAGTCAAGAAATGCCCACTATATAATTGCTAATACTAATTGCATTTAGTCTGCATTTAAAAGCAGCGATATGAAAGGTTCATGTTGTTTAGAGTATTGTAAAATGTAACTGTTAAGTAATGCATTTCCAAGAGTTTGGGGAACATTATTAAAGTTCATTTCCATGCTGCAGCTGCAGGAGTTGGAATTATGAAAGTGAAGAAGCTGTAAAATTGAAAAGGTCAGTAATGACATTCATCTATTCCAGCTGTCAAATCAAGGGAATGTTAACAAAACTAGTCTCTGGTAGAAAAGCTAATTGTCTACTTGTATTTTGGCTGCCCCAATACACATACTCTACTGTGGCTAATCTATAGGAAAGAACACACTAGAACAGCACATTTTTTTTTTTTAAACAGGCTTCTTGTAAACAAATGAACCTCATTTCCCTAAATTAGCAAGCTCTAATGATTCTATAACCCCAATCAGCCTGCAAAGCAACCAAATGTTTCAAGACAATGTTTAAAAACAACAGCATGTGAATGATGTTGTCACACTCCTGAAGCAGAGTTCAGTTTTCGTAGTGCTGGGAGTACAGGGCAAAGTTTAAATTGTACTCTAAGGTACTCTTGCAAGCAACATTTCTAAAATGTCTCCTACCAAGGCATGTTTTATTATAACAACATATAGAAGAGTTTCTGTCACATACCAAATCTTTTATAGATGACCTGGATTTAATGATCCCACAGTGTGAAGGACTCTCTCTTTAACAGTCCATTCCCATGAGGTGAGGCAGTACAAACGTAACACACCTAAACACAGATCATCAGTGGAGACTGATTCTGAGGCCTTTGTTATTGAACAACAGACCCATGCTACATGCAGGAAGAGCCCTCAACAGTGAGAGATCTGTGCTTTTTATAACACACAAATCCTACCTTATGCAGAGAATGACACTCCTCACTCATTAAAGAGCATCCAGTGATTAATCTACACAGTCTTCTTGCCAGCCCCTGTATTTGCTATTGCTGTTTGGTTTTGCATTGTCACTATATGATGCTGTTGTTACTAGAGGTCTGTACACAGAACTTGTACCACTACACATAGCTGACACCCAGTGTGAAGACTGTATTCCCACATACACATCTACATCACCTCCAATTTTGATTTGTTCTGTGTTATGTAATACAGATGAGAGACAACCCATCCAACCTAACCCATGGCAACATCATATTAGGTCAATATATAGCTTTCTGGGTAACATTTTAAAAGTCTTCCTGTTATTTGACTGTTTTCCTATGGAGAAGTATTGTAGAAGCTAGAAACAATACTGACAATTTATGAAATATTCAGGTGTACAGTTCAATCAGTTAATAAATGGAAGTGACCTTCAAAACAGACATCCCAAAGATTAAGAGAACTTCTCAAAAGATGGCATTTGTCACTAATCAATTACTTGAAGAACTCAACACTCTTCCTAGAAATGAATACAAAAAAGACCTTTCAGAATTACAACACTTTAAAAGCAAATAATTCGCAAAACCCACACAAAAGAACATTAATAAGCTAACAAAACATCAGAACAAAACATCAAATAAAAAACCTGAAAGGATAAATCCCTTTGTGCCTATCAGTACCTATATCCATGTCCAGAGAGCTGGAAAGACATCCACACATCCAGCTGCTGTTCCCAGGGGCTGGACAACGCCATCAGCATTGACTACATCTCTTTTATCCTGGTACTGTATGTCAAAATATTCATAATGTTTTACAAATTGAATTCCTTTTGCATAGTCACATAGGTATCTTGGCTCTAACTGGGTCACTGTATTGGAACAGATGTAATCTCAGCAGAATACTGTGAGAAATCTGGGCTACATTAATGACTGATCCAATTACAGTGGAAATCTCTAGAAAACCCAGATTTATTAAGAAACCAAGAGATAATTACAATGTACTTCTAGGGACGACCAGATAGACAAGCCAGTCTCAAACTCTTTAAGGAGCTGAAGCTGAGTGAGAGGTGCCTATGCTATTGCCTACATAGCTGGAGAGATTCCCATTGTGAAGAAATGATGAAAAAGCTGGAGATTTTTGCTGCATACACCAGGGAGAACTGAATCTAAAGGTGTTCCACACCAGGAAGCTGCACAGCTTACTCACTGCTCTAAGGACAGGGTGGCAGAGGAAAAGGTGTCCAAGAGAGATGACAGAGAAGACAAGAAACCCCAGGCAGCTTTTTGTCCAAGGAGAGCATTTACACAAAAGAGCTCCTTATGATCTAACATCAGGTCCTCTTGAAAAGCTACATTTTCTCTCCTGAATAGGAAATAAACGCCACCTTCCAAGTAGCAATCTGATCCCATGCTTAAACAAACCCCACAGTCTACCACAGGTTTGCACCCAGAAAAATGGAATGACAAATGCTTGAGAAATCTGAGTATAAACAGCTCTTTTTACCACTCAAAAGACAGGTAAAATTTCACAGCATGCTCTGTAATCTTGCCAACACACTTCATCAGAGGAACCTGCCCTTGTCTCTAGTAAAACTGCATCTGTGAGTACTCCCATTAAGGTAATTTGGATCTAAGAAGTTAAACGTTTAGCTAATTAGGAACTTTGCTGAATCAAGGTATTTTTTTCAACTAAATGTTTTACTGGAGAAGATATATTAAATAGAAGAAGATGATATTTCTCATTTCTAGAACTTCCTGCCAGCTCCAAGCTAGTAAATATTTACATTTCAGACACTCTGATAGCTAATGTGACCTTTCTGTTGTACACTTTACACCTGTGCTCTATTTTACTTTCAGTGTTAACATTCTTCCTGGTCCATCTTACATTAACAAGCAGTATTATAATATATGCAAATTTCATATTTTAGCTGATGTTTTAGAAATATTTTTAAGGTCACCCTGTTTGATCTATCACACAGACATAGCAAATTTATGCACCATATATCCTATCTCTACTTGTTTTTTACCTATATCTGCCTTCTCTGATTGCATTTGAGTAGGGTTATTTTCTATTTTAAATAAAAGATTTATGCTTTAGCTGTCAGTTTGCCTTTATTCGAAAATTTAATTTTGTTTCCAGAAGTCTAGATTAACTTATTAAATTTAGCTGTCCCTCGTGTGTTGCTGCAATAGCAGAAGTATATTTTCCCTTGTGGATAGAGTACATAAACAAAATGCTCTTGACTTAAAAATAAAGAAGGTTATTACTCAGACCAATACAACACAGTCAGTCCAGGATACAAAATCTGGTGTTGCCATTTTTAATAATGATGGTGTGCAATTGGGAATTGACTAATAAATATGACAACTCACAAATCCAGCAGCCTTCCAAACCTGGAAAATGGTTTGCAGAAAAGGCACGTTCCCCCATAATGTCCCCTGTACTCAGGTTAGCAAACCTTTCATGACATAGCACCACTGGGACACACAGCTTGATCCCTGGTACTCATGAATTTATTTAAATGAGGCAGAAGTAAGAATTTGCACCACTGTTAGTCAGAGGCCTGTTTGTTGATTCTGTGTGGTATTTCACATCTTCAGTGTGACATGCTTTTTAGCATCTCTCATTACTGCTACATTCATAATATTGTTTCTCAAGCCCTGGAATTTAAGTGCTTTCCTAAAGGGAAAATTGACTCCCTGCAGTTGCTGCCTGTTGTCCTTGCAATGCCCCAGACCGCTGAGTTCTGGGAGTGAGGGCAGAAAGGGGAGGGAGGTGTTTTGGGAGAGGTTAATCTTTTCCATTTTGACCCTTTTTCTCCATTTTCCGTTTCTAGAAGTACTTGAGCTTCTGAACAGCTCTGTTATTTTCTCTTCATGTTGTGAGATCCACATAGACCCAGACAGAATCTGGTTTTAATCAACCCCTGCACTTCTTACAAACACTAAAAACTTACAGCTTGTGGTTCTGCACTCTCAGTAATATACACTGCTCTGGAAAGGACTTAAAGTGTTCCTGTATCAATGAAGTTCAGTCAGGACCACCAAGAGGTTGCAGTATAATGATGCCAAGAACAGAGACAGCAAAAAGCTGAAGGATAGGTATTTACTTGGCTGTGTTTTCAGTAACATAGTAGCAAACTGTGTCCTGATTTACTTTGTTAAATACTGAACATCTTGAACACAGGTCATTTGAGGAGAAACAGGAACTCCCTATACAAAGAAAACAAATACATGTACACAATGGCTTTTACCACTGACAAAATACCAGCTAAGAGTTGAATGGCATGTATGACTGCAAGACTCTCCCATTCAGGACAACACAGCAGGTATTTGATCTATGCAATGATGACATACAGCATAGCCACCAGTAAAAAAAGAAGGCATGAAGAGAGAAAGAACAGGGCAAAGCTGAACTTTTTGCCAGCCTTCAGTCTGTGCCACT
The DNA here is from genome assembly GCA_013401255.1 of Urocolius indicus. Taxonomy (NCBI): domain Eukaryota; kingdom Metazoa; phylum Chordata; class Aves; order Coliiformes; family Coliidae; genus Urocolius; species Urocolius indicus. The sequence goes on along the minus strand of WBNH01003442.1, from coordinate 248,701 downwards.
ATGTGCATAAAATACTATCAGAACCAAGCAATCTCTGCAGTAACACATTGGCCTTGTAAAAATTAAGTGAACATGCCACAGAGCACAATCTCCACGTACATGACTCTGTCAGCACAAAAGTGGAGCCTTCCCAAAGTTCTGTAAAGATCTTATAAACTCAGAAACACTCTGAGATGTATATTTCAAATGCAATCATGAATATTATCCTCTTGCTGTCATACTCATTCATTTCAGTGAGATCTTGACCAGCTTGAGAGTTGAGCAGAGAGGAACCTCATGAGGTTCAACAAGGACAAATGTAGAGTCCTGCACCTGGGGAGGAACAACCCCATGCACCAGGACAGGCTGGGGGTGACCTGCAGGAGAGAGATCTGGGAGTGCTATTTGATAATAAACTACCCGTGAGCCAGTAACGTGCCCTCATGGCCAAGAAGGCCAATGGCATCCTAGGATGCATCAAGAAGAATGTGGCCAGCAGGCCAAGGGAGGTTTTGCTCCCCCTCTGCCCTGGTGAGGCCTCATATGGAGTCCTGTGTCCAGTTCTGGGCTCCCCAGCTCAACAGGGACAGTGAACTTCTGGAGAGAGTCCAGCGCAGGGCCACCAAGACGATCAGGGGACTGGAACATCTTTCATACGAGGAAAGGCTGCGGGAACTGGGGCTGTTTAGTTTGGAGAAGAGGACACTGAGAGGGGATCTCATTAATATTTACAAATATCTAAATGATGGGTTTCAAGAGGTTAGGGCACCACTTTTTTTCCATTATATCTAGTGATAGGACAAGTGGTAATGGAAAGAAGATGGAACACAGTTTCATTTAAACATATAGAAAACTTATTTTACTGTGAGGTGAGGGAGCCCTGGCCCAGGCTGCCCAGGGAGGGTGTGGAGGCTCCTTCTCTGGAGGTTTTCAAAACCCACCTGGACACCTTCCTGTGTGACCTGATGTAGGTAGACCTGCCTGAGCAGGGGGGTTGGACTGGAAGATCTCTAAAGGTCTCTTCCAACTCCTACCATTCTATAATAACTAGGTAAGGAATATATATGAACCACGTAACATCACTCCTGACCCAGTATGACCACTTTACGAAAGGTTCACACTTATTTGCTCTTGTGATAGGAAGTTTCCCTGCTGAGGGGCAGGAGAAAGTCCATTCCAGCCCATCTTTTCTGCTGTGATAGCAAAAATCTAGCATTAAATCCAATGCTAATGGCCTTCAAAGCATTGTTCAAGACAAAATAAAAGAGTGAGACCTGCAAGGAAGCAAACTAGGCCCTATAGACTTAAAGTTTTCTTCTTCATGCTTAAGGAGCAGAATATATTGTCATGAAAAATATTTTGTTACAGAAAACACCTTTGAATACCAAATCAATTGCAAAAACCTCTGCACCAACATGGGTGAAAAGAGTGCTCCTCCTCCAAAGCAGTGTCTCTGAATTAACAAGTAATTAATGAATACATAAACCCTGGGCAGAACTTTAATCTATCCTTGTGCCAAATAATTAATCATTCAATCCATGTTTAATCCTGTTGTGATAAATGTAATTAATATTTTACCATGGCACTGCAGAACAGAGCATTACCTGGGAGCAGAGAAAAGCAGCCTTCCGTTTCTTCCTCATTGTAACTCTGAAGTGATAGGTACTGTCTACAACTGACAGGTAATCTGGAACACAGTGTTCCCCTGCAGTTGTAAATTAGAATGTATGCAGGGCATTTATTTTGATTGTAACAAGGTTTTTCTTCCTCTGACCTGTTATTAAAAAAAGCAAACTAAAACTCAACTATGAAAAATAAATCACCTGAGCTTGGTCAACCACTTTTGTGATGTGATAGCATTTAGGAAAACAGAGCTTGTGCTAGTGCCTTGGTCTATACAATGTCACTGAACATATGCCAGGGCTGTGAACAAAGCATGTGCAGATTGTCTGCTTCTGTCCACAGAGAGCAGTGCTGTGAGTAAAAACAACTGGATGAAGATTTAAGTCCTATTTTTACTGCAGGAAAACACTGGCATCCTTTTTGAAAGCTTGAAGTGTAATCAAGAAATGTGTTGATGTGTACAAAATTAAATTGCAGGAAACTCTACGTTGATCCTTTTTCAGGGTGACACATCTCAGGAATCCACATATTTCAGCAAAGAGTTTTGCAAGGAAGAATCTGTAACAAACAAATTGCCTTGGGATCCTGCTGCCCAATTACTGAGAAACAGAGAGGCATCCCTTCAGTTATTTCCTTGCTCAGCAGTCTCCAGTATGGCCACAAATTCTTCTCTCTAAACAAATTCTAACTATACTTTTATCATTTCTTCCATTCAAATGCAGGGGAAAAAAATCCTTGATCAATAATGCCAATCACTCTAACAAGTTTATATAGTCCTTACAAGAAATTCAGTTTGTGGCTCAAAACTCTCTCAGAGTCACATACTGATGCTCTGACAAGGGCTGCTGTAATTTCAACCTTCCTAGGATCCTACATTATGCTACTATCCTAGCTATCATTAATCTAATTCTCCACTATGTTCCAGATCAGTAAGGAGACAACTTTCAGATGGGAGTCTCTGGTGGAGTAAGGTGGAGTAACAGAGCCACATAGAAGCAGGAAGCTTCAATTTTGGGACCCATCAAGAGCTATTTTACATGCAAACTAATTTGCACACTTGATAACTGCTTATCAGTGGCAAGTGAAACCTTTAACATCTAGATGGCAACCCTAGTTAATTATGCTGGATAGCATTTGCACATTTACAGAAAACTTTGATTTAGGATCATGGTTTCATCAGCTGAGATTCATTTCAAAAGACTTCATTTTCCATTAGCTCCAAATACTCTAAAAATGCACTTAACTTCCTGCAACTTGAATAGAATCTCAAACTGTTATGAACCTGAGTCATACCCCTTTCTCAGAACACTTCTCAATGCTAAAATAAGACCTAAGTATCTAATAAGTGCTAGTTTTAGGTACATAAGAAACAACTGACCTGATTAGGAGCAATGGATCTTGAGGCAAATATCTTGCTTCTGACAGCAGCCAGCACAAGAAGCTTCAAAGGAATACTCTCATCCCACAATAAACCTGAAACAACAGGAGGTTTTATTTATTGTGTTTCTTGGTTAAGTGAACAGTTCTTTTGCACAGGCGACAACTGAACAAATAAGAGTATATGCCACATCTTTAATTTGTGCTTTCAGCAGTGAGTGATATTTATACTCTTGTATCAATAGTCACATGGACTTGTTGGCCAGCTGCTGCACTGTCACCTCATTTCTGAATCCCACGAGGAATCCTTTTCCATATTCATGAGTGCTGCATTCATTTCTAAAGATCCTGGAAACCCACATTATAATCCAATTTATTTTTTTATCACTTAAGATCAAGAAAGCCTTCATTCACTGTAGCAACAGCGTCATGTGATGTTCCATACACATGCACACACATGACATTATTACATCTTTGCTATTGCATGAGGATTTTATTTCTATTCATCCATTATAATTATTTAAAAAGGGGGGAAAATTAAATTATTAATAGATCTGAATATACCATTCTACATTAGATTTTATGAGATTACTTTATGAGTAACTCTTGTAGAAAAAAAACATATTCCTGCTTTATAAGAAAACCAATGTTAAATTGAAATGGTAGCTATCTGCCAAGGTTAGACCTATTCATGCTAATATGACCTTCAATTACTGAAGCATACATCTCGAGATCCAACTATTTTTGATGGGAAAATGTTGGTATCCTTGAAAAAACCTACTTTAAGGTGACCTTCTACTTAGCCAGGCTCATTAGGCAAAACAAAAATAATTGCACAGCTTCTTCCCAGTCTCTCTTTAGAAGGTGTTCAGGAAACTTCAATTTACAAATAATGATTTAACCCACGGATTCATGCTAATACATAGCAGCTTAGACAGTTAACTCATTCATACTGTGCAATTCCCTAGAGACACTTGTTTACAGCATTTTCTTTTACTTAGCAGCAGCAGTTCTTGGCTTTTACTTAGAAAACACTACAAAATCACCCAGGTCCATATTTTTTTAAACAGTAGATAGCGCTGTGACAGCCCTAAATCAGCAAAGAAGAGCTCAGTGGCCGTCCTTGTTTTCAGCCACATTTTCTGGACCCAGTAGCTTTCTCACTGAAGTCTCCAAATGGCAGCAAAGCTCTTCTGAAAATCTGTCTTACTTCAATGCTTAACTAGTTGAATGATGAGACTCCTTTTTTTCTCATCCAGAAATATAGCACCTTTGACACAAAAAGCATGTAAATGTGTATCGCACTCCATTTGCAAGCTCTAATATGTTCGAAGAAGTTTGTGGCTGATAAACTGATACTTAATCCTATCCAGAAAGAAAATCAATGAGATTCTCATGTGGAATTTTCTCTAAGTTTCACAGGAACTCTTTCAGGAACATGCTGTAGGAGACAGAAGAATTACATGCAATGCTTAACAGTCATATTGCTTTTAAGCTACCTATTAGAATATAGAAAATTCCATTAGAGAGAGGTGCTTTAGTACCAAAGTAGAAATAAAAAATACAGGTAAGAGATCTTAAGGAAACAACTGGAAGATTGACCATCAGGAAGTAAAACAGGGCTAAGAACAATACAAATGAGACTGCAGAAGATGTTAAAGCATCCTAGAGACTCAGCATTGAAAAGCAGAAGAGTTGGTCAAACAAGGGAGGGCTTTCCAGAAAAGACCAGAGAGTTGGCAGGGATAGAGGGAATGCATAGGAAGAGATAGTTGGTATATGTTACCATTACTTACTGAAGTCAGCTGAGTTCTAACTTACATAGGAGTTAAAGACTTGGCCCTGCAAATCTAATAGATAAGATGAGATGATGAACAAAGGCAATTGGATCACATTATTTTCTTAGTACAAAGAATCTGAAATAAGCCTTGTTGTATAGCACCTTAACCCTTCCCTTTAAGTTTGCTGACATATTCTGTTTTCAAATGTGTCATCAAACCTTTTCCTCTTTCCAAACTTGTCTTTTCTTCTGAAACTATTTCATTTACATCCCTCCTTAGCAGTGCCCATCATCATGTATGTACACCCAATTCTACACCACTCTCTCAGATGGGTGAGGATGGACACATCCCTGGGTCTTCCAGCATACTCATACACACCTTCTTAGATTTGGGATTTTGGCTGATGTTGTTGGATTTTGTTTTGGTTTTCACTTACTTAAATAAGTCATTTAAAAAAAAAAAAAAAGAAAGCATAGCCTATGGTATGCTTAATCAAATTGTTAGGCACAGTCTGCTACTGAATACACTTCTGAGTGGAAGTTCTTGATATATCCCACTTTCTTTTTCTCTAAACAACGGTAAGTCCAATAGCCAGAGAACTGAGTCCCTGGAAATACTGTACATTTCTCCTCCCTCTTTTTGTTAAATCAATAGTTGTGGAGTCTCCTCTGGTGGGGTTCCAATCCCGTCTGGATGAGTTCCTGTGCCCTCTGATCGAGGTGAACCTGCTTTAGCAGGGGACTGGACTGGATAATTTCTGGAAGTCCCTTCCAATCCCGACAATTCTGCGACTCCGTGAGCCCATGCAACAGGAGCCGTCGGACTGTTTCCCAGCGCTCGGCCGTTCCTGCAACACCATCCCCATCTGCTGCCCCGCGCCGGCATAGCACCCTCCGGGAAACCCGCACGGACAAACCACATCGGCCTGGCAGCCTTACCCGGCGAAGCTCTCCATAACTTCGTGTTTGGACATCAGCCCAGAGCGTTCCTGCCGGCCTTGTCCTGCCCGTCGCGCCCGCGGGCTGCTCAGCCAGGCTGATCCGGCTGCGCTCTCTGCAAAGCTCCCGCTGCCTCCGCGGGTTGGTAACATTTACGTGACATTTGCCAGCAGACCACTTCTAAAAGCTTGACTTTCTCTGCATTAGTGGCAAAGAATAAAACCAACAATGGAAAAAGAACCTCTGATATGACTATGATTAAGTGCAGCCATGGCTGTAAATACTAAAGTGGGGGCTATTGAGTTGCTCCCGGCACCTCTGTGGTTGTGTCTTGGGGCTGGCAGCACTGAGGTTTGTGTGTGGCAGCACACCAGGACAGCACATTAACAACAGTGTAGCTGTATTTCCTAGAATAATATTTCTGAAATGTGAATTTAAAGGAATACTTTATCTTCTTAAGATCATGTTCTGTCAAGCTGCTATAATTTACAACCAATTAAGATACATACACTGTTAATTTCACATGTGCGCACACACATTTTGCTTCCTTGCATTCACGGGAATGCATATAGGCTTTTTAAGAGGAGAGTTTTTTTTTTTTTTTCCTCTTTGGTGTTTGACAGAAGACATCCTGATATCTCTCAGAGCTGCAGTGGTCCATAGACCTCAGCCTGAGAAACAGCCCCACAGATGGGGCTGCAGGAATCCTTCATTTCTCAACTACTCAATTCATTTGATGTGGGCTGATACTTGCTCTTGGCTTTGTTGTTTGCTTCTGTTTGTTTGGGGGGTGAGTTATTTAACTTGTGTTTATAACAACATCTGTAATAGATTCTTTTATGTATAAAAACATAAAGTCATGTCTTGTACACAGGTAGTAAAAGCACTGATTTGCTTGTGTTGTGCGTTTCTCAGACTAGTTGGGTTCATTTTGGCAATGTACCCTATCAAAGCTCTATTTTGCCTGCAGCAAAACAAACTGTCAGCTGTTACAGAGGAATAATTATTTTTCATATTAAAATGTGGTTATGACAGTTCATTGTATCCATTAAACAGCTACCTATTCTTCAGGCTGGAAGCAGAACTGTGTTCAGAGAGTATCCAGCTTGCTACTGAAATGATTTAAATAGGTCGAATGTAACACTGTAAATATGATCAAGGCAAAAAGCCAGTCAATAAAACTGTCAGTTTTGCCCTAATAAAGTAGGAAGGCCTTTGCTATTTCTCTGTAGCAGATAGTTTATTGTCCAGCTGTATGCAATGACTTCAGGACATGTGGACACTTAACCAATGAGCATGAAATCCAGAATGCTAGAGACACAGCAAAATAATAGTGATCTGATTCTCTTTTGTACTGAAGACCCTTGCACATCAAGAGACTGCATGATTTTGGGGCAAAATGCATGAGATTTTAATATTTGGGACAGTGTCTGAGGGAAAGACAAGAACATCTGAAGAACTGTACATTTTGTTGTCTAGGTCATACTAGTGGGGCATAAGTCTGCAGAAAGCAGGAGCGCATTTATCCGAGCTAGGAAGTGGTATGGGCATGTCTTGCAGAAGAAACAGGTACCTGCCTTTAAGAGTGTTTCCCCACTTCTTTCCATCAGTGGTCAAAGCTAAACTAACCTGACCAGCTTCTTCACTCTGCAAGCCCTCCTGTAAGGCCTCAGCTCTGTGCACATAGAAATCCCCTTGCTCTAGCAAATATGTCAAGCTCTCACTTTCATTACTACAGATTAGGGCTTAAGAATAGACTTGACATCTGGATTTTCTGGTTTATACAACAGAGTTGAAGTTCAATATATTGATATGAGTTGTAAGGCTTATTTCCTTCAGGGTCTAATCACAACATGTGTGTTTCTACAGCTGGGGTATGACTGCAGGTACAAAAGCTGCGGTAGTAGCCCAAGGGCAGCTGATGTTAGACCAGCTTGTGAGACCATGTTGGTGACAATGCTGGCATATCTGTATGTTTTCACTTCTGAAAGTGATCCCACATCCTGTGCATTAATCAACTCTCTCCAGCTGTTTAATGCACAGACTCCCGTTCTGGAGAGCAATTATGCATCATGATACCTGCCTTCATCACTATTTTCTCAGGTACACCCTGTTCCTCTCTCTCTCCCAGGGATCTGTGTTATCTCACAGAAAGGGCAGTGATGGATTTGGAAAGCCAAGAGGCTTAAGTGATCTTTTTCCCACACCTGTGCATTCAGAGGGTCAGTCACAAGAAGGCTGGACTAACACAGACACTGAATTTGCTAAAAGGGACACTGAGGGGAAGTGGCTACCAGCTCATCTGTTTATTATAGTAAGTTGTCACACAGCCTTTAGGCACTGTCAGACTATGGAGATTTCCAAGATACAGGAAGGAAGCATTAACCCGTTACACAGAAGAGGAAAATAAGAGAAGGACACAGTGAGTTAGGGATGAAACATGGAGCAAATCCCAAAACTTCCCCCCTCTCCAAGTGAGTTTCTCCTCTAATGAAATACAGAGCTGTCCTCTGTCACCTACCATTTTGCTTGTGCTTGTTCAGTCGTGGAGAAATCTGTCTTATAAAATGAAACATCTCCTCCCAGAAATGAGGCAGCTGCTAAGTGGAAGCACTGGCTTCACACAATAGACAAGGCAAATGCCTTAGGACTGAGCTGTTCAACCTGCAATGGAAAACAAGTCTGCTTTTTTTCTTCCCACTGGGCATAAGTCTTCCCTGTCTCTCTGTTGTGCTAGTGAAAGCAAATTTCACTGCAAACTGAATCCATTTACAAATATTTTTGATAGACTGAGACAGTTGCTCACAAAAAAAATGATTAAATGTGCACTGATAAAATACACTGTCATGTGAACAGCTGTTGCACAGACCCACAGCCTGTGTGGACTCTAGTTTAGTTATGCTTTTTAAAGGCTATGTGGGTGTCCCTGTAAAACAAACAAAGTGAACATTATTCCTGTTGATGATAAAAGAAAAACCTCAGATGGTTAATCCTCCCGAATGTGCAGTCTTGGCTGTTTGGGGTTTTTTTTTCCTTCACTTTTTGGCAGGAAGATAGACGTGCAAAATTGTACCAACACTGCTTTTATATACACTCACACGTCTCATTCTATAGATCTGGATGGCAACTCCCTTTGAGGCTGTCTCAGTTTCTGACTGGAACAGGTCATTATGTGTGTGCCTCAATCCATCACTTTTGAAGTATCCTGCAAAGAGATTGCCATTAGAAGCCAGTGCAGCGAAACCAACTATCTTCCATCTAAAATATGACTTGCATTTTTATATCACATCTTTCTTTTTTTCTGTCTCCATTGTATTACCTATTTATATAGTTACTTTCCTGTAGGGGCAGAGATCGTGCTGTACCTGCTTTTTCTGCACCAATTACTGTTATTTTAAGACTATGTAGAAACGTCTGCAAATAAACATTAGCTGAAAGTTCCTGATACTTTCCCCTGACACTGTCATTGGGACATTATGACCATAAACCCTCCTGCCTATAGCAGTTATAATTGATTTTGTTTCAAATTTTGGACACCTGAACAGTGAAACACTCAAAGCGTTTCAAATATCAGGATCAGTCTACAAGCAAAGGGCAACAAATTTCAGATGCAGCTGTTGCAATGAATGACATGAATAGACAAACTGCTTCTCCATAAATGCCAGCACTTACTATAACCCCTCTTGCCCAAGCTCCATATAGAGTAATTACAATCTGCACAAAGCTGTGATGCTTACTGCATATACACAAACACATTTTCTCACCTTTACAGAACTTGAGATACATGTTTTGACACTCAAATACACCTACTCAATCCAATGCTAGAAAACAAAACATCAACAGGGGAAAATAACTCAATGTGCTTTTCTCTCTGAGAGCTCTGATATCTTTTCATCATGGTAAGACTGCAATATGTAGGCAAGAAACATGCTGCTTCGACAGGATCACCACTTAAACAGAAAATGGAAGTGTAGGGTGCTCAGACAACACCATGAAGAGCCATGTTGCATGTGAGCTACCCCCAGCATGACACAATCCATGAGCAGGAGTGCAAGCCCAATGCTTTTGCTGACTCCTGTCCTGGCTCAGTGAGATCAGGGCTGATCATCTTCCAAGGCCTCACAGTGCTGAACCAGCTCCTTGCTTTTCAGACAATCAGTACCATAAGACACCTTTACTCTTCAACACAAGATGCCACACAGTACCCAGTGTGAGACTGCAAAGAATTTAGGGGTGAAGGGGATACACACACTCAAAGGCAAACCTCACAAGGATACCACTGCTGTTTGGAACAGTGGTGAGAGCTTTAAAAGGGTGAACCACACCATGGAAAAAAAAGGTGATGATAAAAATATTCTCTAAATGTCCCATTCAAATGTACAAGATGTCTCTTATTGCTTGTACTCTATAAGCACTTCTCTTGTCAAATTCTACTTCACAACTGATGCAAAAAAATATCTACAGTGTTTCAGAATGACAAGGGCACAGCTACTTTAAGGCTGCTGATGAATAAGGAGGCCTTGAACACAGCTGTGACAATACAACATTGTAACATTTGTTGTTTGCCACATCAGAAAACAAATGCCAAACCACTTCATTCAGGGTCTTCTATTCATCAACCTCTTTAAGAAAAACAGAAGCAAAAGACTGGAACTAGAAATAACACTGTGTGGAACAACATCCTCAACACCAGTGCCATCTTGCTGGGAAGCTGCTGCTTGTGAACTGGTGGGGCAGTTTACCACCATGCATAGCTCAGGGAATGGGGACTATTCAGCCCATATTTTGTTTTACTTTGAAAATTCAGTGAGCAACAGTTGAGCTTATGCTTAAGAAACCTGTTCATCAGCTGGATTATCTCTTGGTATTGTTTGTCTTTTGAAATTGGGGTATTTAACAACACAATTTGGTTTGCATTTGCTACCTCCTCATTAAAAAGCTCTTTTGGATCAGGGTCAAAAGAGAAAAAATACCTACATATTTACACATGATGATAAGAAAACATGTGCTATTACATCAAGGAGAACAAAGGGCCCAACAGCCACCTGTGTCCCTGGGACACTGACATCACACCAGCCATTCCAGGAGTCTGCCTGGAACACAGAGCCCTTAGCCTCTGAACCACAAACCAGAGTTTTCCACCTAGTTCCTTCAAAGGAAAAGATTGCAACTTCTAACCTTACGGCAACAGTTTCAAATAAATTTTATAAAGAAACCTTTCTGAAACATAGATTTTTTTTTTATCACTTTGTTTAGAAATAACAAGCGGCTGCATTTACCACAGAATTTATTTATAATGACATGTATTCCAACTTCATGAAGAAGCTTATACTACTGCTAATTAAGATGAATAGTTTCAGGAGATTCTGAGAAAAATAACACCTGTACTCATAAAACTTGATGACAGCATCTGATGTGTTAGAGAGAGAAGTGATTACCCTAATGCACTATAATGCTTGATACATAGTCTCATGGCTCTCCCCTGCTGTGTTTTGTATAACCTATGAAGTCAACAAAGTGCAGATAAAGAAACAAATCAAAGGTAGGACTCATATGATTCATATTTCAATAAAGAGGAATTATAATAGATAACATCTCCCAGACAAAACCTTAACATTGTTGTATTTCAGCCCTGACCCCATTACAACTTTGCAATGCTGTAGATTCATCCTCTCTTTAATTAGTCCATACATTAACTGTTAAGATTCACCTGAATTCCATTTATGATATATAGCTAAATAAAAAAAAACTTGGTACTGTTACATGGCAGCTGGATACAGAAAAAGTTGTATTCTTAAATTACATACTCTAGGGGCAAAAAGTATTGTAGGGAATTTGGAAATGCCTTTGTGCAGCATTGCCAGGCCTCTGCAGGCTGCTGCCAGGACATGGTAGGTCCTGTCAGTGGAACAGGATTTTCCACGTTTCCAATGTCCTTTCAGTGTCCTTGGTTATTAAGAGTTTTGAAGACATTTTAACCATCTCTCCTTTTTGCCCACTCTACAGGAGGCTTTATACTCTCTCTCTCTTTTTTTTTCCCCCCTCATTTTCTTTTTCCTCTCCTTTTTTTAAACAAAGATCTTGCTGTTGCCAGTTCTAATTTTAATCAGAGAACCTTTCATGAATGCTGCTGCCCATTCATCTCAAACACATTGTGTTTTTTGGTTTCACTCCACAGCTGTGCTTGTCCCAGCATGATGCCTTCTCAGCTTTGTAATGATGAACAGCCGTGGGTGAAGGAACAATTAAAACATACCTGGATTGTCACATTATTTTGATAGAAATTTTCTGCAAATATACTCAGACTTCTGTATAAAGAAGATATGCAAGGGATATATCACAGCAGGGAACCCCAGATGGAGTTGTGACATTTGTTATGAGACCCAGAGAAGGAAAGTGAATTGGTGGTACTTTTAAATCACATTGACTTCATTTGCATGGCCACCTCAGTCCATGGCTCTCTTTCCCCCTTTGGAACACTCTTCTTCGAATTTTGTGCACAGCTATCCCACAAGAAATGACTCCAGGCACCCACAAACAGCTTTGTATGGTAAACAAGAGCCATTCAGGGAAGGCTGAACATCTCTGTGGACTTCGACTTAGATGCTGCATCAGAGTTCTTGCTAAGGTGGAAAGGCAGAACTCAACAGCACAGTTACAAAAAGCATCAATCACTTACATGACCTCTAAGTATAAATGACATCCATGGCAATATGAAATATTTTAGGTGTTTAAACAAACCGTTAATAGAAGAAAAAGAACTGGGACAGCAAATGGGCTCAGCCTAAGGAATTTTCTAAGCGCACTTGGTAAGCTTCCAAACCCACAAAGCTCTGTTCTTGTAACACACCATATGGGCAGGTGAGCCTACACATAGGATTTCTTTAAAAGCACATAACACACACATACTCACAAATGAAACCAGTTCCCATGGTCCCAAACATTGCATAGTCGTCCACATCAGGGCAAAGCAGATAGAAAATAATCAGAATGACGACATGTTGGTACTGTTATACTCTTTGTGTCAGTGTAAATGCCTTCACAAAATGCAGAACTCTCCTTATAAACAGATTTCTATTTTTTTCTATTGAACTGTGGGAGAAAAGAAAAACAAATTAGCTGTCAAATAATGTATTTGAAAAACATGACATTCCTGGTATAAACTGCCTGATGAATTTTTGAGAATCTCTACCTTTTACTAGAGATCTGCATTCTCAGCAAGCCTGAATGGCTGTCCTTAACCTCCTCCTCCTCATCTGATGAAACAACTAAGTGACCTCATTGAAAATTTCTTTCCATGCACTATTTTCATCTGCATCCTCCTAAACTCATCTCTGTCAATTGCAAAGAAACAAAGAAACTGAAGAACTGCTTAAATGAGTATGTGAAAAGCAGAACGGGACCACTCTATCAATGCAACACAGTAACAGAAATCACGTTGTGTAGCCCTTTGTGTGGGTTTGCTTTGGTGAAAGCAGCAACACAGTGCCAAAGCTGCAATGGCACTGACAGCCTGGCGTGGGGCACAACAGCACAAACACTTCTTCTATGAGAGACCTTGACAGTACTGCCCAGGAGCCCATAGCTTTGAGAACCACGAGAAACAGCTTGCTGCTTTTCTGTACAACAAAGATATTCATGGCTACCAGCTGCTGATAAGCACTTGCCAAAGACATTAGCTTTGCTGTTTAGGCAAGACCCTGAGAGTGCCACAGTAAACTCTTGGAGTGCCTTTCTGAGCTGACTCTGGTTAATTATTGCTGAATGGATAAAAGTCAGCGTTGTGTTTAAATTTGTCATTTCTGATACAAAATCCTAACCACACCTTTTCTTTCTCGTGTGCTCAGCACAACACAGCAGGATGCATTTTAACTATTTCACTGTCTAAAACATCTATATATGTGCATCCATGGCTTAATGACAGGCTTCAGATAAACATATTCTACATTGCATAGCTGGGCACATGCAATATTAATTGTTAAAAATACATTTTCCCACTCAAAGGTAAACTCTAAAACTGATATTAGTAAATATTTGTACTCTGTTATACCAGAGTATTTCACATGCTCTTTGTTAGGCAAATGAGCTGCCCCAGGGTATTGGCTTCATGGACTGTTTGCAGTTCTGTGAAGCTCTATCATCACTCACACATCTACTCACTAAAATAATTTGGGATATTGAACATTAAAAAGGGCTCTGCAATGCAAACAATCATAGTCTCCATTGTACTGCTTATAGTGTTTCAGCTATGAGAACTAAGTCTTTACAACCAAGGCCAGCCCTGGGGAAGCCCAGTTCAGCAAGAATAGTAGGACGCTCTGAACCACAGAGGACTTGCCCTTGGTGGATGAGGGAGAGTTTAAAGACTTATTGGCCTAGCTTAACAATCCTAAGTCAATGGGAAGTGATGGGATGTATCCAAGAGTGCTGAGGGAGCTGGCTGATGTAGTTGCTAAGCTGGTCTCCATCATTTTTGAACATGGAGGATAGGTGAGGTGCCTGGAGACTGGAGGAAGGCCAATGTCACTCCAGTCTTGAGAGTTGGGGAGAGAAATCTCATGAGGTTCAATAAGGGACAGTGCAAAGTCCTGCACCTCGGAAGTAACAACCCCATGCACCAGTACAGGCTGGGGAGTGACCTGCTGGAGATCAGCTCCAGGAGAGAGACCTGGAAGTTCTGGTTGATAATAAACTAACCATGAGCCAGTAATGTGCCCTCATGGCCAAGAAGGCCAATGGCATCCTGGGATGCATCAAGACGAGTGTGGGCAGCAGGTCGAGGGATATTCTCTTCTACAGCATCTATCTGTAAAGGTAATCCTCCACACATCTGTAACTACAAGACATGCTACAGGATGAAAGCAGCAAGCTATGTTCATGTGGTGGATAGAAGAGTTATTGCTTCCATTGTCCAGTTCTCCATGTTCAAATCTGTTTCTAGTTCAGCATCTTTTACGCTGCAGATAACCAAGAACAGAGCAGCAAACGAGAAAGAACTTATGTGCAGCAGCAAACAAGAATAGATAAGGACTCTGTCCTCAACATTCAGGTCAGAATCTAACTCTGCCCAAAGTACAGGAACATTCAGCTCTAGGGTTTTCTTCAAGGCCAAATCTGGGAAAGAGAAAGAATGAAAGATCTCATTATATGTGTCCATTGCATGGAAAATCTCTTCAACACACGACGTGAAATGCTTTATATTTTAGAAATCTATCAACCAGATCTAGTGCACATTGAAGTTAACAGAAAGCCTCCCACAGGCTTTACTGGGCTTTGGTTTAGGTTATATGTTTTAATTCTTTTTTTCCCTACAACAGAGGAGCACAGTAAATTATAGAGGTCCTCCTTGCTCTGTTCCCCTCCAGACTGCAGGCAGCATGCACAGAAGCATCTCTCCATCTTCTTCCATTTTCATCTTTGATGGGGGCCCCATTAAACTCTCCCAGTTGTTACTGCTCAGAAGGATTTAATGACTGGTGTTCAACCCCAATAGCACTTAAAAATAGCATTTATGTAAGGAATTTATGCTAAAATGGTTTTACAGCTTGCATGAGAATGCAGGAGCAATAATAAAAACAAACCAGACAGCAATGCCTTTTTAAATTCAAACTCTAAGGCAGGCAGATGTCACTACTCATAACAGTAAAGACGGGTGAAAATATAATCTTGAATTGTGATCCCTTATAATATTTTCACAACACAAATTCAGGGGAAAAAAGGTCTTTTTTCCTGTTATTATAATAGAGATAATAAAGCCAGAAAAGTGCTGTTTAATTTTTTTGGTTTAGTGAAACCAGAAGAAATCGATACCAGCAGCGTTCCCGGATCAAATCACAACCTTCCAAACCTCTGTGTAATGCCCTGGAGGCCAAGACTCCTGAATGTGTGTAATCAAGCATTTTAAAAGGCCAAAACTTTGGTGATTAAATATCCTACTTAGCCCTGGGAGAAGCATTCAACATATGCTTCTTCTGTGGCATTATACATTAATTTTATTTCATCACATCCATAGCATGTTTTATTACTTCTAAGCAGCATCCCCTAATGTATACAATTGCCAGACAGTCTGAAAATGAGAACTGATATTTGGTGGAAGAGATATCAGAAAGACCATTTCCTGCTTTAAAGTGCAGTGGATGGATGACCAATGAAATCATCCATTCCAAGGCAATTTTCTTCCTTTACTACCAAGAGGTTTCACCCCCTTGGATAAGGCACTCAGTTAAAAAAAGGTGCAGGCAGTTCCTCATGATGATGCATTAAACAAGGTTTGGGGTTTATGTTTTTGTGCAGGTTTTTGAACACACATTTGGTCATTACCAAGTTTCTAAACCAGAGAAAACCAAAGTTTCTCTCCAAGTCCCATTTTCAGAGAGGACACAGAGACAGTTTCTTTGTTTTCTTGCTGTTAAAAAGTTTAGTATGATTAAAATATAAAACCAAGCTTCTACTAGTCCTGTAAAGCATGTCCACTCTCATCAGCATTAGAAACATTACTCAGATCAAGTGTATTTAAAAGTCCTTACACAACTCCTTCCATCCAGGCTCTCAGTGATCTTGTCAGCATCATGGGACACACTACGAGCTCTGTTCCACATTTTACCCATTGTCAAAACCCTCTTGCCGACCCTTCCTTGCTTTAAATACATCTCTACCCAACTGCTCAACCAAATGCTGCCTTCGCTCTCCTGCTCCATCTCATCTGCCAGTGTACCCACTCTTTCCCCACCTGCCTGGGGCCGTTGCCACAGCTGTTCATACAGCTGAGGCACAGCGTGCTGAATTTTGCAAGAGAAGAGCCAGTGCAGCCCCTTCCTTTGTTAAGAGCCCCTCTGCATTATTTGTTTCAGAGGCGGCCACCTTCGCTCTCGGGTTTCTAAATAGGAGAGGGGAAATAGGCAAGCAGGCAGATGCCTATGTGAAGAAGCCCTTTCCTATAAATAAATCTTCCAGTTTCTAGTTTACAAAGCAAATTAATAATGCAACTACTGGATAGAATCTAGAGAAATTTTGAACAATGCTGTACATAATTAAGGTAATTAAACCCGTAGCACATGAAGACACTGACTCAGCATTAATGTGTCTCTTTCACCTTGGTAACAGGAAGGGGTTTATTTTTCTTTTTGAACATATCATGTTCTCATAAATGTAGACTATCATGCTATCTAGTTAGTGGCATGGTTTATGTCCTCTAAACATCTGAGCATCTGCTAGGTACTTGAGGATTTATTCACGGGCTGCCACAATGAGGCAGTAGTAAGTTGTGGTGAATGCAGTATTTACAGCACAAACGATGCTGAAGTGTTAATTAGTACTAATTTGACTTGGCCCATTTTGGACCTCTGACAATCACAGCTCTTCAAAAGCAAGCAGGTCTGGCATATGCTCATCTAAGAAAAATTTCTACTACTTCCCTGTCTATTTCTAAAGCAAAACACTGAGAAAATTAAAATATCTGTGTTCTCCTAAAGTAGCAGTCCAGACTAGCTGCTAATGCAGACTGGTTTTTAGAAGAAAACACTATTCATATCTGCCTTAACAGAGACAGTTGAAAGTATCAGAGCGAGGCTAGGAAGAAATATGTCATTTGAGTACAGGTCTGTGTGTTGAGTTACACACTTTTTCAGAAGTTAATTAAAATATTACTTCTCTTTTTTTTGTGTGGTTTTTTTTACCTTGAGATAAGCAAAAGCTGTTTCCCAAAGAGGAGGTGAGGAACAGAAGCAGCCAATTTCTCTGCTTTCATCCTCTGCCTTTAGGCCTAATAGCTGTACTTGCCTTCCCCCCATTTTCACTAGATGAATCAGGCTAGTGCAGAAAAACACCTTAGAGATTCAGTAGGTTCATCCTTTGAGAAACATGTTGCAGTAAACTTTCTTGATCAGGAATATTTCTCTACTAAGATGAGCTACATAATTATATTCCTTAAAACAGAGGGCTTTGAAGCTACACTGCTTCCAAATACTTGTCATTTGACCCAGAAGGCAGTAAGTGAAACATTCTGAACAAATAAATCAGAAAAGCTGACACATTTTTTTGGGTGATAAAGCCTTATTGTGCTAACAAAAGGCTTGATTCCCACTGCTTTTGATACCTGTAGAATGACAGGCCACTGAAAGCACTCCTTAGTGATCGACAGTGTAGCAGAATGAGTCCAATGGAGTCATCATTCATCAGGTAATCTCTCAGGTTACATTTGCAGTTAACTTACACTTAAATAATAATTTTAAAAGCCTATGTAAATATTTGAAATGCCTAAATAGCTAAAAATACTTGAATAATCCTGTTTCCTGTTTGATTTACTGTATTTGTGCTTTATGTCTCTTGTAACAAAGCAAATAGGTAAAACATTAGATTAAAAATGTCTGATAACTGCTCATCTGATCAAATCATTGGTATCAAAAATCAGTGGCATTTTCAGGGATTTGAGAGTGGTGGGCTTGGGAAATCAATAAAAATGAAAATCATGGGATGGTGCACTGCAACTTGCAATCTATTAAAAGCAGGAATTATTTTGTTGATTAAAAACAGATTCTACAGTTGAGAAGTAGCAATAAATATATACTGAATTACAGCAGAAATAATTTAAAGTACTATGGAACAGTAGCAGCAGGAATGATGTAAAGTTCTTTTCATATTTTTTTCTTCTAAACCTATCAGAAAAAGAAAAAAAGAGAACAAACCCAAACCTCTGAAGAAAAGATGCAACAAGAAATTGTGATGTTGTGAATAACTCCTAAGAGACCATTCTATCATGTGTTGGTTCATGTTCATTAAATTCACCTGTGGCTTTTACACTTCAACACTTCTCACATGAAGTTGAAGACTGCACTCACAGGAAAACAAAGCTCTGATCACCCTTCTCAGAGCAGAGCAGAGATCATTCAAGGGCAAGCACAGCTCAAGTTTATTTTGTGTTTCTGAGCACTGCAGTTACTGCCAATTAAGTGAATCCAGGATAAAGGGGACTGCAGAAGAGGGGAATACATGGGAGAAAACACAATTTTCCACAGCATAATTATACCTATGGAGTTCACTGATAGCAGCAATGGGAAGGACATATATAAGATTATAATTTTTCTGTGCTTTCTGAAGGATTAGATCTCATTTTAATGACTCCAAAATCAATCTGGTTTCCTCAAAAAGCAGACAAATATTGTAATGGCAAAGTGTCTTAGAAGAAAAAATTTGGTGTGCTCCATGTCTTTCAGTGACCATGGAAGACTCAGTAATTTATTTCCTTACTATATTTGATAGTAAACACATTTTTCAAGCTGTGATTTTAAGTTTGCAGCCATGTAGATTCAGTTGCAGCAACAACGATGGTTACGACAGGAATCTAAAAGCATCAGGAAAGGTAACAGGCTTGAGGAAAACTTTTACAAAACAATACCTTATCGTCATATACCTTTAATCTTCCTAATAGCATTCTGGCTTTAGAGCTGTTCTGTGCAAAATAACCTTACTGAGACTTCTTTAGGTCGTCATTGTACACTGGAAGAAAGAAAAGGTGGGCTTAACTTGCAAAATTGCTGTTATGATTTGTTAGCACAAGGGCTCTTTGCCCTGCTCAGCACCAGGGGGCTCCTGGATGTGAGAAATCAAGAGTTTGCCAGGGAAAACGTTCTGCTCTCCACACGGATAGGCATTTGCTTCTTTTCTGCAAGAGAGGGACTCTGAGATGAGGCTGGACTCCTAAGAGAAACTTTGGGCCAGTGCTCTTCAACAAAAATGCGCTACTGAGGTGAGCAAAGTCCTCCTGCACTAAATATCTTTCTCCTTTAAACTGGCCTGTCCAGAGAAATGTCACTTTTAAAAAAAGACTAAAATTTTCTTCAAGTAAAGATCCTACAATTACAAGGCAAAACAAACATACTGTGGAGCTGCTTCTGCCAACACATCCTCAATCTCCTTTCTGCTTTGCACTAGTATCTTTCCCCCACCAGCGCTATGCATTTCACAGGGAACTGTTTCTAACACTGCTGATGAAAACAGCACAGCTGCTGCAAAAGTGTACATATGCTGACAAGATTGAATGCAGTGTGAGTGTAGATGATTAGTTGTCAAAGGTGACTAAGAACTGTGGGCAGCTGAATTCAGGCAACTTGATCACTGCTGTAAAAATGCCTCAACTGAAAATAAAGCTTTAGAATAGGCTGATAAGTGGACGTAATTCACGAAGACAAACTGAGGGGAGTTTTGAAACACTTTGTTAAAGGAATTTCAGAACAGGCAATCAGGACAATTAACCACAAGGATACTTTTTTGAACAGAAGTAGCCCAGACAACTCTCAGATCCAGAGGGCAGCAAGTCATTTGCATAGCTAACTAACAGTTTTCATGCACAATTACCTTGTTATTCAAAGTATACTTATGATTGCAATGCATTTAGGGTGAAATTTAATGCTCTGGGGAACAGCCCATGTACAACCTAGGACCTATTAAATACTCATTTGCTAAGGTGTTAAGCGATAACATTTCTAAACGAATGGATTCTGCTAGAGTTAAGTATCACCTTTTATTGATGCAACTACAGTTTGATCAGCCCTCGAAACAACTGGGTACTTGTAATACAGAATAAGTGGAATTTCTAAAGATAAATCCTCAGCACTGTTTCAGAGAGGTTGTAGGGTTTATTAAACAAAAAACCACTTCTAATTCCTTTTGTGTTCAGGTGGGTTTTCCTCCAAACTATTAAATGAGCAGAAGAATACTTTTAGTGCCTATTGCTACAGTAAAACTATGGCTGAAACTATTGGCCACTGACCTGTTCAAAATGTGAGTTTTGCTACTGTGTCAAAGAATTGTTTTTTAACAGATCTGCAACAGAATTTATTGGGGGGGGGGGGAGGCAGAGCAAGGAAGAAAAAGCTTTCTGTGGCAAAACATACTCTCAAAATTGCCAATTTTTTGGGTCCTGCATCAAACAGATTCTCATAAAACAAGAAGAGTTGCTCTGTGTATTCCAGCACCAGTGCACCAGCAGCACAGGCTGGGGGCCACACTAACAGCATGGAAAGAGATATTTTAACACTATAAAAATATTCTTAAATAATTTTAAGCTAAACATCTTGTGCTTGGATTTTTAAAGAGCTCTGAGTGTGCATCAGATGGGGAATAATCCATAGCCATAAAGTTGAAATGTAGTTTCAGGATGACCTGACTTCACATTTCTTTTCATTAGACCAACTTTTCTCTTAAGCTGTCCCCTTTGCTTCTCAAATGCTTTTCAAGAAAGAAAACTAAAAGTTCTTGACAGTGCTGTTAAGGTAAGTAACTTGTAACATCCTCTGGATATGGATGTACACACAGAGACAAGTGGGTTTGGGTGCTCTGTTCTTCTGGAAGTACCTGTGGCCACATCCTCACAAGATACATCTATTTGACCTTCCTTGCTGACATATACCAGGTCTGTGCACAGTCTGAGGCAAGCCAAAGAAACGTAGCTGTATTAATACAATGCTAAACTAGTCCCAAAACAAGTTAAGAGAGAAGGATATCAAACCAGGCAGGTTGACTCTGGCTATATGGTTTTTGCACACCTGGACACAACACCGGGAGATTTTACTCAACTGAGAATGGGTTCAAGAGACATTTTAGACTCATCCATACATGAGAAACACATTTTACCTTTACAGTGTGGTAAGGAAGGACTATCCATTTTACCAAGAAGAAGAAAAGCATGGTCATATTCAAAGATGACATGGGAAAGCTATGGGAAAGCTCTGGGAAATCTCTAGGAAAGCTCTCAGCCTTTTACCAGTTGCTTTGGTTGACTCCATGGATTTCCAGACTGCTTTTTAATGTTATGAGCAATGCTATGTATTTCTTTAGTAACAGCAAGGGAGACTAAGCTGAATATTATTTATAATTTCTCTTTTATTCTGTTACTATCAATCTATATGAAGTTTTTTTGCCCAGAAAAATAAACTACAAGAGAACAGTAAGCTGAGGCAACACTCTTCCACTGTTTCCAGTCTCTGAGAAGAAGGTCTTGATGATGTCTCCAAGGCCAAGGGAAACCCAGATCATCTGCATCTCACTTAGTATGCACACACTATTCGATCACTCACTCTGAAACCAACAACTACAGCCTGTTGTATGGGGTGCTTGGGACTGGGACAGGTGGGGAAAGAGCTAACTGTAAAACCTTTCTTTCTGTTTAGGATCTCAATCATAGTAAGACATTAGACTAGCTCCATTTTTTTAGTCAAAGGTTCATGTGCCCATGGCTTTGAAAATAGACCTGATTTACAAATATGCATGAGATTATCTTAGCATGATAAGATTGCTTGCTCAAAGGAAAGAGTGGCAGATTTTGATGAGAAGTTGGAGACCTTCCTCCAAAATGAAGAAGGGCTTGCACCCTTGCACTGAGTGGAAGACTGTTCTCAGCCATGAATTTTGATTCATTTCCCTGCTCTTGTTTCCAAAGTCTTGTTGAGCAGATGTCTCAGACATTGTCTACTAGTTTGTCTATTTAGAATACAAGTCCATGAAGGAAGAATGTTTTATCCAATGGTAGTATAAAACCTGGCACCTGAAGAACCACCCCAGATATACAAAGATGCACAGGAGGGGAGACTACAATGGAAGCTGCTTGGCATGAGGGCTGAATGGATTATTGAATGTACAAAGAAAGATATGTCAAAAACTTTACATATCATTAGTTAATGGAGTAAACTCTTCCATCCCCAAAGTAATGCCTACAGGAATGTATAAAATATCCCTCACATTACGAGAAAAGCTCTCATTCAGCTCTCACAGCACTTAACATCCTTGTTAAACATAAATAGATTTTTCCTCATTAATTTAGAGAATTTTCTTTTAGTTCCATGTGTAATTCTTTAAATAATTACATATGTAATAAATTAATGAAAATCAAAGAAACTGCTTGTGCTTAGAAAACCGTCTTAACTTGACATGGTCTGCTGCTCACTTCTAAATGCTCAAAATCTTTCAGGCCCTGCTTAAACCAAATGTCTCCACACTGTGCAAGTAAAAAAAAAAATAAATTTGGCACTGAGGTGTGAAATACTTGAGCTGTCTCCTAAAAAAGGGTCAGGATAGGGGCTGCCATCCTGTTGCCTGCAAGCACACATATTTATTTAGAAAGGAAAACTCACCAATGATCATTAAGTTAGATGGAAAATAAGTGTTGTTAAAAATACCTCCTGTTCTCTGCAAGAGCCGCAGTGTGTTTTCTAAACTGTTTTTTTTGAACTGTACATGCAATTACATTGCATGGACTCAGCTGAGCTATTTCTACTTGTCTTCCTCTAGCAGGCTGTTTTCCAAGGTGTCTCTGATGACTTATACTGCTTTGTAGATGTCTCAGTCTGTTGTACCATTTACATTGCCCACTCTGGAAATAGAAAGTGTCAAATTTGAAAGATCACTTCATCTAGTTCCTTTCAGTAGCTATCAGTGGATCTCTTCACATGACTCCTCTGTAACTGGGCAGCACTTTTGTCCTAACCAGGATATTACTTTTATTGAGGTGACCTCAGGTCTGCTATGCTTTTCCTCAGCCTGAACCTGCTGATCAAAAGGCAAGAAGGAACAGTCCTGGGCATTCACTTTTCCACACTGGGACAGCATCTCACAGTTGTCCAGTATGACAGTGATGGCAATTCTTTGAAACAAAAATATAACACAATAATCTCCAAACAAACAACAAAACATCTCCTCAAACAAACAAACAAAAAAACTCATAGAAGGAAAGTGGTAGAAGTCTCATTTTGAATACAATAGCACACTATTTCTTGCAATTTCAAGTGTGCAAAGACTGGTTTTGGCTAAAATCAAATCTATTTTAAAAGTGGTATAAAAATGGACATAATTATGGCTTATCTGTTCTCAGATCTAACAAAAAATCTGAGATCTTGACCTTGAAACACATTATAAACATATTTAGACTGAAAACATGAAGTAGTTCAAAAGTTCTGCGACTAATTTCAGGACAGAACTTTTTTCTGAGAGCTCTGAATTGCATCGATTAACATTTCAAACCCATGTGAGTCTCCCTGGAGTACATGGAATCAGGTCTCTGTCTGCATGGTGTTTTCTACTTACAGGAGCGAAAGATGTGAGGACCAGACACTGCATTGACATGTCCACTTCATTTCAGAGGGAGGCTGACAGTGCAGTATCACTTAAATAATGAAACACACATCTGGCAGGAGATTGCTGGGCTGGCGAAGTTTGTACAAGGTCGACTCATCCTCTAAGATTCTGTATGCTAAAAATTAAGAAAGGAGTTTACATGGTAACAAGCAGAATCAATCACTTGATCTCAGGGTTTGTTTTCCAAGTCGCTGTCTCTATTTTTAGATGTTTTTATTGTATAAAAGCAGGAGGGGGTACTATTGTATTGCTCTGAGACACATTCCCTGAATGTTTACATTAGTTAATACATACCTATTCTAAAATATGATCCTTTTTCTCTTGTAAGAAAGGTAGAAAAACTACAATACACTACACCTAGCAAAGGGAAAAGTACACATATTTCTTCTCAGAAGATCTACTCCACTGCCATGCTTTTCAAGTTATGGACTACTCTTAAAAAAAGGTAGATAACCCGAAGCAAGTGGAAACAATAAAGGATCAGGCTTTAGAAAATTTATGCAGTTAGTGTTCTCACTAATTTTCACAGAAGGGCAACGCCTGCTCAATATGAAATGTGGCATCCAGGATCTTTACACGTCCTTATCGTCTTGTATTATAGAAAATGCATCAGTCCTGATAGCATTCTAAAAATGCTTCTTCTGTTAAAAGAAATAACACATTCTTTTATAAACTCAGAGTAACACAAAATAAGACAAACATAATGAAAAATCATTTTTATCAGTTCATACATTACACTGACGGTCCACAGCATGAAAAAAAAAAAACAAAACAGTTTAGTGAGTAAGGAGTGGAGGTGAAAGCTCTGGTCCCAATGATTTTTCACATTCTAACCATTGTCCAAAGTAACTTTTCTTGAGCAGAACTGGAAATTAATTATCTGTATCCCAGTTCAGTGATTTAACTGCAAGCAATCTTTTTGTCTGAGACTCTGGCATTTTAAAAAAGGTACTCAAACACTTTTCGCAAGTTTGCTTATTCTCCATTGTTCAAAGACTTCAACATCCTTTTGTCGTTGCTTTAGTGGCTTTTTTTTTTTTTCTCCATTTGGCAAGCATTGATTTTTCATTAATACTCCTGTCAGAGCACGAACCAGCTGCTATGTCTCAGGAAGTGACAGAGCTCACCCTCAGACAGATATACATACAAACACTGAACTATCAGCATGAACACCACTCACTCTCCCTGTGATCCTCTCCTCCTGCTAGCTTGTTCCTCTTTGAAGGGACAACGTCAAGTAGTTAACAAAGGAAGGCATCAGAAAACACCATCACAGCTTGGTTGGACTTTGCTCCTGCTCTGATGGTCCATGACTGCCATGTCAGCAGACATCAGGGCACAATAGTGAGCTAGTGTGACTGGGGCTGGCTTCTTCCACAGAACATCTCAGCGCTTCAGTCCCACAAGTGAGAGTTCTAGTCTCGTCGTTTCTTGGCATCTGTTTTCTGGGATTTTGTTCTGAAGAAACTTACAATATAAAGGAGAATCCAAACACAAGCACACAGAGAAATCTGAAACAAGAAAAACATTTTCCTTTCTTGGCTTTTTCTATTGTTCTCAGCTATTGCCATCCTGTGGGAACGGTCAGCCTCTTCTAGACCCAGCATACTGTAATAGGGGCTTTAACATTCTAATTCCTCATTAAAACTATGGTCTCTTCAGTGAATAGCCTGGATACTCTTAAAAAGTAACCTTGATGTTATGAGTCATTTAAAAAAAGAAAAAAAAAAAAGGTAAAAAGCATCACTGATGACCATGGAAAGTTCTGAGATGCTGGCATAAGTCTGCTATGATGCCAAGTAACACCACACAACCCAAATACGATCTGAAGTGTCTCTCATCTGTGATGAGCTCGGTTGTTTATCCCAGAGCACATACAGGGAGTTAGTCAAGATGCTTTTTTCCTGTGGGTCTCAAGAGCGTCCTACATGCCTTAGCACCAAAAAGATGTTACTCATACGACACGTTACCATGGAAAGGAGCCACTTCATGCTTTGCTCACATTGCACTACTTCTCTTTGGTTTTCTACCTTGAAAACAAGGACTTTATATTCTTCTATATGTCAAAAGCACCAGACACATCCACTTTAGCACCACTTTTGTTTATTCTATTTTCAATTCAGAGCAACAAAGAAGATCTAATGTCAGATCATTTTGTCCTTAAATTTTATTTCCTTCTTACCTGTAACTTGGTCACTCAACTGACTAAAACTATTATTTTGCTTTATTAATACACAGAATAGCCTCACTTGGCAAGCTTATTGACAGGCTCATCTCCACTGATGCCTTTTGTCCTAGAAAATGATTATTTGGATGGGAACAGCTATAAAGTTACAGGCTGGTATCCTTTTTGTGAAGAGGTGACACAATGTGGAGATTCAGACACTTGATACACACCACAGTAGAAATCCAGCAGCATTCCCATTCCTAAATCTTGTAGCCATGCTATGGCCTTGCAGCTCCAGGGCCTCTCCTCTTCCAAAAGGAGACTGGGAGACTTAAAATAACTTCACTGTAGCAATGACTATCCTGTATACATTGTTAGTTTAGGGACTTTTCATTATCTTCCCCAACAATGCAACCAGAGACTTGAAAATCAGGGAGTTTTCCAAGTACTTCACCTTTTAAGGCTTCTGGACAGTGACCAAAAAAACCTGAGGCTTCTGTCCATGTCTTCCACTCAGCACATAAGAATCCCTGGGATGAGGTCTCAGCTCTGTAGAGTTACATGCCAACAGACATGAAGTGGTATGCAGAGCAAAACAAACTTGTCCTGCCTGCAGCAGCACCGGAACACTGCAGTAGTGCCAGATGAGGACATCCTGGCTCTAGACCAAGGGACTAGAACTCTACTTGACCCTCTTATCTTCTGTGCCTTGCCTACAGCCCACTACTCATCTGTTGTGATGGAGAGATGTCAATTGGTACAGCAGGACTGGGTGAAGACAGACGAGAGGATGATCAGGGTGATGAGGGGCACAGCCTGGCTTGGCAGAAGCACACTCTGAGCGGCCACTGTCACGGCAAAGACACTGGCCAGTCTTGTCCCATCCACCTCCTGAAATAGAAAATCTGGTGATTTCAGCTCTGCTTTGGGAAAAGCTAATTCCACATTGAAGCACAGTACATGTACAACAGCTGGCATAGCAATAGGGACAATGGAGGTAATGAATGCTTTTTTTTTTTTTTTTCTCATGTATTAGACCTCACTGCAAGAAAGAAAATCATATTCAAACTGTATTAAGAGAATATGCCTCAGTTTGCCTTGGTGTTAAGTGCAATAGGCTGCTCTAGCCAGGAATCCTTTGTGGATAGCGTATGTGTTTAATTACTCCAAGCATCTCTTCCCATCTTGGATACTGCTACTTGCAAATCTGCGAAGCAAGAAGATCAAGGCTTTAGCACTTATAGCCTATGTGAGGCAGGAGCAGGACCTAGACATCCTTCCAGGCAGGCAGAGTACTTGACTGCAGGAAAAAAGTAGCTGTTCTATTTTGCCAAACATGTTCACACAGGAGCAATTATCCTTGGCAGTGTCTAACAATTTCAAAATGTTCTCTTCAGTATCTTCACTGAATTCAACCTGTATTTTTGTTTTAAATCCACTGTCATTCTCCTTTCTAATTATCTGGATTGCACCCACACCATGAAGCAGAATTGTGACAAGAAAGCAATCACCCCAGAGATTTCCCAGAAATTTGCTTTCTAATTGGGTTGAAAATGCCTTAGCTTTCTGCATCACATATTGCACATAACTGAGTTTTCTATGAATACAATCCATGAAATGCAGAAATGCAGGACTGTAACTATTTCATTGGGCTGTCACACCACAGGATGTTATGGTGTTAGGTGCTGTACATAAATTCAGCCAAAAAATATTGTCAGTCCTTGGGCAAAAGAAATCGGTACTTGAAGGTAAGATTTTAAAAAAGTACTGAAGAGGCTAAGAAAATCATGACATTAATAGATGTTGCATTATAAGCATGATTTTACAATTCTATTGCAAAGAAAATAAATACCATCTGTTGGTGAAAACCCAGAATTTTCCAGACTGTTATTTACAGTCACAGCTTTTATGTCATGTAACATCTCTGTCCCTTATTTACTCATTGGTAGAATGGAAATAATAATATTGCTCCCTCATGAAGCATGATTAAATGTTCAAAGTGCTTTGCAATCATTTGTTTTACAATATAGCTGTGGAATACTATTGCTAAAGACAAACTGTGCAATATTTATAGCTGATATAGTATTGACTAAGCTCATGTTTTCTGTTTTTTAAGTTATAACTAAGCAATGCTTAATGAAATTTGATAGACTAACTGCTTATGTTGTCTCTGCTGGTAATGCAAAAGCAAACGGCTGTAAGTACGGTACCCTGAAGGCAGACATTAGGAGTTTCTCTGTTGAATCCAGCAGAGAAGTTTCTTGCATCTCCGTTGAATGCCATCATGCTGTGATTAGTTAATCATTAAGTACATAGTGCTTTTAATTAACTGCCAACTCTGCTTGGGCATCTGTTCTGAAAATCACATACGATCATGCTTTTCCCAGTCTGTGGCTATGGAGCTCTTCAATAATACAGTTGTTGCTCCATTCTCCAGCTCTCTCTGCTGCAAGACAGCTCAAGTCCAGAGTGTCCTACATGAAATGAAATATAAATGATATCTTTTTCCAAGGGAATAAAAGTAAATGGGAATTAAACAAACTTATTTGCCTCCATAGGTAATAAATGCTGTTATTAAAAAGCAGATCAGGCCAATTAACTTTTTTTTTTAACAAAAGAAGAGGCTAGAAGAATACTTTTATTCTTCAGTACCAGTACATGACGTTATTAGCTAGCCATTTTAAAAAAAAAACAAAACACTGATCTTTATAAAATAGAAAAGATTATTTGTCACAGTTAAAGGGCAGCATGACAGATAACAAATACAACAGATTTTGCAAAATAATTTGACTTAAAGTAAGAGAAAGATACACAGTACAAGCATTCTCTTACACTTTACATCTCTCCATCTACATAGCTCAATCTCTGGTGGCTTCAAAAAGCTCCATTTTAAGTGTATTTTAAAATAAACTCCAACATCTTTGGAGCATATACTAGAAGTAATACGATTGTAATGTATCTTGGGTAGCACATTCTGGTTTAAAGGTGACAGCAAAAATGCAACATTAGAGAAAGAACACACAATGAGGTGGGTAGCAGGCGAGGCATCTTCTGCTGGTGCTGTGAATTTGGTTGAAAACCAAGTTAAACACAACATCAAAAGATGCCTATGGCCATTTGATGGCACAAAATAAGGACAGACACCTAGATCAGGTGAGACAATGCATAAGCAGTTTCAGAAAGACTAAGAATTTTCTGGGTCATGCTCTATTCCCCAGGCTAGCCAGAGGGGGCTCGGCCCCTCGAGAGCTCTGAGCTGCCCCAGAACAGACTGACATGCCAAGCTAGCGATAGAGCAGGTGTTTTAGGGCATGAGAAGTATCTGTGCCAGTATCTGCTGCCCTGTTGTCACAGCAGGACTGGTACAGCTCAGAGAGCAACAGGCTCAGGCAATGTGCTAATGTTCCAGGGAAGCCCCTTGGTCACACTACACACATGTACCGGCCATGTAAAGGTTCCTGGATGTATGGCAACACACTGGAGAAAGCTGGAAGAGCAGTCACACAAATCCTTCCACTCAAAACTTTTTAGTGCAAGATAAGGACATGCAGAAACTCAACACACAGTATGGAGGATTGAAGGATATCAACTTCCCTGTTGCCACTTCCACACCAGCATGTGCTATCTCAGATACTCCATCACTGAGCTGTTACTTATCACCTTTTAATGGGGACTAGTAAAAAGGGAGAATTCATAAAGTGCCACTATTTCTATACAGAAATGTATGTCAAGGAAAAGGGCACTCTCTGACAAGTACTGAGAACAGAGAAGAATAATCCAGCATAAAGTTTTAAATTTGTGGTTCTTCAAGGAGTGGAAGTAAGAAACTCATATGAACCTTACAACATTGAATAAAACATTGCAGTTAAACAATAGGCAGTCTCTAGCAGACAGGTATGGAATGATTATGGTTAATGTAATAAACAGTCACTGTCAGATACACGTTTTACATAATAATCCTTTTTTAAGAAGTTCAAAGTAATTCTCTTGTGTTCTTTCAAAATTCCACTGCAGATGTCAAGATGTGCCACAACATAGAAATGAGGTATTTCATAACAATATAAAACCAGTTATTTCTAGTTGTTTCCATACTGCACTACACCGAGGGCAACACTTTTATATATGGAGTTCAAGGTATTTCTGGGAATAGGCTGTTTCTGATGACATCATAAGAACACTGTCACTCAGGCAACAGCTTGGTACTATGGCAACCACAGCTTTTACAGATGCTGTATGCCAATGAGGTTAAAAACACCATTTAGAGATTTGTTAGTTAAAAGTTTGCCAATGTTTGATGCCAGAACCAACAAGACATCCATTGCAGATGCATAGCACTGTGCAGTTCTCTACCTATTACTGGGAATCTGAGAACAGTTTTATCTTCCAGCCAAGGAATTCCTGGGGTAATCTTTCAGATATGTCTTTAAACACCACTGCAGTTAGAAATAGGCCTGAACACTAACTTTGTGATTTGGGAGCAGCTGGAAGAAAAGGACTGCTGTCTCATCTAAAAGAGTCTCTCAAAATGTAGAGATTTAGAGATCTAGAGTTTTAATACTCTGAGTGGAGACCACACAGACTGCTAAGATAGTCTGGTATTCTATGAAGACATGTCTTTGGAAAAGAAGGGGATCTTTTTTTTCCCCCCTCTCACTGCACAGAATTGTAGGACATGTAAGCAGCTGCTAACTGTGCTGGGACTACTGTCGGATGAAGTCAGTCAGTCAGTTACAAATTGTTTCAAAACTAAAAGCCACGGGTTTCTGCTTCAGAACTTTATGCATTTTACTAACAGCAAGCAAATCTCAGAAGCTCTAGAATGCTGTCAAATTACAGATATCAACCTGGCCAGTAACTTGCCCTCTGCAGGACACGAGACAATTTCCTAATTCTAATCACAGATTTGTTCAGCTGTTTTTTATACCCAGCTGATGCAACACAGGCTTACATTCAACATTCCCAGTAAATCAAATTTCCTGTATCCGAGAGGGTCCAAAACACCAGTCAGAACCCACTCTTAAGCCTGAATAAATATCAGCAGACTATTTTTTCATTTTGTGGCTGCAAAGCTCAACTCACTTAGATCTTCCTGAAGCTGTACTGTCTGCCAGGCTGGAGAGCTGCTCGGAGTGGCCTTCCACGGGATTGAAGAAGTGGAGGTGGAGAGAGGCATATAAATTTAGAAGAGGCTTCTTTCCTTGGAAATATTTTACAGTGAAGCTCCTTAACTAAAACTGTAATGAAAGTGTAATTAAATGTGCATGTTAAAATGCTGCCACATTTGAGCAAACTGGCCACTATTGGCAGTCTCAGAGGTGGGGTGGTCTTGACAATGGAGTGGATACTGAAATGCAACAGCAAGCTCTGAGAATCACTCCTGTTCTGGGTCTGTATAGAAGCCATCCAGCTCCAGGGCAATGAAGACAACATGCTTTCATATATCTATCTACTTTACTTCTATGTTTTTCTCCATACATATCCTACTGGGCATTTTGTAGAGTTCAGGACATTTGCTTTTTAGTCCAGGAGAAAATTAAGGCCATCACTGGTTTTCATTTCCACTCATATCCAGCAGTCCTGTCTCCTATTGGCAGCTGAGCACCCTCTCCATGCAATTCTCCCCCATCATCTATGAGAACAGAGACGTGGAAGAGGCCAATTACCTTTTGGAGAGAAGGAAATTACTTGCTTATAATTGAGTTCTCCGAGCATGGTGTCCGCTATTAGAGCCACACTCATCCTCCCACCTCCCCATGAGAGCTGGGGTTTTATTCCTATTTAAGTTCTAATTATTATAATTAGTCTGAAAAGGATTTGGGAGTTAGGGGCTATGATATGCCATATAGACCCCTGAAGGCATCTTCTTGTACTAACTCATTATGACCAGTTCTAAACTTTACCATTTAATCTAGTCATTCAGTACCCAAGGTCACAACAGCTGAGACCCCCCGAGCATCAATCCATAGAGACTCCTACCTTCAGAGAACTACAATTAAAAGGTAAATAATTCCCTTGCTGCCTTCTCTGTGAGGCAATGCTATAAGTCAGAGAATGGAATCCAACCTCAGCCTAATTACTATTTCGGTAATTTACACAATTGCAATGAAAAAGTTGGCAAACGCTTTTTCATTTATCAAAACAGAAAGACAGGGCCAGTCACAGTTCATTTCAGACTGGACTTGATGAGACTCAGTCTTACAACAGGCAAGTTGCAAACTTTGTATCAGTTGGGCTCCAAGAAATTCTCAAGAGCTAAACTCCAAGAAAGTCAAATCATCACTAGAACACGCAGGCCATGGGAGCAGCATTCTTCACCATACTAAAGATGCAATCCTTTTCTTTGTTTATGCCATCACAAAACTTCTGTTGAATCAATAGAGTACAAGCTTCAAATTGTTTGAATGAGGCTGTGCATAAAAGGATTCAAAACACTCAAGGCTGAATTGGAGTGAGTACATATTCTTAAAAATACCATCACCCAACTTGACAGATTCCAAGAAATTCAACATCTGCTGGTATTTTGTTGAATGACAGCAGCCGCCAGGCCTAGAAACTGTAAAGCAAACCTTTGAATTTCACAGGAAAGAGCATGAAATGTTATGAAGCAAAATGGTTTGTTACAGTGTCAGCAGCTGGAGTCTGGTGCACAGTGTCAGTACATGGAGAAGGTGGCAGTTTCAAATGCTGATTTATTTTTTAAAGGTGAATCTCACCTGCAAATCAGAAAAATGCATCCACAATTCTACCAACAAAATAAGCTGTTCAACAACATAATACCTACTAATTCTACATGCCATTAACCGCAGGTACAACTCTTAATGGCTGTACTGAATTCTCTGTGAAAAAGTAGAGCCACCTAAGTAATAACGCACACCAATTTCTAGGTAAATAAATCTAAGCTTTTGGAATAAAAAGACAGATTGTTAAACAAACTCTGCTTGCCTCCATGCTCCCTCCTCTAAACTAAACCAAAATTCTGAGCCTGGAAGGAGGGGAGGAGAGTGTGGGCTCCCTTACCTCCACACAGCCTGGCTCTGGTGGGAAGCCAGGATGGACACAGGGTAGTCAGTCCCAGCTCTCCCAAGCACAGGAAGGCTATAGGGACCACCTTGCCCATGCCCATCCTCTGGGCACAAACACACTGCGCTCCTCCTCAGGGGCTGCTTGAAAGCAAAGAGTTGTTTCCTTCCAGGAGAAGCTGCATACAAAATAGCCAGCAGATCCACAGGACTCAAGTAGACTATAATTACAAATTGAAGGGCAAAATTAAGATGCCAAGTCATTGATTTGTGTTGCTGGCAGTGAACTGTTAATGACATGGGAAGCTGCATTATTGGGTTTTTTTTTTTCCCCCATCCGTGGCTTTTACAGAAGATTTTACTTTAAATCAGAAGACAAACATGGAGAAAAATATTCCTGCTGAAGCTTGTTTACAGTGTATTTTCCCAGGCTTCATCCCCTCTTGTACTTAAAGGTCACCTCAACCATAACTGCACAGATTTACTCCCAGGTCTTTTTGTGTAGTGTTACAAAGAATCTATACCATGCAATATTGTAAAAATACTGCCTTCCTCTAACAGTGTCATTAAGTTGTCACTTAACACACATTATTTAATCTCTCTGGTCTGATATCTAGGCATACTGTATAATCATAAAAAGCCACACATCTGCCCCATAAAGCTGCTGTCAGTACATTGTATCCCACAACCATTAGTTCATTCCTCTTCCAATAGCTCTGGGAAAAGGCTCATTGCTATTGATATCTACATCCCAGCGGAAGCACTTTCCTTTGAGCTACACTGTTTCATCAAGCTATTAGATGACCTGAAGTCCCTGGGAGCTCCATATTAGTGAATCCAGACTTTTGCACAAGTATTTTATTCCTGACATTCCATCTTCTGAGAAATGGTTTTAGGGGAATGATTTTTCTACTGTGTCAAAAGATGTATTGGTTTAATTTAAAGCTGTTCTTCAAACAGTCACGTTTGTTTCTCTCCACAAATAGCTACCACATGTGAACACCACCAACATGCCTCCCTTCTCCTTGTGACCTCTAGTAGCTAGCCTCTCCTCAAAACTGCACACTGTCATTAAGTGTGTGGCTCCGAGTCCAGTGGAAGCACCCACTGAGGAACAACTCACATCTCCTTGTTGCAATCTGTCCCAAAGTTGCCCTGGTTTCCCATACATCTCGCTATCTCTTCTACCCCTTCATTTATCCTTTTGGAAGTTACTTACAGAACTGGTGATTGCAGCACTTGACAGTGATGAAACAGAAGTGATTTAAAGTTCTAACAAGGAACACATGTAAACGTAGAGAAGAGCAACACTGACTGGGCATGAAAGAAGCTGAAAGTTTTGCTTTCAGAAGGGAGGAATACCTTCCTACACCTCTTCCATGCCTAGTGGTTTAGCTAATTTTTCTCCTCTTGTCAATGGGGGCTCAGGTCAGACACAAAAATTGTGCTATACTTTGGTCCTAATCACATTTCTAACAAGCCTCCAAAGCTTGCCATTTGTAGTCCGCTCTGAACGTGCACACATTAAATACAAATCATCTTGAAAATGTATGTACCTGCTCGTTTGTGCAATTTTAAAAACCCCTCTGAAAACAGGACTCTTAAAAAGGCAGAAAAGAACACTTTTATGACCAGTGGCCACATGCTATTTTCTAAACACCAAACCACAGGTAGGAAGGCAAATTTGCTATGTACCCCATGGTAGTGAAGACATTCTGCAGTCAAAATGCTGGTTTGCAGTGATTCAGTTGCATATAAGAGGATAATACCTTTATCTGGTCATATAAACACTGATAAATTTGTTTCCAAAAGGGATGCAAAGTAGAAAAAGTACTTGCAATATCAATTTCTTTTGAAGAAAATTTTTATAATCTGGTACTTACACTGAAGGCTTTTATAGCCCCTCAAGTTTTCAGTATGGGAAAACACACTGGGAACCTTTACAAGGTAACAGAAATAGAAATGCAGCTGCTTAAAAAATTCCCCTTGAAAATGCTATTCTATAGTAAACAGTTTTACAATTGCCCTCAATTTAATATCTCCGTTCTGGTCACTTGAACATGGTTAAACTGTTGCTGCAGTTGGAGCAAGCTAGCCTTGCCCCACTACAGGAGCAACTGCTCAGTTAACACTTTGTCTGGTTGCCAGGACATTGCTCCATGGCACAGCACAGTAAAAGCCAGTTTATTTCTTCTGAATTCTGTAGCTATCTACCATTCTCTCTAAAATAAACCAATTAACTTTGAAATTAGCATCATTCTCACCTTTATGAAATCTGGCTGATACAAGTTAGAAGACTGTAGATAGGGATGTTACAGGACAGCTGGACAGTAAAAGAGTTAAGATATGGAGAGTCATTCCAAGCATGGAGTGGAAAATAATGGTACTTCATCTTTTCAACATCTAAAAAGGAGAGGAAAAAAGGAAAGAAAGGAAGGAAAAAAACTCTGAATTTCTCATATACATAAAATCTAATAGAAGATCTAACTAGCCAAAACATTGTCTTAATCTTAGAAATGACACTGGTTATAGCTTCAATTAAAAAACTGAACTAAAATATAGTTTCAATAAAAAAAAAACAACTAAAAATAGACAAACCTTTATTTTTCTCACAAATACATAGACTGTCACAAGTAATTGCAGAATGCAAAATTAAATGATTCCCAGCAAAACAAGCTAAATGTTCACCTTTATTTTCATTTAAGAAAAAAATGCTGCCTTGTTTATATTGTTAAGGACAGACTATAGTAAGTAAATGCTGTTTTCACAAGTATGGCATGGCAACACACAGGCCATCACTTAAAACAAACTTTCTCCTTGGGAACCAGCCTGAAAGTCCATCATGCCTCCTTTTACCCCAGTTCATAAATCCAAACAAATGTCAAGGATGAGCAGTAATTTTTAGGTCTGAGCTGAGTCGCCTCCAGAAGGCATAATCTGTGAAGAGTATAAATCAAAATTTACTTTGTGTATTTACTGTTTTGAAAGAGATGGTTCATCAACAACTGCCTCTGAGTATTTCATCCTCTTCCAAATACTCAAGTATGACTAACACCACAGCTTTAGGGATAGAGATATCAGTTAAAGCTTGACAAAGGTGTGAATTTTAGGTAGTTGGTCTATTTTTTTTATTCCTTTTTTGCAAGGATAAAATTTCCAGGGAAAAATTGAGTGAAATGAAAGTATAAATGCAGAAGAATAAAAGACTTGAGCCAAAAGACTTTCTGAGGTGATGATGACTTCATTCATGGCTGAGGAAGTATGGGAGTTGTGCAGGGTCAGGAAGGTTTTGCACAGCCTATTTATAGAATCATAGAATGGCAGGGTTGGAAGGGACCTTTAGAGATCATCTAGTCCAACCCTCCTGAAGAATTATTCATTCGCTTGTTTTTAAAAAATGAGGTGATATTGTAGAGAGTAAAATGCACCTTTCTTTTATAACATTTGTTAACTGTACTTCTATAGCATTTCTGAGGTTTCATCTGTTTAAAACACTTGATAAATTTTGTGCATGAAAATTGGGTGTAATTTCACAGTCACAGGGATCTGGAGGCTGCATGAGAAGAGCACGAAGAACATA
Organism: Urocolius indicus; assembly: GCA_013401255.1. Lineage (NCBI taxonomy): Eukaryota > Metazoa > Chordata > Aves > Coliiformes > Coliidae > Urocolius > Urocolius indicus. The sequence goes on along the minus strand of WBNH01003442.1, from coordinate 212,111 downwards.
AAGGTTTACTTTGCTTTTCAACAGCCATTATAGTACCCTCTCCACACACAACACTGAGTAAAAGAACAGTGGTTTTACAACATGCACAAACTGGAATTAATTGCCTCATTTGCCTCCATACCTAAATGTCTCACTCATTGTCCAACTGATGGTTCCTTCTTGGGAAAGGTATCACAAAAGAGCTTAAATTTATCCTGTGACCACTGCATTAATTTTGGTGGAGACGGATCTAACGTGGTTTTTGAGCTTCTAAGACCTTCAGTCCTGGTGTCCTTAAGTAACAGATCTGCATTCCTTGGGAAATAACACCACTCTCAGTCATTTACCTCCTGTGGTTGTTTATGAACACAAAAGGTAAGTGGTTCTTTATAAAAAATAAAATAAAATTCAGTGTACCTGCTCAATTTCTGTGAAGTAAAAAGCAGCACATCTGGAAAGTAGGCAGTTTTTAAATGCCTATTTATTCCGCTACCCAATTTAAAATTCATACCAATAAAGATTATATGTCTTACGCTTCTACTTACCTTGGCTGATATCAGCAAGCTGTGAAGATGCATCAACATTAAATTATTATCAGGGTGCTGGAAATAACCATAAGAAAACCAAGTACTATAAACATTCAAACAGCAAATTTAACCTTCATTCTATAAACAGTCTTTTTCATCCTGGAAATGAAATTTTTTGATTCACAAATAATATTAACTGTGTCCCTTAGTGCAGGATGACTGATCTGCAGCCATTGATGTTGGAACAGAGTGGTGGCTGTTCTGAGAAATGGTTTCTCAAAAAAAAAAAAAAAAATCCACACACACACAAAAATCAAATGTAAAAAACAACCAACCAAACCAAAACCAAAACAACACTAAAAAAAAAAAAAAACCCACGCCTAACACATCTCCCTCTTCAAAAAAAAAAAAAACCCAAAACAAAAAAAAAAAATACAATCTGACAAAAAACTTTTTTATCCTCACTCCTTTTTTTCAGCCCAGAGCAGAAGGAGGTGGCAGACAGTTTGGAAGAAAGCACTTCTACATAAAAGTATGAGGGGAAAAAAAAATGTTAGCTCTGCAGATGAAAGCTTTACTTATTGAGAACAATCCAAAGTTATGTCCTTTGTTCATTGCATAGCTTATAAATATTATTTTAACAGGATAGATTAGAGGATTCTGTCCCTTACATCTAAGACTACACCTGTGAGGGGAAAAAAATTATTTGATCTGGGAAACTAAATGTTCTGAAACACATATGATTACCTGGTTTTTAATCTGTAAACTGAATTAAGTCTGTAGTTTAAATAGAGTGTTTTGGAACTATAAAAACATGGTATTAACTCACACATACAAGTGAGGTTGGTCAGCATTAATTTATAAGGAAAATTCAATTCTTTCTGAATTATTAAACCATGACCAGTTCTTGGATGGTACATTTTCCCCCAGCCCCAATTCAAGTACACTCTTGCAGCATTTGCTGTTTGAGGAACAAATACAAATTCCTTCCTGTTTGTACACAACAGCAATTAAAAGGGTGGCTGCCATTCAGACACTGTGAGCAGGATTTAAAACACAGTAATAAGAAAATGATCAATTCCATTCCAACCGTCCTGCAGTTAAAGCTACAAAAGCCTGCAATTTCACCAAGAAGTCATTACCACTGTCTGGTATGGGTGAAATTAATTCTAAATTTTGTCCTAGTTTATTGTTCTTTGATGTTTATAAATTCCTTGGAACAACTATCTTAAACATCTAGTTTGTAACAGGATCTGCTGAAAAATGGTTAACTTCTAAAACAAACAAACAAACAAAAAAAAAAGCTGTATGTGACTTTTCACTTGGCAGTGAAAATGAATGGAAGGTGACACCTAACAAAGTGAACCAAGAAATCAGCCCATTATATCTCATCTCAGAGAGGTTCCAGTGAAACCACTTCAGTGACAATCTGCCCATCTTTGTCAGCTTCCTGAGGCTGTGAACTGAAAGAGCAGGTTCAGAGAGGGGAGATTATAGCACACCATTTCTGTGACGATCGATTAAGAGATTAAGAGACATAATCCATTTTCCTTATTACAGCAATTACATTGAATCTGAAGAGCATTCTTCCTCTGCTTTATTGACACAGTCCTTTAAGTCTAAATGATGGGTTTAGAAATTATGCCTGAACAGTAAAATATTAGTTTTTCTTCTATCTTTCATTTTAATATAATTAAGAGATAATGTCAACGGAATAGAACCTTGCCAGGAGATAATGATCTCATGCTGATAGACAAATAGTAAGGTGAAAAAAGCATTTAGTGAAAGTATTTTTTTTTAAAACCAGTGATTTAAATTGCTAGTCTACCCACTGATTAGCATCTAAGTACAACAGACCAACACACTGGTGAAGCTGCAAAGCTGACACCATAAACATTTGTTCATTTACATTATCATTGTCTTTGGAGATAGTCTGTGGCAGCCAGAGCCAATGCTGTCCTCTACCCTCGTGGAATGTTGTTCCATGCAGGTGTCTAATTAAAGTTCAGAAGACAGAAACTAAGCATCTGGTCATCAAAACCTGATTTCATGATGTCACTACATGGTCATCTTTCAATATCTGTAGACATGGTGGACCCTACATATTGTCCACACTTAAACAGGTACAAGATGGCCTAAAACACTGATCACTATGGTCAAATTAAAAAAAAAGTAACTACAACAAAACAAACAGAAGTATAAAAGCAAATTGAGAACAGTAAGAAATAAAAGTATTTAAAGCATAAATAGCCGCAATTTGCACAATGGGAGGGTTATACTGGATATTAGGAAAAATTCTTCTCCAAAAGAGTTGTCACGCATTGTAACAGGTTGCCCAAGGAAGTGGTTGATTCACCAACCCTGGAGGCATTTAAAAGATGTGCACATGTGGCACTTAGGTTTAGTGGTGGAAGTGGCAGTGGTGTCTTAACAGCTGGAGTCTATGATCTTAAAGGTCTTTTCTAACATAAACGATTCTGTGATTCTATAAATCATGAAATCTAAAAGTAGAATTAAACAGCACTAGCACTGTGGTAGAAGATACACGCAAAGGCAGAAGAAAAGATTTAATATTTGATAGCAGTTGACAAAATGGGAGAATACAATAGTATGTGCAAGGACACAAGCTCGTATTTGTCTTGGATGAATTACAGGGAAAGTGAATATTAAGCAGGCATTAATAGCATTGCCCTGCTTAACGATACGCTACAGCTGGCTCAGGTGCTTGGAGTTTAGGAAAAGTGTTTAAAATATTAGAAGAAATACAAAGAGGCAATAGAGGAATTAGAGGGTAAGATGTGTGAGGAGAGACTAGGGGAGCTAAAGTTACATAGTCTCAAAGAGAGAAGACTCAGGGGGCCTCAATCACAGTCTATAAATACCTTCAAGGTAATAATATAAATGAAGGAAGGGAATTCTCCAGTCTCAGAAGATAGCAGGACAAGGAGCAATGGCCTGGAGCTAAGGAAGCAGAAGCGCAGGGTAGGTTCGAGGGAACAGTTCTTCACTCCAGCCTCTGCTGTGCCGGATGAACCCACTGCAGGGAGGAGGAATCACTCTCCTTCCGCCAACACCGGGACACATTGCCCACACACATGCACACGCTGCACTTGATGCATCCAAGACAGTTCTAATCAGCCATAGATATCCTCCCCCCCCCGCTCAGAATCTGTGCAGCACTCAGTCATCCATCAGCATGGATACAGAGCCACACGTAGTGTGGGCTATCCAGCCTGTGCGCTGGCTCACAGCTCTTCCCACCAGCACAGGATTGTTAACACAGAGTAATTTTAGAGTGAAAGCATTCATTAACCTGGCACCACTTCCATGAGCAGAGAAATAGCATTGCATTTCATGGCTGCACTTCACTACACTGGGATTCTTCTCCTTCTTAGAGCACCGTTACAAAGGCTGGTTTTGCACATTCTGCAAAGGGTGAATAAAGCTCAAACCACATATTAGCTGGAACATGTGGTGATCTGACTTCCACTGATCCACTTGGTTCAGTGAAGGAGAAAAATTCAGAGCCTTGTCTCAGTTAAACAGAACAAGTCTTCCTGTGGCTTATCTATTCCTAGGATACATCCATATGCAGAAACAGTAAAAAACATAACTCTATTTTTCAAGGAAAACTTTCTTTGTCATGGGAAAAGAGTGTCTCAACACTTCCATCTTTTGTGCTAGTTTATAACTAAATTAGTTTCAAGTTCTCTGGCCATTTTCTTGTCTTCTAACCCACCTGAAATTGTGACAGTGGCAATTCACAAGCTTCATAAAAAAGACAGTGAATTCTGCAGAGAGGCAATTGCATCCAGCAGAACCAAAGCTCACATAGGCTGTGACAACAGCTTAAAAGATTCTGAAGTGGCTTGGGTGACTGACACAATTGGTGGCAGAAGAAAGCAATCCATAGAACATATGCAAAACACAGCAAAAGTTAATTATAGCAGCAGTTTCAAATATTGTGCAAAGGGTTAAAACAAGAAGAGTAAATGAAAATGACTTTTACTCCAGTAACACACAAAGAAATCACTGCAGTTCTTGCGCATTAAGTGATGGCTTCCCAACAAATTAGCTGCTTTTCTCTGGACAGGAAGAAATCAACCTCCTCCACTTTCTAGGAAGACACTTTCAGATTTACTGGAGACCTATTATAACACTGATATACAGAAGAAAACAAAAGCCCCAACACTTCATATCACCTTGTCTGTCCAATCTGTTTATGTTGCTCTTGTTCCAATCACAGTAAAGAATTTCCAGCAAATGAAACTTATGTGAATGCTGTAGGCACTAGCAATAATGTTCATCAGAAATCATCATCCCTCCTGCATCAGGATCCCTATCTACCAAGCTAACAGCTTAGCACCAGACAGGAAACTAGTTTGCAGCTGTACACGTTGTTTTACACAGAATCAGATCACTCATCTGTAACCTAGTAAGCCACATTTCTCTCTAAATCAACAGTGGAAGGAGGTCAAGAAATGCTTTGGCTTTGTATCAAGCTGCCTTTTCAAACTCCTCTGCATTTTCTCATTCACATCTCCTGAATTTGTCCTTTATGTTTGGAACCTTGCTGGAAACTTGCATCTGGAGTGCTTCAAACCAAAAGCTACTATGTCTGTTAGCAAAGATTTATGTTTAAAAACACCAACTATGTAATGAGTTACATTCAACTTAAATATGGCTGGACATTTCATATACAGAGATAGGCACCCCTGGAGAAACAGACCTCTCAGTTACAGTACTGACATACATGTAAAAACTCCATAGGCAAACGGTCCTGAAATGCTAACCTGTGAAAGACTCACTGCCTTGTTCAACATGATCACCTCCTACTTCAGAAAGGGAATCAGAATAGAGTTCCTGTACAGAGATCTATTAGTCTTAAAAGGTGAGATTTGTGCTCCAGTGTCCCCCACATAGACTATTATTACAAAAAATGTTCGAGTTGCTGTTAATACAGATGTGTTTGAGGGTTTTAAAAACTGTTTTCTACATTTATAATTGAACATACATAGCAGTATCAGCTCTAGTGAAGGCTTCCCAGATCCTATTTGCATGCTGTGAGTTACAGCTTGAATGAACTAAAGTATATATTTGTGCAAGTTAGCATACCACATATTGACTGAAAGGCTAGGCAGCTTTGTAAATACACACTGGAAAAATTATCTGCCTTATTTGTGTGTTGTCAAGAGATTGGAATCACTTCTGGGTAAATAAGTTGCATTTTTTAAATTATCTAATTATGTACAGTATTTAACTTGAAAGACCTGTAGCCATTTTAGCCTCTTAGGAAATAGAGCATACATGTTTTATAATTCTAAAATAATGATTTCTAATAAAATATTAGGAAATATTACAGCCTTAAAAAAAAACACAGTCCAAATTATAAAGATTACAGCAAGCAAAGCATAGATGGCATCTCTGAGAGTTTGGTTGGTAAGGCTAATTTTCTCTGTGAATTGCTTCTGTAGTAGCAATTGCTTTCCTATAACTTCTATTTTACTTTTAATAGTAGTAAGTAAAAGTAAAATAACTATTTCTAAAACAGTAGAAGAAAATGTGTAGTTCTGGTATCTATCAGGACATGGTATCAGTGGCCACTGATACCCATTTACACTTAGCAAACCCCAGAAGTTTTCAATATGCACAGAGAACAACAGAAGTCAGTAGCAGCTTTTAACAAAGGGCAGTTTCACTTTTTCAAATACCATTCACTGCATATGTGTCTGCCTTTAGTAGTTGCTCTGGAAAAAAAAAAAAAAAAGGTAGTAAGAAAACAAGCAAGCATTTTAAGGTGAAAACATTGACCCATTATTAAAGGTCTTTGTTTTATTATTATGCAATCCTCCTTCCTAACAGCAGAGATACAGAACCCATCAAGCAATGCAGAACTATGTCACTGGCCTTTGACATCCATTACTACCCATCCTTCTCCTTGGAGTGGTATCCTCGGTGCATCCAGATTGGATTTTTATTTAAGATACATTTCTAAATTGACATCTCTAGCCAGAGACTATCTAAGTCTACCCTCTACAGCACAGGGCAAATTTCTCAAAGCTGGCAACAAAATGGGGAGAAAGGGAGAAACCCAGAAAAAGAATATGGCCCAGTAAGTACTGAGGGAATCTCAGGCTCTGGAGACATGTGTTCCACTCTCTGCTCCAACAAATTCCCTGCATAAAGCGAGGAAATCAATTAGTACCTTATCTGTGAAATGGGGATACTTGATTACACACAAGGGGATTATAAGACTAAATAAATAGTCACAAATTTCAAGTGATTTAGACAGTATAGAAGTAAAACAGAAAACAGAACCAGCTAAGAAGCATACTAAGATTTCTGTTCTACACACACAGAGCAATATTACTCCAGTGTTTTTTCACACCCTCCAACAGAACCAACTCCTGTACACCATGAGTTTCAACTACCAATTCCAGTGGCCCAGAAAGTAACTCTTACATTGTGTCCCAAACGACCAGCACCTTCATGATGGTTAGCAGCACAAAACAGTTTTAACATGGAAAACAGTAGCTTACCCAACCAAGAGGCTAGAGCAATGTTTTCTTCCTTGGAAAAATTATCAGAAACGGGAGAGAAGCTGTCAATTCCTTAGATTCCTAGGCATCAACCATTTCCTGCATCTCCAACTGACGAAAGCTGGAAGATAATCTCTGAAAGTGCTCACAATGAAGACAAATCTAACCACAGACCCTAGCTTCAATCAGACCTGAAGAATTACTGAGCTGCAGGTTACGCTATTGTTTCTGAACAAAAGATCATCTCCAAGATTTATCATGAAAAAAATAGGTATAAGGGGTGTCATTAACGACTCACCAGCTCCCAACAGTGAGCACACAATATCACATGAGCTACTGTATTTAGCTTCTAGAGTTAGCCTGGGAACCAACCTACACAGCACCATGTGCTGCAGCTGGCAAATGATCTTTTAATGGCAACAGCTATATGTGGTTGCTTCCATTCAGCAGCTTCATTGCAAAATGATGACAAATGATAATGAGAAATTGTTATAAGAAGTACTAGTACATATTCCTACTGCTTGGCATTATAAATCTACAGCAATCTTTAAGACTGATATCAAACCACATGATATACACCACATAGCTAATTTTACTGCTGATAACTGGAATTCTGGGAGCAAATTCAGCACTACTGTGAGTGGAATCTATCCATTCTTTAGCATGCTACAATAATATTTAAGTAATCAGTGAAGGAATTTTAAACATATGGTACAGTTGTATTTTGCCAGTAAAAAATAGTTGAGGATTGGTGCAGTAGGTGCTAATTTTTCATCAATAAGTGTAATTTAGGTCTCCTTGTTCTGTCATTCCAACTGCAATGGCAGAAACATGCCCACATTTTCAGTGAGGGCTTTTAAAACCTTCTTGGAATCATTGAATAATTTAGGTTAGAATGGAACTCTAGAGAACATCTGGTGGGGCAGAGAAGAAGTAAGCACATGTGCTTATTTAAAGATTAAACCAAAACCCCCAAACCAAGCATTTCCTCAGCCCCTCCCAGCTTGTGGACCTTAGGAAGTCGTGATGATGACCTGGCCTAGTTAGTGACAATTCCTGCTCCAATTGTGCCACGGAGGGACAGCTATGTGTTGTTGCCCAACCTTCACTTGTACCCTCAGATCTTGGGACACAGGTACGATACAGCGAGAATATTTTCCAGATGGCTGAAAACAGATTCCCTTAATAGTGTTTTCACTAGGGTTTGAAATTGAAAGAGTCTCTATATAAGTTTTTGACCTGCCAAGAAATTTTGTTTATTAGAAATAAAGAATGGGGTTTTTTTTAAAGAAGATTCCAAATACTTTCCTGACAAAAGGTTTCCCCTTTTGTTGTTTGGTTGGGTTTGTTTTCTTTTTTTCAGTCAGCTAGTAAAACACGCAGGCTACTCATTAAAATAATATAAAAGTATAATCCAGCATTTTCAAACATCAGTAATTTAAATCAAGCATATTAACAGGTTACCTTTTTCTCCAAATACTGCTGAGCATGCTGTAGGCAGCCATCAACTTGAAATTATTAAAGGATGTGTGTGCCTACAGCACACCACTCAAGAAATGTCCCTAATGAGGCAATATTCAACCATTTAGTGACAACTACATTTGAAAAAGCCAACTACAAATTACAAACCATTTGCAAGACATTTGTTGTGTTTCCTTGTATGCAGGCATCTGGACCTACCTCAGAGCAATATTAACACTGCTGGAGTTGTGTAAGGAGTCAGCAGCTCAGGCAGACATTTGTTTTCATGTGAGAGAATCCAAACTTAATATCAACACTGCTCCTTCTTCTAAGCCCAGTGTGGCACTCTAGAGTTTAAATTGTCCCACTAGCAGCTTTAAAGTATCTGAAGTTATGTCAACTGTATATCAAATAAATTTCCATCTCTTTTGAGCGTTGAAAGAAACTAAAGTTTTGATCACTTTGTTCTTCTAAGAGAGATTGGCTCTCAGTCCATTACTACAGGGTCCTCTAATAATTTCTTTAATCAAGATGAGAAGCTGATAAAAGAATTTGGAAAACAATATTCTTGCAAATGAAACTTACTTTTCATCAGGTTTTTGAACTACAATCACTAAAAAAAGACAGCATTCACTTAGACTGAGATGTAACTAGCCAAAATTACAATTACTTATTATAAGACAGATTTCCATTTACCCCAGAAACACAGATTACAGACCAGTTGCCTGATGTTGGAGCAACTCATCTGCTTTTACATTAATTTTTGTCTCTGAACAGATTGGTCAGCTGTATCAACAACGTCTAATCATAAGAGGGATCTCTAAGGATAACTGAACTAATCCAGCCATTCTTGTGGTGCCACACCATGCATTTGCTGAGACAATACCTCCTGGATTCACTCTGCTTAGCTGATATGCAACAGATCCCATACTGTAAGTTTAGAAATTTGTTCAGAATTAGACACAGTGTTTTATTTTATTGAAACTTTGTTTTCTATTTACCCTTTTCATAAATTTAAGCTGTAGATGCTGACAAGCGAATATTGAACAGGCTGCCAGGTTTTCCCAACCACTTGAAGTTTAGTTGGTGGTTGCTCATACATGACTTGCTGGATTTGCTGCCTTTTTGTCATTATTGAAATGCAATTAAAAAATCCTTTTCAAGAAACTATACTCATATACCACAAGATCAATGTTCAAATTAATGCTTAGACCTTCAACGTCCAAAGTTCTCTCAGTTCCTCAGAATTCAGTACTTGAAAAAGCAGCACTCAGTCCTCCCAACAGTCACACTGAAATAATTCTTAAATTATGTCAATTTATATTCTCATTTCTTCAACTTGTTCATGGCACATCCCAGCCTTCTGACTTGCAATGATTTCATTCTGGCCATTCAGAGTGGGCAATATCTTCAAAAACACATAGAAGACCAAAAAGGTCAGCCACATAGACATAAATGAATGCTAGCTGCTCTTGGCAATTGTTAACCAAAGTTCAGAATATGCTTTCATTTTAGAAGCAGCAAGATTACTAAGGAAAAAGAATAGTCATGGTGGTTTTATTCCATTTGATATTTCACAGTCTTTGTCAGTGATATATTCCTAGGACTGTTGGTGTGCAGGGCGAGTAACACCAAATAACTGATGCAAACTTGGGTCATTTTTTATCATTCTTACAAAAGAGCTAAAATTCCTACAGGTTTATACATGTTACAGGTTAGTTGTTTCCAAAATATAAATACCTTGCATTCTCATCTGACACCAGGAAATACAGACAAACATGTTTTTTTTCCAACTTTCCTATCTATTTTATTCATTAGATAACTCACCAGGATGCTCATTTCTTTCAGCTGAAATCTTGGCTCTTTCAAGACATTTCATCTACTCTGCTTATCTTTCTTGTGGGTGAGGTCAAGGAATCTCAGGCTTGAGAAAGAGACTTGATGTTTTTCTCCCCGTGCAACCCCCTGCCCATTTAGGTAGAAGTTGGGTGTAATTTAATTAAAGGTCATGCAGTTACCCCAGTCTGAAAAACATCAAATTATAATCAAGTCATAAGTTGAAGACGCATGGAAAATCCATTTCAAGCATTACCAAAACACTAAAACATTCCTCATTCCAATATCTTGGAAAGATAGTTACTAACCGCACCATCTGGATGTTGCTTATCTTTTTTAGTCCTAAGGAACTGACGAAGCCCTCTACCTCCATTTGGAGCCCATGTTATTACAATACAGCTTCCTTAGGGTAACAAAAAAATAACAGGAGGAAGAAAAAAAACACACTAGAACAAAAAACCCACAGAGGACATGATTATTAATTCAGGTTTGTCCTGCCGCTAATGCAATGTTTGTATCAGCAGTAGATTACCCTCAAATTTTATAATTACAATATATATCCAAGTAATCAAATTAATTGACTTAAGGGAAAGGCTAAGAAACTCAATTAAAAATAATATATTGAGTAAATCAGCACCACAACATCTAGCTCACATGTACTTTCAGTATTTGTCTTTATCCATAAATATAGGGAAATATATGTTCGTGTGGTATGTTGAAGTTGCAAAACTCTTATTTTCAAAATTCATGCTTTGGAAAAAAATTATTACTATTGACAGTAATAGTGATACACATTTTGTGGCCTGAAATACTGTTTCATATTCATTTTCTCTTTAAAGGCACCTGTTATCACTTGTAAACTTCTAGATCAGGGAGGTTTGTATGCAATAAGTGGCTTTAACACTTGATCAAAAAAGAAGAAATAAGTTCACTGTATACTAGAAATTAATATATTACCTTAAAATACTTGCTAAAATATAGAAATTTTATTAAAGAAAGCAAATAAATTCTTGAAATTGCAACACACTGAAAATCAGAAAAAAAATATGTGGAATTTGTCTATAACTTTTTTTCCCCTCCAGAAAAAAAAACCCCAACACTGTTCAAAATGTGTGGTTTTATGGAAATTTTCAACTTTAACAAAACTTGCATCAAAAACCAGAATCTAGTTTTGATGAAAATCATCTTGCAAAATTCAGACAAACTGCTAGAAAAAAAAATATAACGACCTAGGTTAGAAATCAGGTCCACTAAAATAAAGATCTGCACTATAATTTCTCTCTCTAGTGATGTATTATATAAATCAACACAAACTGTGCAGTATATAAATGTCACACAACCAATTTCTATTTCTTACTTACATGGACCCAAAGTGTACTTTACATCAATTAACACTAAAATCATATTATAAAGCTTTCTTTTTCCCTGGGTACATTTGCACAGTTGGATTTGCTCTTTGTATCCATCCAAATACTGTAACAAAATATAGAGGGATCTAACAAACACAACTTCAGGAACTTGCCTACATGGGCAAATGATCACATTCAGCTATCTCCCTGCATACACAGCTGCATAAAATGTCAATGTTTTTATAAACTCATTCTGGTCTCAGTCAAAATTCTCTAAGCCAAAGACTTAGTCCTGTGTGAAGGTGCCTTATTCAAACTTCTATGTCCACTATATAAACCATCAGTGAATTTCGTGGCCTGTTAATGCTTCTATAACATTTTCCACTGTTCCCAAAAATTGTATTCTATCAGAGGATAATTTATCCTGCCTCAAAGATGGAACACAGTTTTGAGTTTAACTCGTAAGAGTTCCCAAATCTCAGCTTCTCTCCTTTTCCTGCTAAGGTATCATTCATCATTTAATTATTGCTACTCTTAGACTTGATTGCACCCACCCTACTACCGCTCACTCATAACATTATTGATGGTGCTTGAACTACATAGCAGTTGCTACTGCAAGATAACATCAGTTTCCTCTGTTTTCTTTCCTCTTCTACTTTCAATTTTTCACCTGATCATGGGTTATAAGCAGCTGACATTTCACAGCTCTTATTTTACTTAGGGACACAAGCCTAGGCTTTGTAAACCATCAGATGACAGATTCTGTGGTGTTTCCTTACTAGAATGATGAACAGATCTCAAAATCTGTGACTTAAAGTAGAAGTAGGATCACTTCTGAACCTGATGAGTCTTTGCATCAAACCAGCTAGTGCAGACATAAACCACTTCCAAAATTCAATCTCCTGCATGGATTGTGTGAAGGGAAAAACAAATTAAAGCAGAACCCAAAATCAATTTTTAAAACTAAAGGCAAAATAGAATAGTGGTGTATTATTAAACAATGCATTGCTGTTACAATAAAGAGCACGTCTACTATCAACAGCTAACTGTATCAACCCAAAAACAAACTAAAAGCTAGTATACCACTGATGCATTTACTCAAGTCTAAACCAGAAATGGACAACTTTGACCCCTAGAGAGACAGTGGTGTTATTTTTGGTTTGGAGACCTGAAATCTTAATGAAAAGCAGCTTTGACTACTCATAGTGTGACAGCTGCAGACACTATGATTACCAGTTCATCAGCAATTCCATTATATAAACAACACAAACTTTCACTTTCATTGCCATTTGAGAAGCATGCTTTGTAAGTCATTGCAGCTGAAACAGGTCAAAACAGAATGGCACAGAAACTAGTCCTGTAAGAAATGTCAAGTATTGCAGCGTGAAATGATTTCACCTGGCCTAGTCAGAATTGAAATCACATCCTCCCCAGCTCTCCAGCAAAGTGGGAAAAGGGTTAAGTTTACACAATTGGCACAGCACAAGAACATAGCGCTGAAAGGAAAACAAGGATCATATAAAATCCCCATCCACAGCACTTCACCAAACAGCTTCTCTATGGAGGTTCACAGCAAATTCACAGCACCAGATAGCATGAAGTGGTCCAAACATTAGTTCAAGCGGGGATGCAAAACATACAGTTAAGTTAGTCATAACTCAATTTCTCAGTCTTCTAAGATGTCCTCAAACAGAAAATCCTTTCCAAGTTGTTCAGAGTAAAAGCATGTACTGAAAGAGGTTCTCAATTTAACAGGTAAATTAACAGGTAAAGCTGAAAGCCATGCAGTTCATTAAAAACTAGAACAAAAAGAAAGTAATTTAGCTAGAGCTAACAGAACTGTAATGGAAGACCTGCAAAAGAGCAGCTGGTGCATTACTGATATACACTACATACTGAGCAAACTTCCTCAAATCCATATTATGGAACACTCAAGTATACAATATCCATGTTCTCCTTGCTAAAGGAATTCAGCCACACCTCTTTTCCTGTAATTCTCACTAAAATGTCAGAGACAAATACAAAAGAAAAAACAAAAATTCAACCCCATTCAACATTCACCCACAGAGACAATGATGCCATATTAGAACAAAGACAGGAAGGCTTCATCCCGATGTTAAACACATCATCACAGAGCAGGAGCACTCCGACTCACCACAACACCAGAGGCTGCTCACCAAATAGCTGAGCATATTTATGAGAAACTCATAAATTGCATTTAAAAAAACACATAATAAATCAGTTTTAGGTTAGGTAGAACTAGAAAATATGGGCAACACAAACCTATATAGAGGTATAGGGCTATAAATATCTAAAGTTGAAAAAGAATGTAAAATACACATTTTTTGATAATTCAACTGCTTCCTGTAGAATAATAAAGAACTGAAAAGGATAATTTTCAATGCTGTCCTGACCCAGCTCTTTATGCAACTAGAGAGGTTCAGGCGAGGCTGGAACACAGGAACTCCAAACCTGCAGCTTGGTCCTCTACCCATCCTAAGCCTCACTCATCTGCTAGTTTAGGCCAGAAATAGGCCAAGCTCACTGAGCTCTCCTAGAACAACTCCAGAGGAGAAATGCAATGGAGATGCCTAACTTGAATTTCATATGCACACAGTCTGTCAGTGCTACCTCTCCAGTCACTCTTCTTGTCCTCGTTAGCTGGTGCACTGCTACTATGGTGTACAACAAAACCACAGGAGCTTGTGAGAATTAAGTTTTTCCAGGAAGTGTTGGAGTCCATAAGCAAAAGCCAAATCAGTCTTGTTTTTCTAAGCAGAGGGGATTGTTGACAATTATTTGAAGAAAGTTGAAAAAGTTAGTATACCAGAAGTAAGTATTTGGATTAAAATTCAGTTTCCACAAAAACAAACAAACAAAAAAAAAAAAAAAAAAAAAGAGCTCTATTTGTGAACCTTCCAAAACCACTTTTTCCATCCTTCACTGAGATACAGCTATTAGTTTGCACTGTAAAGCTCAATATTTTTTTTAAAGTCTAGTGATTATATTGCATCCAGATGTATAAATATCGTTTGTATCGTTAAACCTTGGATCTTTCGAAAAGAGATTCCGAGTCTTTTGTGACTTTTCCCTGGTTGTTTCCTCGTGTGGCCACCAGATGGGGATCACTTATAGCTGAAATCATCAGACACGACACAATTTCATGTTACACACACAACTCGTATTGTACAGTCACACACATTTCTACTCCGTGCACATTCATTTTCACAGAATATTTTCATACTTTTCATGTAATGAAAAAAAGCCATGATTTTCATTTACCAATGCAACTGGTTATGGGAAAAAAAAAAAAACAAAACAAAACAACCAAAAAAACAAACCTACATTAATCTCAGAGCTATTATGACACTGTATGCTCAGTTTAAATTAAGTTGATAGTAGCAAGAAGAGGGGATGTATTGCTGGAGAATTACAGTGCCAGATTTCTAACTAGATCTCATATTTACTCTGGAGAAGAGAAGACTGCAGGAGTTTCTCATTAATATTTTAAAATATCTAAATGGTGGGTGTCAGGAGGTTGGGGCATCACTTTCTTCTGTTGTATCTATTGGCAAGACAAGGACTGATGGAAAGAAGCTGGAACAGAAAAAGTTCCATTTAAACATAAGTAAAAACTATTTCACTGTTCAGGTGAGGGAGCCCTGGCCCAGGCTGCCCAGGAAGGGTGTGGAGGCTCCTTCTCTGGAGGTTTGCAAAACCTACCTGGAGTATTTCCTGTGTGACCTGATGTAGGAGGACCTGCTTGAGCTGGGAGGTTGGACTAGATGATCTCTAAAGGTCCCTTCCAACCCCTACCACTCTGTGATTATGTGATTCAAGGGATCTGTGATGGGAACAAGCTCATTTCATACCTTAAAATGTTTTAAAATATGTGGCATTCAGTTCCAGTGTAATCAATAGCTGCAAAATAAAACACTTTTTCTTTGAGTGGCTATTCAAATCTATTAGGAATCATCCAATATTGTTTTCATGTACCAACATCCCTCTCACTCCCTTTTTTTTTTTTAAGGTCAAAAAAGGAGGAGTGAAACCTCTTGCTGTACAGCCTGGAAATTCAGTCAGGGAAATGCCCTATTTTTATCACCTACTTTCTTTCTGAAGGCTCTCCTTGCTACATTATTTTCTCCCCTCTCCCCAGTTATACATGAGCAGTAATTCCCATAGAAATAACTGAGCTTCCATTTTAGCTATTCAAATTTCTCAGGACAGATTTTATGAGTGAGGAAGGGTTTTAGTCTGTTTTCTCAGCCCATATAAGCAGCAGTGTGTTCTCTCTGGTTGATGTAAATCACAACCATCCTGCACTTAGGTTAAGCAGCAATGAGGGACTACCAAACACCTATTGAATAAGGAGATGCCCTAATGACAGATAAATAGATAAGAATTGCAAAATGGGAAATTTGGACTGAAAGTCCATCAGATGCTTAGCCACGGCGGTGAGAATATAAAACTAAAATGAAAATGAATGTAAATACATGTCATTCTTGATAGTTTAGAGTCATAAACAATGTATTAAAAAAAAAAAAAAAAGTCTGTGACTTCATCTTTGAAGACTCCAGGGAGCTTATCAGACCTGGCTTCTGCACAGGCTAATCCCAATTCCGCAGTAAAAACTATCTCCAACATGGAGCGTCTCTAACTACACAGTTTGGCAGCACCTACTTGATTCACATGGTGCCTACTACTGTAGTGCTTCATCAATATTTTCCAACAGACATAATCACCAGAGCATCTTTTCAGACAGAGAAATTTCAGACAGTAATTGATTAGCTTTCAAGGCTTGTCAGATTTTAAATAAAACCTGTATGCAGAAAAGAGTCTTTCCCACAACATCACCAAATATACAGTGACAAAAGCCAGCCCTGAAAAGACACATGTGATGCCAGTTCAGTTCTCTGAAGAGAGGCCTGAACTGAAATCCCCTCAGTCCTAAGACAACTCAAGAGAAAAACACACCATTTTCGGTTCACATCACTTGCTAAGGAGACTGAAAACTTGAGATTCCAAATAATCAGGCACTTAAATTAGCCTGCTTCTGCAATATTTTCTTTTAATGGATGCTGCATTTTCCCCTGGCATTATGAAATTTTCTTTCATATTAACATATTTCTGAGAGAAAAATCTCTGAAAAAGTTAGGAAAACATAAACACTATGGAAAGCAACTTCATGATAATATCTCATCCTAATTTCTGCCTTTTGTGAAATACTGCTTGAGCTGTCCTGCTTTTAGACATCTTTATTTCCCACTTGTTGAAGAGACTTCTCTGACTGCTGAGCTAGAAAAGAGATCAACCACCTCTCCTAGGCAGCCACTCAAACCCAGTGCCCCTGTCCCTGGCTGCATGCTCAGCTCTTCAGCCTCATGTGGAGGAGAAGGCAGGCATAGGAACAGAGCAGACCCAAGTCACCAGGGAGAGGAGGCAGACAGCTGAGCAGGCAACAGTCTGCCACAAACCTCACCCAGTCCCACATCTGGGCTACAGCTACAGCTGGGTAGAAGGAGTCAGAGGCAAAAATAAGAAGCAAAAAACCCAGAAAAGAACTAAAGTCTAAGCCAAAAGATAAGAGAAGGGAGGAAGAAAATTAGTTTCCTCCTGCTTAGTCAGCTCTCACCAACAGGCTGAAGTTGTGCACAAAGCTACTTTCACTCAAGTAAACAGCAAGAGGAACGAAGTGCTGTAGGTTTGCATGAACCAATAATGAACACCATCATATACAGTGTTGGAAGATGATCAGAAGCTTCAAGTCACTTGGCTTGAAACTTGCTTTTTAGATGTTTATATATACTAACCCCAGCTTAACCAAATCTTCCAGGCTCTTCCACTACATGGCCAATATCTAGTTTTGTAGGGTAACTGTACTAACAGTGACTTGCAAATATTCCGTTTCTCCCAAGAGATCCAAGATGAGGAAAAGAATTATTTAAAATGAGAAACAAGTCCAACAGTTCCAGCAGAATTCCTTGAGAGGCTACTTCCCCTCATACATTTTAACTCCTCGGCATAGGCAGAGGTTTAAAGAAGGTTAGCATGATTGTCCCCTTCACTAGTAACACCATTTTATTAAATATGTTGTTATTAGAATGGATTTGCAGGGGGACGAGAACCAAAATTATTCTACAGCCAATACAACAGCAGATTGAGATAGCCAAACACAACCAGTATTTAATTTTTCGTGTGTTCAACACCAAAACTAGCAGCAAAACAGCTGCTCTCAAGAAGCCATAGAATTTGAATTAATTCACCCTACTGAAAACCTTCATACCACAGTTCATTTATTTTGGACTTCAACCCCTGGATCCAGCATATAGAAAGCAATACTACACTTAAAATCTCCATTGCTTTCTTTTATGCTCCAGACTGGCACAATACAGCCCAATAGGAACATCTTTGAAATGTAGTTTTTGTTGTGTTACTGGAAAATGCCTAAGTGGTCACCAGATCAAATTACTCCCATTTTCTGTAACATATGGTTTTGAGCTTTAAAGTGATACCATTGCTTCCTCAAATCTGTGCATAGTCCCAGCCAGTACTGTTAGGTCCCATGCAACCTGCCACAAATTTGTGTGTGACATTTGCATGACCAAGACATTACTTCTCTCTCTGAAGTCTGTGAAGTCCTGGTAGATAAGGCCACATCCAGACAGCCATTCTTAGCCTCATCTGTGGCCTTCCATGTAAGACTCGTGACTCAAATACATCTGAAAATGTGTTATCCTCTGCTGTAGCAGTGCTTTGGTAAGGTGAGCCCCGGGAGAAGGTTAGATCACTGTTGCAATAGTTTTACATTGCATTTGGAATTTGTCAGTTAAGGCTGGTGGACGTAAATCTTTGAATTTGCTCGTTGTTCTGGATCCAAGTTGCAGGAGAAGAATTTTGGCACAGCAAATAAACTTTAGTAGACTGACCTTGAACATTCATTTATTCTTACAGTGCACCAGCAGCTAGAAAGAAACATATTAAAACATAAAGCCCTTCCCCAAAGAGCTTACATTTGAATGCTTGACAAGACTATGACGAGCGGTAGGAAGGCAGAGGGATGCACACTGAGAAAAGGAAGAATCACAGTAATAAGGATCACAAGACAACTTCACTTAGCAAGGGTATAGTTTGCAGGTCTATAAGCTTTCCAAGAACTAATTACCGCTCTTCTGGTGGGTGAAAAAATAAAAGTCAACACTTAAGAGTTTTAAATGGAGCCAAATAAAGGCGGAGAAAGAAATAATGTTTGATGTAAAGTGTGAAAAGGAAAATGTCTCAAGGTTCATGTAATTTACAGAGGAGACAAAGAAGAATCAACAGGTCACAGAGACAGGCCAGGGCAGAATTGGAAATGTTTCTGGAGAAGCAAGAACAAGCTGTAGCATTTCTCTTGGGGCAGAATCTGAAAGGGGCAGGAAAAAAAAGAAAGGGTATAAAAGCTAATTTCGAGACAATGCAATAAAATATTAAAAAGGCAAGTACTGAAATGTGGCACTTGTAATGAACATACTTGATTGTCAACCCAAATGCCATAAAGTTTAACATTTTAGTTTGAACAGATGCTTAATTGTATGCACTTAATGAACCATCGTAAACTAGGAAGATTCCTGATACGGTTGTAAGCAACGTGTTACACTGCATAATGGCAGGGACAGATAAAGGAATCTCAACTTGATTACAGTGAACAAGATATGTCAGGCACAGATAACCAGAGGACTGCTAAGGTTCTGATTTTTAAAAACCCTATAAAAAATGTAAGCGGACAAAATCGTTTTGTCTGAAGATGATAATGGAGGTCCTACAGTTTAGAAGGCAACAGTGGCCTTCACCAAGGCAAGACACAAGCACTACATTAACTCCAGTGGAACCCAAGAATAGTTATGGCAAAGTGGTGCAGAAAAGCAGTAACCCTAGAAAGAATTCCCTCCTCATCAAGAAGTTCTCTCAAGTCCCTTTCACAAATGAGAAGCATTGTAAAGTTGAGGCTAATGACACTTGTTAAGGAAATAGTGGCAGATTCTCTGAAAATATCACTTATCACAGACTACCTCTAGTTCTTTTCTTTTACAGGAAAAAAAAAAAAAAGAGACATAACTCTATAGTGTCCTTAGTGTCCTCTGAAAAATTGACATTCAAATGTAATGAGAAAAAGTATCCACTTTGGTGGATACATACTCACCCCTTTCAACTTTTGGAACACTTTGTTGAACTAAGGTCATGCGTAACAGAAAAATTTCAGTGACTTTGAGGCTTGTGTATTTGTGGCCTGCAGCACTGAGAGAAAGCAAGCACACAAACAGGCAAATAGCCCTAATCTGCGACTGCCCCTCAATAGGATGCCATCAAGCAGCTGACACAGGAAGATGCATTAACTGTGTGGAAGGAAATCCAAGAAAATCTACAGCTGCTGCAAACAAGAAAATAGTGTATGACATTCTATTAGTGTATAGAAGCAACGGGCATTTGAATGTCTCCTGGGACCTGAGCCACTGTGCATCACAATACTGATAATTTTTTTTAAGCAAGGTGTTAATAAGGTTTCGAGGGCAATGGATGGGCATCTCAGGCTCTTCCTTTCCCAAAACTGTCTGTATCTGTGAAGTCCAAACCTGCTCTAGAAGTTCTTCCCATGGCATAGACAGTAAAGACATATGATGGCAGAGATACCTGTCTGCTCTGCACCTTCCTCACATGAAGTCTGCCTATCCCAGCACAGCTTGCTCTTTCCACAGTTGTCCAAAGCCATGAACCTATAACATACAACACTGCTGAGGGACTTTGGTAGGAAGACAGTTCAGCAGCCAGCCAGGAGAAGAGTGAGTGCAGGCAAAGGAGGACACTAAACAAAGCACTCCTAAAAGGCTCACTGGCCCTTGAAAACAGTCAAGGAATAGGTGAGCTCTGCTCAGCACTCCTTTCCTCTTCCTCTGCTAAAGGACAGGCCAGGGATGCACAAAGAGGCAAGATGGGATGGTACAGAGTGACTGAATCCCATGTGAGTCAATTCACTATAAGCTTCCAGGATAAGTAGCTATTAGCTTTGGTGTTACCTAGATGCTGTTGTGACACCAATATATTACAGACTGCTGCGTGAGGACATTACACAGCACCTCAGGGCTCCATCAGGAAGACCTTGATTTTTCCACCCTTGATTACAGAAAGCATTAGATTTGTATCATGAACACATGCACATTATGAATAACTACATTAATTATCTGAAGAGAAGTTAATCAAAAGGTTACACACTACACTCTCACTGACATTGTTTAATCTTTATGTGCAATATGCATACTAAATAAATCTACAGCTCCCACACCAAACAGTCAGAAATCCAGGACTCTGAAGACAAGACTGCTGAACTAGAACCATTTCTCATACTCGAGGTTTGGCATCTGTATATTTTCTGAAATCTTTTATTCTTTCTTTTTAAAGGATCCAGCTATGCAAACACAGCTTGTCAAAGTGCCATTGATGTGTATGTACACCGCTTCACCTCCTCAAACAAGCTGCAAGGGGAAATGGAGTTTCTATTCAACCCAAACCACTGAAATGTTTTGGAAGGCACCTCGTGCCACACACTGGAAGGAGCAGTTGCTCCCGGCCCGCAGCTACTTGCTGCCGGTTGCCATGCTGCGGGACACATCCAATCACAGCAGTTGACACTGAGGGCTGGGCAGGCGGCTGCCGGGTTGTGGTTTATATTCCAGTTACAGTGCAGGGAGCGTGAGGCAACAAGTGTGTACAGCACAAATAATGAGCTGGACTAATTCACACAAATTCACATTTCTTTCTTGCCATCACACACAGCTCCTTTTTCTATAGACTAAGATTTCAAAGGTTCGTTTTTGTGTGCCATTTACTTCCCTGGGGTGTAAAGCCTAATAAAAATATCACCATTTTTTTCTCCTCTGATAACAGATTATTTATGCAAGGGCAGAATAATTATTCTTGACAAACTGGAAGGCTCCCTCTGCAAAACTAAGGTAGTTTCAACTGGTACCTTCATAAAATACAGCGAAGGTCGATATTGTCAGCCAAAGCTCAACATTGAAAATGAGTCCTCTGAACTCAGGATACTGGAAAATTTGTTAAAGGAAGGAAATTATTTTACAGTTGTACAGGGCATTTGATTTGAAAGCGGGAAGGGAACATGACTGGGACAATGAGGTTTCTGTAACCAGTTACCCCATTCAACCCTGAAGAAAATGAAGTAATATCTGTGCACTGCAGAAATATCGTAGCAATTAAACCAGTCAGAAATGTATGGGGGGGAAATCCTGACAACTGGCATCAAGAGGTTAACTCTTCTTTTCTTTTTAATCAGTAACTAGTTCTGTCATCTTTTGGTTCAGTGCAAAAACTCCCCAGAGAAGCGCCTCCATTCTTTGAATGTCCATAAGGCAATTAGGTTTTACATTTTTAAAACTGAAGGGTTTTACAGGATGAGCCAATTTATATGTTTCCATAATAAGAAAAGACTCAGGGCTACTGAAGTATCTGTTTCAAAATGGCTTAGGTGGTGCATTATTGAATCCTACAAAGCCAAGGGGCTTCCAGGTCCCAGAGTCTTTAACAGTCATTTTGAGGGAACTACCTGGGCAGAATACAGAATAGCTTCATTTTTGGAAACCTGTAAAGCAGCCATTTGCTATTTGGAGTTCCTTCAACATGGGCAGTACAGAGCACGGTAAAGAGAGGTCCTGGCTTGGATGCAGGCACTCAGACGTACAAGGGTGCTACCACAGCACTGGGTAGTTACGTCTCTTTGTTCCTGAGCCTTTTTATTGTCTTAATAAATGCTGGTCAAGTCCCTATCATAAAAACAATTGGGTGGATATAGCTGTGAGCAAAAATGGGTGATAGCTTTCAAACTGGAATAGAGTAACAGCTCTATCTACCAATTAAAACCATTCAGTGAACAAATCTGATGATTAACTGGATATGTAATTAAGCCTTTATTATTAGTCTAATTGGATGGTTAGGGGAATTATTAAAGCTGTTAAGATTCTGTGTAGCAAGCTGACTGCATAGTACAGGCAATATGAAATTCAGCTCATTACAAGCAAGGCCAAATGAACATATTTGAGTGAAAATTTGAGACAGCTGCATCCAAGTCTTTCAAAATAAACCCAAACAAACCTTAAAAGCCATGAGTCCAGTTCAGCAGAAAGAGCTATAAGGCCCCACTCAAATATACATGGCAACAAGCCAAGTACAGACCCATTCCCAAGAGGCTAAGGAGAAGGGAGACTTTTTTTCTATGGTTCTGGCTAAAGCATCCTCCCTTCCCCCCAACCTCCACCCCCATCATTCCTGACACCAGGATAAGAAGGAACTTTTGCAATGGAGCCCTCTGACCAGCTAGGCAGCTGAGATACAACGCCTGATGTGCCAAGAGGAACAAAAATCTGGTGAATTCCTGAAAGAACTTGGTGCTTCAAAATCTAGTCTTGGGAATATAAAAGAATGAGAAGGAAGGTATGTATGGACTGCTGTGTAGGTCTAGCAAAACATTACTCTTTCTGTAATCATTTAGTCTGTGTTCCAGTTGTTCCAGGGCAAAGTCTAGACTTAGCACTAGCAACCAGGCCTTCCATGTCTCTTACCAACAGCAAATATTACTCAGCTTTCACCTATCCTTACCAATAATTAATAATAATGGAAATTCCCAGGCTTACCTTGGGATTGAGAAGACAATATATGTAGCATGCAGACAAGCAGAATTGTTGCTGTTTAAGAGTTATCTCCATTGGCCTCAGTGAAGTAATACCTTATAGTTGTTGGATCAATGCGATGCTAAGTGGTCTGATACAAACTTGTTGGAGAAGAACAATAATTGATTTTTTTTTTCCAGCAACCAAAACAAACTCTTCCTAAATTAATATGTTCACTGAACACATTATCTATTGTCCTTCTCATCTGAAAAAATGCAATAATAATAAAGTGTTCTAGAAGTACAAATCCAATAAGCATAAATGGAAAGCTTTTAACGAAGAATAGCAATTCCTGGAACTGAGGATGAAACAAGTACTGAACAGCCACATAATAGCAAAACTAGAAGAGCCCACATCCTGACCAGAGGAATTTCGAAGGACCACAGTTAGCACAGAAACAGAATTTTCCTTGACTTCCCTCTAGACCAGGTGAAAGCTCAATAAAACAGTAAAAGAGGTCAAAGTTACAAGCTGCTTGCATACACGCACACAGAACGTGCCAAGGGAAGCCCCTCAGTTCTGCTTATCAGCAGCCCAAACACGTAACAAAAAAATCTGATGACAACAGATACACAGATATATTTGGGCTACATTTCTCAGTAGCCATCTCTTATGCCTGCTATTAACGTCACTGGAAAACCCCACCACCACACTTCAGCTGCAATCAAAGTGCTTTAAAAATGCCAAAAGAGGGATGACACATGATCGCAGGGCTGTTGCACGCATACAGAATGGATCTAACTCTCTGTGGAAACCAGCGATAGATCTGATGTGCTTTAACACACTGCATAAGATAAATCTTGTAAGTGACTGTAAAAATGATACAAAATGTTACAGAACTCAGTGTGTGCTTCAGGTCTGATTTAAGTTCTTCCCTTGTACGAGCTGCACACTATTACTACTATGAACGGGTTTCATTTAGAGGCAATTGCTGGTACAGATCTCCTAAACCAAAGTCATATAGCAAGGTAAAAACAGTAACTTAAAATAAAATGGCATTTGAAGTATAAAAACAAAACAGATTTTCAGTTTCCCTTTGCTATAAAGAAACATACAGATAAATATCTTACAGAAAAAGCTTCTTTTGATGTCTACCAAATCAGACCAGTTACTTTATACTTTTATGTGTCAAAATGTTACCTTATCATAAGGTTTACTTAACAAATAAGTAAAAACAAAGTTACATTGCGATCATTAACATCATGGAGAAACAAAAGACAATATAAGTTAAAAAATAATCCAAATATTTTCTAAAAAACTCAATTGTAATGCAATTTTTTACTCAAATTGGTAGACACATAATGAAATATTACACTTCAAAATCAAAACACTTTGACCCAACAAAACATGAAACGAAGGAGTTCATTACAAAAAGGCACTTCATCACAAAAACCATTAGAAGTGTAAGTATTAGAATGGTACTTGGAGCAGCTGCAGTTAGAATAAAGTTCAAGAGAAGTATCCTTGCAGGCTCATATGGATAGAGCATCACTTAAAGAGAAAGAAACTCTAAACCATCTCATATGGATGACTCAGGAAAATACCATGTGAAGCTCTTTAGAGATAGGCTTCTTCTCACTGTCCTTGATAAAAATCTGGTGGACATACACACACAGACTAATAGATGGAAAAAACACACTGTGTGCAGCCTGAAACATGGGAGAGCTATCTGGGGCAGATCTCCAGATGTACCTTGTGTTACCAATTTTCCCAGAAAACATTAGGAAAAAAGATCTCCTTCAAGTTATTGCAATGTTTTGGTTTTATTTGTTCCAGTAGTTAAACATTTCATTTTTGTAAAAGCCTTTGAAGCTTATTTTATATAAGCAATAGACTTGCGTGAAAAACACTGTCAGAGAGTTAATTATAAGCAGGTACTAAGCTTTTCCACAAACAAAATTGTTTTCAATTCTTTTAGACTCTGAATGGAAAACCACAGGCTGATGAAAACCAGTTGGTAGCTTATAAACCCCTTAGTCTAGCAACAGGATGTGCATATCTGCACTGGTGTGTCTTCATAGACCCCCCTCAGTGATGGTGCTCAGGGAGCACCACAGAGCATCTGCCTCCATCAAGTTGCCAAGGTTAAACCTTGGACAGCTCAAACAAAAACCATCATCTTGGAGAATGAAAAAAAAAAACCTAACAAAACCCACAAAGAAAAAATCAAAACAAAACCAAAAAATCCTCATCAAAATTTACATTTCAGTGACAATTCAATTCTGAATTTCTGAGGTGGAGTGAGTGTTTCTGAGGTCTGCCTTCCAGGATAGTCAAGCAAATTCTTCAAAAAAGAAGCAAAAACTTCAACATATTTTCTTAAGATGGCACATAAACCTCAGGGAGGTGGGGAACAGTGGCAGAGGAGGGGAGATTCCAAGTCTAAGGGAAAAAGGAAATGCCACTGGTATAATGATTACTGCAACTTACAGAATATATTGTACCATCCCTCCAGAGAAAGGCAAATCAAAGCTGCTATTTTGCTACTTTCTTCCCCTCTAAGAGGGATTAAGACCTGTCATTCATCAAAGTAGACTGCTTTATTTTAAAGGAAAGTAGAAGAAAACCTCTAGCAGATAACATTTCAGATCAAGAAACTTTTCAAGTATCATTAGCCTTTTTCTTTTCCTAAAATCATCCTTACGGTTATTACAAAGCACACACACAATACACACTTGTATAACAACAGAAACAGTCACCTGGCAGACTTGCACAGAAAAGGTATTGCAGCGAGTGTTTGGCCCAGGGACAAGCCCATGCTTTCTGAGCTGACCAAGGGACCACAGGCATAGCCAGCCATGTGCTCCCAGATTCAGAAAGGATTCTGTGCTGGCCTGCTGTAAGCATTACCTACACAGTGCTGACAAGGCTGGCTAAGTTTCTCCTGCAGGTTTCTGCCCCCTGCCCTCACTCCACTCAATAGCGTATAAGGGACTGAGACTCTAGTAAACAGCAATTTAATTAGTACTATCATTATCATTTTGAAAACCAGGATTACAAATTCCATAGTGAGTGTTTTAGCTTGAATCTGATTTATAATATTACACAAAAGCTTTCTGAAGTGCAAAATTATTACATTAAAATAATATTATATCTTCAATGACTCAATAAAAATTTATTCTCAATAGATTCTCTCTCAAAATACTCTCAGTGATGCAAATATCCAAGGATGAATAAAGCATACAGAACCAAAATTTCTAAGGCTGTGCAAAATACTAGACTGAGTAAAGGTCCAGCTAGAGAATGCCATTCATTAAAAAATATACGTGACAATTTCCTGTCCCAAAGGCTCCTCATAGCACTTATAATTTTATTAAACTTGAAAATTACTTCATTCATTTCAAGTTTTGGAGGAAAGCTGTAAGTGAAAGCAGTGTCTTAAGAGAAAAAGAAAAAAAAAATATTAAAAAATCCATTTTCATTCATTCATCCTAACCCTGATTCATCTTTGTCCATGGAGAAGGCTTGAAAAAAAAAACAAGAATAAATAAATTCCATCCTTCCACTCCATAGTGCTCTGCATTGCTTTGTATCTATAGATATGTTCTTTAGTTTCTAACTTGCTCCTTGAGTTACTCCCAAAAAAGCTTAATTTCAAGGTTTTGCTGGAGAGTTTCATTTAATTACATTAAATGACTTTGTCATGCTGCTGCAAGCTTGCCTGTGTTTCTATCCCATTACACTGTAAGGAAAGCACCAGTTACTATTATCAGATGCACAGGGCCCTGAAAAAAGAAGCATTTGAAGTATACAAAATAACGGCTTATCTGATACCTTTGGTGCTGAGAAACTATTAGAAGAAGACTGAGACTCAGTACTGAGAAGTACTGAGACTCTATTAGAGCCATTAGAACATCCTTACCAAAAACATGAGAACCTTTTAGAGGAAATATGAACAGCTGAATGGTGATCACTGATCACTGTTACAAAAATCCCAGACCACTGTATGTCAATAGCAAACACACCCGCAAATAAT
This sequence comes from Urocolius indicus, assembly GCA_013401255.1. Lineage (NCBI taxonomy): Eukaryota > Metazoa > Chordata > Aves > Coliiformes > Coliidae > Urocolius > Urocolius indicus. The sequence continues at coordinate 184,727 of WBNH01003442.1, read as the reverse complement.
GTTCAGCTCAATCAGCTATTAGCCATGATTCAGAAGCAAGGTAATTGAGAATTGTTAGATAGAGCAATACTGTCTAATTTCTTTTAGCATATAATCTCTTTGCATCCAAGAAATGAAGATTGGTATACATCAAAAAAGGGAAGATATTCATTCAGAAAAGTGGTAGTGCGTGGTATTTCCAGGAGAGTCTCATAATACTGGGAAAACAGATGGGAAATTACTAGAAATCCAGAAATGGCTTCTTAATCACTGGATTTGTGTCATTAACTAATGTAATAACAACTATGTGTAGACACTGAAGAAAAAAAAAATAACACTTGTTCAATTTGCAAGTGTACTAACAAAGGGTGGACAGAATTATTTTGATTGGCTCTGCATCTCAGGGAAGGAAGAATTCCAGCCTTAAAAGCCTGCTCAANAGCAGATAACATTTCAGATCAAGAAACTTTTCAAGTATCATTAGCCTTTTTCTTTTCCTAAAATCATCCTTACGGTTATTACAAAGCACACACACAATACACACTTGTATAACAACAGAAACAGTCACCTGGCAGACTTGCACAGAAAAGGTATTGCAGCGAGTGTTTGGCCCAGGGACAAGCCCATGCTTTCTGAGCTGACCAAGGGACCACAGGCATAGCCAGCCATGTGCTCCCAGATTCAGAAAGGATTCTGTGCTGGCCTGCTGTAAGCATTACCTACACAGTGCTGACAAGGCTGGCTAAGTTTCTCCTGCAGGTTTCTGCCCCCTGCCCTCACTCCACTCAATAGTGTATAAGGGACTGAGACTCTAGTAAACAGCAATTTAATTAGTACTATCATTATCATTTTGAAAACCAGGATTACAAATTCCATAGTGAGTGTTTTAGCTTGAATCTGATTTATAATATTACACAAAAGCTTTCTGAAGTGCAAAATTATTACATTAAAATAATATTATATCTTCAATGACTCAATAAAAATTTATTCTCAATAGATTCTCTCTCAAAATACTCTCAGTGATGCAAATATCCAAGGATGAATAAAGCATACAGAACCAAAATTTCTAAGGCTGTGCAAAATACTAGACTGAGTAAAGGTCCAGCTAGAGAATGCCATTCATTAAAAAATATACGTGACAATTTCCTGTCCCAAAGGCTCCTCATAGCACTTATAATTTTATTAAACTTGAAAATTACTTCATTCATTTCAAGTTTTGGAGGAAAGCTGTAAGTGAAAGCAGTGTCTTAAGAGAAAAAGAAAAAAAAAAATATTAAAAAATCCATTTTCATTCATTCATCCTAACCCTGATTCATCTTTGTCCATGGAGAAGGCTTGAAAAAAAAAACCAAGAATAAATAAATTCCATCCTTCCACTCCATAGTGCTCTGCATTGCTTTGTATCTATAGATATGTTCTTTAGTTTCTAACTTGCTCCTTGAGTTACTCCCAAAAAAGCTTAATTTCAAGGTTTTGCTGGAGAGTTTCATGAATTACATTAAATGACTTTGTCATGCTGCTGCAAGCTTGCCTGTGTTTCTATCCCATTACACTGTAAGGAAAGCACCAGTTACTATTATCAGATGCACAGGGCCCTGAAAAAAGAAGCATTTGAAGTATACAAAATAACGGCTTATCTGATACCTTTGGTGCTGAGAAACTATTAGAAGAAGACTGAGACTCAGTACTGAGAAGTACTGAGACTCTATTAGAGCCATTAGAACATCCTTACCAAAAACATGAGAACCTTTTAGAGGAAATATGAACAGCTGAATGGTGATCACTGATCACTGTTACAAAAATCCCAGACCACTGTATGTCAATAGCAAACACACCCGCAAATAATGTTCAGCTCAATCAGCTATTAGCCATGATTCAGAAGCAAGGTAATTGAGAATTGTTAGATAGAGCAATACTGTCTAATTTCTTTTAGCATATAATCTCTTTGCATCCAAGAAATGAAGATTGGTATACATCAAAAAAGGGAAGATATTCATTCAGAAAAGTGGTAGTGCGTGGTATTTCCAGGAGAGTCTCATAATACTGGGAAAACAGATGGGAAATTACTAGAAATCCAGAAATGGCTTCTTAATCACTGGATTTGTGTCATTAACTAATGTAATAACAACTATGTGTAGACACTGAAGAAAAAAAAAATAACACTTGTTCAATTTGCAAGTGTACTAACAAAGGGTGGACAGAATTATTTTGATTGGCTCTGCATCTCAGGGAAGGAAGAATTCCAGCCTTAAAAGCCTGCTCAATGTTAATCACTCACATAGAGACTAATTTATTTTGGTGTAGATCCCACTGACTTTCAATACAACTTTTGTTTCTGGCTCAGGACAGAGCCTTTGGAAAATTTTCCAGTGACTGCAGACTCATCTGATCTAGCTCATCCTGGGACCCTAAATTAGGGGTACCAGCCTTACATGTCTCCTGAGAGTTGTAATCCACATCAGCAGGACTAGCAAAGTCTCCTCATGTCATGTGTCAGTTGCTAGTTAAACAAGCACTCATCACATTCCTAAAAGCAAGCAAGAACAAAACTAGGCAGGCAGAATAACATTGAAGAGGAGTGGGAAAATCAAAACAATCTCTAGATATTTGGTATCCAAGAGACTGAAAAATCTCCTCCAAAGTAGCACAATGAAATGATGGTAGTTTTGGAAGGCTCAAGGGAGAGACCTTGAGAGCATGCCTCTGGTTTGACTGTGCCATTCTCATCACAGGCTCTGCATCTAACACTCTTCCTAGTAATTCTTTTCTCAGGCTGAACTCTGGAAAGATAATGATTTCCCACTCCTTTCTTTCCAATGTCTTAATTCAGTAAAGCTACAGAAGTCCCTGCCCTTATCTCTGTTCAACATCAGTTTTACAACCCATGAATGGCCACCTCTGCAGACAGCTTCTGTGGAAGCTCAGAACTTAACACAATATCAATTAGGTACAAAACCATATTAAACCTCTGGTACAGAGTTCAAAAATTTTGGCCAAACTCATTTAGCTATTATTTGTCATTTTCTACTTCAAACATTCAGGCAATATGTCAGAAAATTAAAAGTAGTCTACAAAAAGAGATTCCATGTGTACTGGAAAGTTTCTGTCCTGTAGTGTGTTGTGAGTATTTTGAAGAAATTGTTGGATCAAATGGCTATAATTCTGTAAAAGAGTACATTTGCAAATCAGAGGCTGCATATGTATGGTTCATGCATGCTTACAGTGTTTCTGCTTTGCTAGAAATCCATTTGTTTATTGCAATTGTTAATAACATGCAAACAACAGTTCTCAGGATAAACACTTTTATAGAAGTGCAGCCTTCAAGCCTGAAAGTGAATAAAATACAAACATCACTGTGAAAGAAAGACCTTGCAAGGTCAACTGTAGAGCAAGGGCAAATAACAGCAGCTACATGCAGAGGCATCAAGCTGCAGTATGTGTGGTTCACATGCAGGACTCTAAGGAAACTCTGAAAACAGCAGGTCAAAGGAGAAAAAGGAAGAAGTATTACAGCATCAACTGGGTCATGGTCTTAGCAGCTGAGCAGCAAAAGATACGTGAGGACTGCTGCAAATGAGTTGGGGAGGAAAGAAACCCACACAAAACCCAAAGCTCCCTGCCAGCTCTTGAACACAGTCTCAAACCCATCAGTGACTTGTGACTGATTTTTAAAGGAGCTAAAAAGTGCTTAGCAACCACAAGCACCAAACACAGCACTGAAAGGTCAAGAAACATAGCATAAAAATAATCATCTAAATGTAAAGGGCAAATTCTCACTTGTGGTTTTTCTGCTGAACAGACCCACCCCTTATTCAAAAACAGTTCAAATAAATGTACAGGTCAACCTCAATTATCCAGTCTCAAGTCACCTGAAATTCCAGGATAACCCAGGATGTATTGCTTTACTTTTTCACTGGTACCATTTCCACAAAGAAATCTATTTTCCTTGAAGATTAAGAAATTGGTAAGATGGCAAGGAGAAACAGGAGTTGGGGATAACCTCTAATGTTTAACAACAATAATACTTAATGTTTCTACATAAAGCTTTCCAAATCTATGTCAATGTGCTTAAAGAACAGGCATAACTACTGTGATATGAGAACTGCTGCACAGAGATACAGAGAAACATGTCCAAGGTCAAACACAGAAACACACGCAGAACCCAGATCTCCCAACTCCAAGCGTGGTATCACTAGATCAGGCCTAAGCCATGCAAAGGAGCACGGTGACTTCAAATCCACACAGAGCAAGCTGATTTCCAAGCACAAGATGTAAGGAGAGTAGCACGTTGTCAAGAGCAAGGTGGTGATGCCTGTAGGGTACAGAGCTGTGCTAGCATGCCTATATTGATTTGGAAACTTGAGTTAATAGTCTGTATGCCATGATGTAGACACAGTATGTGTACAGCCCTCCCCAGTTGTACCACATCAAACCACATTGACACTCCCCACCTCCTCACTACCTTATGAAGAAACCATCCTCATCTTTCACACACAACAGTAGCCACGAGACCCATGCCCTCCATTTTAAAAACCTAAGCTAAATAGTTTCCTTTTAAAAAACTACAAAGTATCCCACCATTCTCAAGGACTCAACATTCACTTGTTAGTTCAGCATCCTTTACAGAAAATATTTCAATCCACACGGAGTTTTATGCCCCACAATTTTTTTTCCCCAGGTTTTTGTTATCTTCCTCCCTAACCTTTGAGTAACTGCTTAAAGGCCGTTGTTAATCATCTCCCTTGAGGAAGTTAATGAGTATGTCATGCCCTCATCTGAATCCCATCTACTGGGAAGGAATCCAAGACAGCACCTAACTTAAGTCTGACTATGTAAAAAACTACACCCACTTTCCACCCGATGTTAAACTTCATGTTGCCCCAGTATATGTACTTAATCTGTATCTGTTGCTGTTGTGCTTGCCTTCTGTTGTGTCACACAAATTTCTGTGTAGATATGAACTACCTAAGTGTAAAAGGCCCCTCCCATACCCAGAATTCTATTCCTCTTAAATACAATTTATTCTATCCTTCCTAGGGAGAACTTAATCCATTTATATAACTTATCCTTACTGGTGATTCCTAAAATACCTAACTTCTAGTTATATATTTAACTGTGAGCTTAGAAAACAGTCCTTTCAGAAGAGGCTGAAAATACTCAAGAAACACAAAGTAAATAAGTATATAATTAAAATATATACATATTGTTAAAGGCAGACAGTTATAACAGGTTTCCATACACATGAAAACACATAATTAAGTTGTAACATTGTGCCTAAGTAAAAATGGAAATTGTATTATGAAACAGGTGGAAAACATCTGCATTAATCACACACCATGGCAGCCTGATTCTAAATTGTAAGTTTGACAGCCATATTAAAAAAGGGGGTTTGTCATACCTGTAAACATAAATCTACTCTGAAGCAGTAACATGTAAATGTAAACACACAAGTGCACACATAGCTATATTTGATGACCCAAATTATTGCTGTTTGGGTGGGAGGAACAGTGAGGATGTTTTAGTGGACAAGGCACACATACTGTTTGCATAAATATACATTGCATACTACTATCTTGGCCCTCATATATTTGTTAGAACAATTTTTTTGTGACAGGAATGAGCACATATCTGTAACAAACAGATTTGGAAGCCTCTTTTTTTTTTTTTACTTATAAATCTTTTACATGAGGTCAGCATTCCTCAAACATGAAACACGCTTGTACAACTAAACAGATTCATATATAGTATTTTGATGACCAGATTAAATGCCAGAGCTCGCATACATACACACAAACACACACACAAAATGAAGATAAGGTAGATTCTTTTGTCAAAGATGTGTTTGAGATTAATGGCAAGCTGGCAGACTGAATGAGTTCCACTGCACTGAGGCAATTACTGTAGTAGGTAAAAGCAAGTGATAAAGATTTATTTAGTACAAGGCTGATATTCATTAATCTCTTTAAACCCCATGTTAAGGTTGTTTAAAGTACTGTAGCTCTTCTCTGGAAAGGTCTGTTGAATCTATGACAGAAAAGGCAGACCTGCATAAATGCAGTGCAGGTCTCCACGGACTATGACATTTCTATACCTCCACAGGGAGGCAAGTATTTTAGATTAGTTTGGTTAGCACTGCAGATGCAGCATGCTGATTTACTAAACTCTGATGCAAGTTCCAAAAATAATTAGCTTATCAAAGATCCACTTTCCTTCCTCTTTTATTAGTGTGCTAAACATGGCATTTTTTCAAGAAAATTATTCATTTCACTAGTATTCAGACACTAAGCACAGTCTTGTCAAAACTGAGTCTTTTTTTAAAAAGAGCTCCTTCTAAGTGTTGGCTTTTTTTAAAGATGCTCATGTTACCTGACTAACTAAACAAATGTCACTCAGCTGTGTAACTCCTTCCATGCTATTAAAAAAATAAATTAGTAAGGATTTCTGAAAATTGAGTTATTTTATTGGCCCAATGTCATCTGAGCAAGCATCACAACATACAGCTAAACAGACTGGCATCACACCAGTTTTTTTGTGAGCTGGGTTTCAGGTACCACATGAGAAAGTTGTTGAATGGAGAAGAGACTAAAAGTTTCATGCTTCTATGGTAGAATTTTTGATACAGATATTTATTTAGGAGGTCTAATTTTCCATGGAAAAAAAATCATTTTTATTCGGCATACAGAAAATACTCCATTTGAAATAGGTTAGCTCCTTCAGTGTGTAAGCAAGAGTTGTTTCTCAGCACATCAGTAAGAAAGAATATTATTTCAAGAACCACGGTCAAGGTTCCCAGTTACTATTGGCATGCATATAAATAATCAGCAAGACACCCACTGCTCCTCCTAATTTTTTATCTTCAGAAAGCATATTAAAATGATTTATTTCTAGCCTGCTACTCATAGCAAATGCAAGTCAACCTCTCCTTACCTTGCCAGTGACAGGGATATCAACTGAACCCCAGGTACCAACTCCCCAGTGAACTGTGCCAGGGGCAAAATCAGCTGCAATGATTCCAGCAACTGGAAATAAAAAGGAATGTTAACAGTAGAAGCTAATCCAGCACACATTGAAGCTACATCAACGACTTACACTATGTAGCAGGCAAAAATAAAAAACACCAATTCCAAATGCAAAAAATACATTCCATGAGACTACACAAAAGCAGTGAAACACATTTTAATCAATTTCAATTAGAAGACATTTCAAGTCTATATTAAAACCTTCTCCAATGACTAGAATCATGCAGAAACTCAATTATAAGAAACAGGTTTGCACATGAAAACAGAGCAAGCCAGCAGGTGTCATCTGCATTTTAATAGTAATACATTAACCATTTGTTGTTGTCTTTGTGATTTTTTTTTAAAGAAAGCTTTCATTCTGTAAGTCACAACCCAAGTTAGCACAAAATAATGGGGTAGGTCCAATGTTTTTCTAACATTTTTTTCACCTATACTCTTCCTTATCTCTTTCCTGCTCTACCTCTCTCTATGTGGCCTCTACAGTTTCGTATCTTCATTGAAATGCCTTCCAGAAATGCCTTTGTGCTGACAGAGTTGCCTTTTCCAAAAGAGCAAAATCCTCCAGAGACCAACGTTTCCAGATCTGAATGCTTAATTTCATATTCCAGCCCAGCAAGGGCAAGGATTCAAAAATACTTGATCAGGTGATCGAGCTACAAGAGCTAGTTATGTTCAAATAGCCCCTTTTTTTTTTTCCAATGCTGTTTCAATATTAACATCTACCAACATATTTTTGAAGAACTGTACTAACACTTCATAAGTTGAATATCCAGCCTATCACTAATCCTACCCACTACCCACAGAACTCTGTGCCAGTTATTCGATAAAACTGAAAATAAAGGAAGTTTTTATTGCCAACCATTTTATTGCAAACAAGCCAACAACCCGCAACACTGAAAAACAAAAACAAGCAAGCCTCACAAACACTAACACTTCCCACCTCCCCCCTAAAACCAAGCCCCTCAAACCCCTGCATTTTTCCAGTTAAACAGCAGCAATTATTTAGAAACAACCAGTTTCTTTTCTCCCAGTTATTACTTGTTTTGTTTTCTCTGGCTATGAGATAAGCTACCTTTTTTAATAACCTTTTTCAATAACCTTTAGAAAACAAAACCAAAACACTTTGCCTCAAATTTATGGGGAAAAAAATGTTAGCATCACATACATCACACCAGTGGTGCAGGTAGATTTAACTGGCAATTTCAGTTAGCATTAAGTCTAGAGATTTTCAAATGGTTTTTTTTTCCCCCAAGTCCTCTATGCTGATTCTAGTATCTTAAAAGTATCCAGACCAAAATCTAGAAATCAATTTATCTCAGGGCTGTAGGGTACAGAATCAGACTTGCATTGTGGAAAGTAGACACTGAGCTCAGTTCACTACCATTCTGTCATTCTGTGAACAGTTAAAACAATTCATCTGACCCAGCCAAGCAAAGCAGGCAGTGCACTTATGCCACCCAAGCTCAGGGCATCCTGATGCAAGATTCAGACAGCAGGAGCATGAGAAGCGTAAAAGGGGCTCCATTAGCAATCCCATGTGATGGGAACTATTCAAGCCTGGTTAGCAAGGACAAAAAACTCTGGATCTGTATTTCCTGCAGATGGGTACAGAGCAAAAGCAGTACACCCTTTCTATGAGTATTTGAAGGTAAATTGATAAGATCCCTTGAGCCTTCCCTTTTCCAGGCTGAACAGTCCCAACTCTCTCTCTCAGACTTTCCTCAGAGGAGAGATGTTCCAGTCTCTTCATCACCTTTGTGGCTCTTCACTGGACACACTCCAGGAGCTCCATCTCTTGCCTACACTACTGGCAAACACGAGAAAAGGAGAATTCCTGATGCTAGAAAAGTTGTTAGAGCAAATTAAACGTGGTCATGTTACTCAAAAAGTGAAATCACTTGTGAATTTATTCATATTCATCAAGAGTGCTCGCCAAACCACAGCACCAGACGATCACATTTTCTGTGTGAACCAAATCATTTACAGAAAAGCTATTTTAAACACTGCTTATAAGAATTTCCAATATTTTCATGTCCCAATACCTCTCAAGTCAGGCTCCCTCAGTGCCCTTAGTCAAATGATATCAGCCTCAGAATGAGAGAAAGATTTTAACAAATACATTTTAGAAATCTCTAAGTGATTAAAGTAGTTTTTCTATGCATAGTAATGAGGTGGTTTTCAGGTTTGCTCTTAAAGGGCTCAAAGCAAGTTTTAAGACGTAATCACAGAGCTAAAAGTGACATGCCCACTGGAAAGCTGGTAGTGTCCCCTTTACAGTATTATGCAGAAGCCTGATATTTCTAACCTAGTGGATTTTAAAATACCTGACTTTAAGCTCATAATTACCACTAAAATTGACCCTAGGCATCAGGCCAAGGTACTTCAGTTGGAAACTTGCGGAAAGCAGGAAAAACACTACTAGGTGGATTTTAGAAGACCAAATAAATAAAAATTAATCAGTTAAAGGCTGAGCTGAAGGTTTAGAATAATCCTAAATGATAACAGCAGAGTCATCATTCACTAAAGGAGTCAAAAGTATTTGATAATCATTTTTCATAGGGCTGTGTAATTAGCACTGTTTCTCTGCTACACAGGTAATAAGTATTTATGCTAGAGAGAGGTGTCTCTGTGCAACTAAATGTAAATGTACTCCATACCAAGATTCAAAGGAACTGAAAAAAGTCCTGTTGCTGGATTTAGTTTTACTTTCTTTGTAGAATTTTTGATGTTCTTTATTTAAAAGGGATTTCTTGAAAAGGCTAAAGAGCTGAAATAAGAAAAACCTGAAAGATCCTAAAAAAACAGGACAATCACAGGCTTTTAGGTCTATCTGTCAAGGTCAACCGATATCATTAGACTTACATGAACAAGTTACAGTAGGGAAATCATGTTAGGAAATATGGGTCAAGTCATCATGCAGTAATAAAGCTGTTACCTCTGGACTCAGGTTTTGAAATATTCTTTAAAACCTGTCATAGTTTAGTATCTTCAACGTTAGAGTCATAAGGAACAATGAAGTACACCAATGTTTATAAAGAGCAACTTAATTATTTATTCAGATGTTTCAAAGGAAAAAAAAAAAAAACAAAAAGCAATCCTCCTAAAAATCCCATCAATATGAAAATCCAAACAATACCTCAGTTTAGTCCACAATCATTTTGTCCTTAAACACATACAGGTGAGAGGAAAAGAAAATGTCTCCTGCTTGTGCATACTGAAATAACTAGGATAAAGAGCTTCTTAAATGTCAGATGTAGACCTTGACTGATTTGACCACTACAGTAAAAATACAAAGGACCAAAGACACAAAAAGAGTAAATCCCACATAAATATGAATTATAGTGCCAAATTCAGACAAGGCAGTGAAGTGACATAATCAAGTAGATAAAGCACTAAATCTAGGGCACTCAGTTACTACTATCACAAGCTCAGTTTAAAAATTAGGTTGCAACATTCTCAAATGTATATTCTCATTTACAGTTTAGGGAGGCGTTCTGAAAGCACACTGTTGGTGTAACTACTCCCACTGAAGTCACGAGGACCTTAACAATTGACTTCTAAGGAAGCAGAGTTAGGCTGAGCACTTCTGAAATCTCAGTGTAAACGACTTACAAAGACAGAATTTGTATGCCATCCTTAGGATTATAGACACCTTCAAGGGCTCAAAAAAACCACCACATTATATACAAAGTACTCGGCTATACACTCAGTAAGAGTCTGCAAAAAAAACCCACAAAAACCTTGGACAATTCAACTTGCTTAGCTAAGAAGAAGAATGTGTGCAGATAAACTACCTCCCATTTTTAACAACTGTTGTTCATATGAACAAATTGGCAGTTAAAGATTGTCATAAGACAGCTACAGAGGGACAACCAAGAGCTCCATATGCCATCCCCACAGATATTCATTCCCTTCTGCATATTCCCAGCTCAAACACTCCTTGGTCTCTCTTCAAAATTCATGCTTCAACTCCAGCTTCTTTCTCATCCTCACACCCCTGCATGGTGTGGACAGAGCATCATTGCCTGCAGAAGCAGCCCCACAGCAGATCAGGGGACAGGCAAAAATATGCTGATGCACCATATTGCCTGCCTATGTTGGAGGTTTAACAGAGATGCATCCACAGCTCAAAAGATTTAGACACGTATTGAAAGTATCTGAACACTGTACAATTAGGTATCAGAAATGCTGACATTGTCTCAGTCAATCACAGCAACCAGACAAACTGGTGAACCTGGTTTTTTAGGTATGATTTTGCTTCTGTATTTTCAAAAACACGTTAAATGTAACAACTTTACCAAGTTTAGGATGCAAGCACATATGCAATTATTCTATAGGTTGCTCAAATTTAGGCCTCAAAATAACAGTTGGATCTCTTTTCCAGAAGCCTAATACAGTGGAAGCCATTTAAATGAATAATGCATTTTTTTTAATGGAACAGCAAAGTAATATAAGTGGGGCATGTTAATTCCCAGGCATGAGAAATTTATTGTCACTTAGGTGCCCACTGGGAATAATTTATGCATCCTCGATTAAGAAAATATTTTTAATTTGAATTTGCATATTTTACTCATTACGACTAACCTTGACACAGTCCTTTTTGGAGGTGCCATGCCCTCAGGTGGGAGTTTACAAAATGTCCACTTACCAAGAAGAAAAAATGAAACAAAGATGCACACGTGTTTTCTAACAAGAAAAATAACATATACCCTCGACAGTGTTCACCTTTGGCTTACAATGGTCTTCAACTCTGCCTAGTACAATCAAAATCAGGTTAGATTTCACTCTTGCTTCTTTGAAGGAAACCTTTATTCAAGTGCTTGAAATCAACCTAATCCAAGGATAGAAGGGTAAATCCAGCACAAGATGATAACTTTAAAAAAAATAAATCACAAGGGTGAAATTGAGAGATAAAAGACTTTCAATAAAACTGATGTCTCCATCATCTGCTGTTACAACAAAATACACACACCAGCAAACAGTTTCTGGAGAAGCACTGTCCTCACAGCTTTCTTCTGACAGCAGCTGTGAAATCTGGAGACTTATAAAAGCAGACTGTAAAACTCTTCTCATTAAATTACAGTCAAACACAATATTTAAACACTGGTATCTCAAACACTGGGAAGCACATGCACTAAGCTGAGTTTCTAAAAAAGTTAAAAATGACAGGAGCCATCACACCACTACACCTTGCCAAATTTCCTAGTTCTCCTGGTCTCCCCCTGGAAGCACAGAGGGACACAGCATGTGGTAAAAGAAAAAGACTCACCAAAACCCCTATGCATAAAATCCCATCCCTTTCCCCATCTGAGCTCTGCTCCTCTCTGATCAATGCCCATGAGTCTCTGCATATGAGACCACAGTAGTAGATCATTTCAAGGTGGAATGTACTCAATCTTACATGGTTTACAGAATGCTATTGGCTCTTATAATAGAAAAGATAAAGGGATATGTCAAAAAGAAAAAAAAAAAAAAAAAAAAAAAAGAGTCTGCAAGGAGCCAGAGACTCTCAGATCTGGGCTCCTCAAACACACAGCTTCTACAGCCTTTTCTGCTTTGTGCTGGTGACCTCAATACCAAACAGCTAACCTGGACACACAGTATTGGCACTATGGTTCTCATATTTGAAAGAAAAACATAGAAGTAGTTCAATACACAACCAAAATAGAAGTATAAAGAAGCATTTGCATGAGATTTCCTGTCCAGTTCAGATAACTCTGAAGATTAGGAGTAATGACGATAACCTTCTGAACTTTTACTCAGCACCAACATGCAATCTCCTGTCAACTAAAAAGCAGAAGAAATAGGTGATTTCAGAGGAAAAATAACCAAGAAAATGGAAAATATACTTGATACTCAGTGCCTACACAGTTAAGGACCTTAAATGCCCCAAAGCCATTTGACAGTAACCTAGCACTATCTGGGCAGCAGTCTGCATGTTCACAAGCATTCCTGAATAATGCCACTTATTCTCATTCACAAACAGCTTTTAAGCCACCTCAAAGGCTTAGATTTAAAAGTTTTAACTGTTTTATGATGAAGTTTCTAAAGAAAGAGGCTGTAATTAAAAATCTACTACTTTCTCTTAGAACTATATCAACTGTGGTATAATTTAAAAGGTCTTAGCAACTGTACTAGACAGAAACTAGTCTGACTGCAATTCATATCATCATATCTTCAGCCTCAAAAAAAAAAGGTCAGTTTAGCAGCATATTTCATAGGGAAGGCTGCAGATTTCAGAACTCCTTACAAGCAAAAACAGCTCAAATATAACGTGGGTTTCAAATATGATTGAATTCAACTTGATTACCAGGATGGGCTGGCACTGTGATGGTTACAGGGTGAATGCTAGAACACTATTTAATTTACATGCTGCAATCAGACTCATGCAGGTGGACTCCAGCAAACACAAGAACCCCACCATACTTCCTACAGTTCTGTGAAGAGACAAACCTGTCACTCACCAGGTGAGATTACAGGAACTGGGAATGACTCTCAGCAAACAAACTATGACCTCCCAAATAACAAAACAAAAAAAAAAAAAAAGAAGACTATCTTTTATACGTGTCTAAGAATTACCTAAAGAGTGTATATTGGCCCTGCTAAGGAGGCTCCAGTACCATATCCATGGTGTGACTCAAACTCCCATTTGTATTATCCTCACAGCTGTCCACTCCCAATTAGAATTTGTATGAATTGTACCTAACCCAAAACTTTCTCTTAACTTCATAGGCCACATCTCCCTTTCTGGACTCAAGCCATACTGAGGTTTGTGAACAGCATAGTATTCCCAAAGCACTGGGTCAAATGCCCAGATCCCAAAAGGTCTAGCGCAGCACAGAGGAAGGATTTCTACCAAGTCTGTGTCTAACTGTGTGTTCTCTATAGCCAATTTGGCTGGATATATTAAGATGACAATGGCAAAGCCAGGGGGCTTCATTAGAAGAGAACAGCTGCTTCTTTTGCAGAGCACCTTTCAACTGAAATACGTACATTCCATTGGGAATCTCTCTGTTTGTATTACAGGGTCTCAGTTGCAGTTTAGGAATTAAAAAGCTCTGCAGAGTTAACTGTTTAGACCAGTCAAATTATAGTGTAAGGTATTCTTCATTTCTTGTTTACCAGAGTAGACACAGTACAAATACCATATTTCTATGTGTATGTGTGTGTTTTACACATACGTTTTTGCAATTCAAAGCTTGCTCTACTTTTCCAAAGAAGTTTTCATTTTGCTGTAACACATACCTGCTCAGGATTTATTGATACATTTATAATAAGAATAAAATAATAGAAAGATAAAACAGAAATTAGAAGTCCAAGAAAAATTATTTATAAAAGGACAAAGAAGCCATGTCAATAGAAGAAAAGAGCTCACACAGAGCAAAAGCATCTCTGTTTTAACCTGTCAGTTTCCCTGCAGTGCACCGGGGTACGCTGCTGGCACGTCACAGATGCACACCACCTGAGCTGACAGGGAGGGGGAAAAGTGACTAAAAGAGAGTGTGACAATCAAATGCTGTCCTTAAAATGAATGTCCCAAAACACACGCCTGCTACTCATGAAGCCATCCTTAAGAGTGCAGTGCAGAGTTTAAAACCAGCATTTTATCAATGAAAACTCCCAGACTATGTAACTGCCGCACTAGGCTGAAGATTTCTTCCCTCCTCCTCCAACATATCTCATATGGCCTGTGCCACGTGCTACAGAAATCTGATATTCCAAAGGGAAAAAAAAATCATAAGGTCTGTAAACATCACCAATAGAAAAGCACTGCTGAAAACAACTTCTACATAGTATTTCATCTGTATAACAAAGATCCAGGAATCAAGCCTGACTTTTCACATATATAGTCACAGAGGTTTTGCTGAATCACTGTGCTTGGTTCTTAGAAGTGCCTTTTTTTTAAAGAAGTACTCATTCCTAAGTATATGCAGCTTAACCTTATTTCTGAAGTTCCACATTTATCTGTAACATCCTTAGAGTATTAAAGAGCTTAATTAGAACCAAAATAAAATGTGCAACATTTTCCACCTGGCTGAAAGGCTGAAGGACTTAAGGCATTTAATTCTGATATTTTAAAAAGTGGAAGACTTGACATAATTACTTGTGCCTACTATTTTCAAAAGATGATTTACTGAAACAATAAATAGAACAGTAGGTGAATTATGATGAAACTTCGACAAGTAATAACAGAAGTGCATTCTTGTAATTTTTTATACGAACTTGAAAAAATATTATGTAAACTGAGCAAAGAAAAAAGCAAATGAAGTGAAAAGGCATGGGAGAAAAAACAGAATATGGAAGATGTCAGTATTTATTTTAGAAACTTATTTATTCTTTTGTAGTATTTCCCCACTGAGTCTTACCAAGAAAATAGCGGCTAAAAGGTGTATAAGCAAAAAAACTTACTCAGTCTTAATAAATACAAACAATCATGCCATCAATAGGTTTTTTTCTGAAAGGTTAATCAAGAACAGTAAAGGTTCTCAAGCACAGAGTCTTGCCTTCCTATAAGAGTTCTTTCCCATTTGCATAACACTCAAATAATATGGTCTTCTCCAACACTTCCATCATGGGACTAAGCAGTCCCTTGAAATTCACTGGAAAGGAACTCAATGCTTCAGCAGCCTGACAGAAGATAAAACGGCCTTGGGTTTGCACAGTGATCTACTTGACTGGAAAAAGTTTTCAACAGGAAAAGTGACAAAGTATGTTGGAGGGGAGAAAACACTAACATGGACCAGTTGATCTCTGGGAACTCTCCCCGAATTAGATTGACCTTTTTTTCCTAAGACTTTCCATCCCATCAGATTAAAAGCACTAGAGATAAATCATTAAAGTTTTGGTTTCTAATTCAGTTAGTTTGAAGAAATGGAAGCCCTAAGCAAAATTAAGAAAGTGAAAAAAAACCCACCAAGAAACAGCACTACATGGCACCAGGCCATTACTATCTAACCCCAGTTACTCTCCTGGGGAGATGCTCATTAACCACAACATACAAGCTCTTGCAAGGACAGAGTCTATCAGCTGCTAAGCACCTTGCCCCAAGAGATGCTGCATGGCACATGAAGCACCGCGGCCTCCCATCAGGGCTCCTCAGCAGCGTTACCATGATGTCCTGCTCAGTGCCTCTGCACATTGTCAGGAGGACCCTCTTCTCTTAGGGCAGGCCACTGCTCATTGGGAAGAAGAGCAGCAAAATCAAATGCCCTTGCACTCAGTCAGTCCAGGAGCAAGATGTTATGAAGACAACAGGAGTTAGTTTGCTTTATGAAACCTGACAGTCAACTCATCTCAGTATCACTACTTAAAATCCTTTCAACTTTATTTATATGCCTCNTAAATATTAATAAGATCCCCTCTCAGCCTCCTCCAGACTAAACAGCCCCAGTTCCCGCAGCCTTTCCTCATAAGGAAGATGCTCCAATCCCCTGATCATCTTGGTGGCCCTGCACTGGCCTCTCTCCAGCAGTTTCTTGTCCCTCTTGAGGTGGAGAGCCTAGAGCTGGACACAGGACTCCAGATGAGGCCTCACCAGGGCAGAGGAGAGGAGGAGCAGAACTTCCCTCAATCTGCTGGCCACACTCTTCTTGGTGCATCCCAGGATGCCATTGGCTTTCTTGGCCATGAGGGCACATTGCTGGCTCATGGCTAGTTTATTATCAGCCAGCACTCCCAGGTCTCTCTCTGCAGAGCTGCTCTCCAGCAAGTCAATCCCCATTTATGGCTACATAGCAAATTTTAAAACATAACTTCAAAAATTTACGTCAGTCACAGCCCAAAAAGTTTCATTTTTAATATTTTAATCTAATTCTCGTGCAGATTCAGGTAAATGGAAAGCACAGAGTCCACTTCTTGCAATTAATAATTTATGAAGTCCAAAGACCCCAGACAACTTAAATTTATATTTTTTGTATCTCCCAAAAATATCACCTCACACGTTGAGAGGACAAAAAAAAGCAAAATCTTCCTCCACTTCAGTGATTGTTTCAGTAAAGAACACAAAATTAGTTTAATCATACAGAAGTTATGTAGTTTCAGCCTGATTCCTTAAGAATACAAGTATTTGAAATTACCAACTCTCATTTGAATGAATATGTTGATTTAAAAACAAAATCTGAATTTTCATTTAACAAAATCATCTTCTTCTTGCTCTGGTTCTCTGTATGTGTAGGACATATGCATTATAAATTGGTTTACTACAAGTCCACAAACACTTGCACAGCAAACAGACAGAATGAAAGGGGAAACACACCAGCCTGTCCTCTTCCCCTGGAAAGTGAGTCTCACTCTAACAGCAGTGCAGGGCCAGTCCTGACTCAGCCATTCACTATTTGAAGTTTAAAATTTTTTTAAGAGAGATAAAAGATTTTTAACAGCTTAAGGAGTCATAAGCACTTCAGTATGGATACTGCCAGCCTTTTAGGTGCTACAACACAGTCCAGACTCAATCTTTGATACATGTTACACCATTTTGGGGATTTGGAATTAAGTTCCAGCATTGCATATAGCAAAATATTAAATCACACACAATGCACTATAAGCAATCCTCCGCTGGCCCAATCTACTAAAGTGATTTATGCACTGAAAGTTTAACTGTACAGCAGGGAGACTGCTGCACATTTGCACCTTCACAAAGAACCCTTGTCAAAAAAGTCACCAGTATAAATGCCATTTGGGCAGGTTTTAGACTGGTGTGAGATTTAGAGTTTTGAAATAAACCCACCTTCTTTCAATATGAAAGGACAACCAACATATTATACAGAAAGTATGCAGTTTCTTATGCACAAACATATAAATACATTTTATGGCAGTCACATAACAAAACACCCCACCAGCATTAAATAAAAGACCTGCCATAATGCAACCTGTTGTTACTCCTCAGAGTGATTAAAATATGACTTCACCATGGTGAAGTGTCTCTCCTCCCCCTCACACCAGCAAACCTTTTATTCTTCTGCATTTGTTATATATTCTCATTTATATTATCTGTCTAGCTGTCCATCCTTAGATTGTAAGCTGCTTAGAACAGGCACTTTTCCTTCTTGACCATTCAACGAGCACTGCAGTTGGTGGTACCATGGACAAGTATTAAATGAACCTCTCTGAAAAGAGACAACTGTAAAAGGGAATTCTATTGTGTAAAACAAACGTTCCCACGGAAGAGAGCGAAGGTACTCAACTGAACTAGGTTTTACTCAAAAGACTATTTAAAAATATTGAAAAAGTCCTCTGAACATTGTTTGCTTGCACAGATACACATGTGGTGCATTTTCTTGGGCCTCATCCTGACAGCCTTTCAGAGGCACAAGCCTCCATTGATAGTTTAACAAGAAATGTGACTTGTGTAATGGTTTGGGAAGTTTAATCAACGCCTTTAAAAATAAGCTAACAGAAATGGGACTTAGTTTGTGATTCCCACTTAAAAAGCTGGTTATGGAGTAAAGGAAAGATTTTTAAGCAAAACTGTATTTTATCTTGCAAAGGGAACAGGGCATGAATGAAAAATGGGGGCTACAGGCTGACAGTATCTCTAGAGCACCTGCTTTCTGCCCTGTTGTAAATTTAAGTCATCTTGCAGCATGCAGTAACTTTGAAATTAGAACCTGTCAGAAAAGACTTTCCATATCGTTTGTACCTGCAAGTTTAGCTTTTCTGTTTGAGGACTTTCATCTAGTTTTTAAAATTTGTCAGAAAAAGAAAATATTTCCATGAAGCTTCACGGAAATGGCAAAACATTCCACAAGTAAAAACCTCATAGAAAAAAAAAAATTACATGAGTTCTATTCAGGTAGAGCAGCAAAAATGAGATGCACAATTTGCTGTGAAGCTCCACTCAAACCCCCTCTACTCCAGTACCCTTTTGCCCTCAGCATCCACCTTCTCCCCTGTTGAAATCAAGAATGCAGAGTGGATATTGAAATTAACTAGTACAGTAAGTGAACTGCAGAATTAGTGCCAGTCTAGCAAATTAAACAAGGGAATAACCTAAATTTTTTTTCCATATTTCCTTTTTTATTTCCAACAAATTAGAGGGCTCCAGTAGATTTTATGAAACAGTGAGCTCCCCACTCTCTTTCTCAAACTGTATAAATGCCTTGAACTCCCAAAAGAACATCACCATTCCTTAGCCCCATGTAGTTCTCTTTCATTTACCCACTTCCACAGCACCATTTTCAAAGACTTATTTTAGCCAAAGGGAACAAAAGTGGAAATCCTGAAAGGAGATCTGCAGATTTTTCCAGAATTTTAACTCTGCCCCCTCCACCAACTGTCCACAAGACCCCAACTCCCCCGCTGGGATATCCTTTATGGATGACTCCTGAGGCACTTAAAGATTAAAACAAAGGACAAGCCTCACAAGTCTTCCACCACAATGCCAGCCACAATAGTTTAGTCACCCTCTCTGAACACAAAAGAGAAACCTAGTCTCACCTTTGAAGTTGTAAGCCTTAGTCAAATTTCAGAAAACAACAGACAGACAAGACAAAATATCATGTCATTTATTTTGTGGACTGCACAGAGGCACACGACCTACTATGTGCTCTGATCGGACACAAGCTCAAAACATAGGTACTAACCACCAGGCTGAAAGTGTTTTCTTTAAAATCGGTATCAAACTAAACAAAATTTACAAATAGCCTCGTGGAACAACACTAAATATTTAGAAAAAAATCAGGAAAATGTCTCTTTAATGCATAAGCCATTCAAAATTGGGCCTCAAGTGTTGTGCGAGGCTAACTACAATAGAGTGCCTGCAGGCTGCTTCAGAACTGCACAGGCACTGAATGCAAAAAAGAACCACAGTGCTTCCACGGTGGCATCAGTTCCAATTCAAGCACAATAATAGGGCAGAGCACAGTATTCTTCACTTGCATCACAAAAGGAAAAGACCAGCAACCTCAAATTTTGTGTACCTGGCCTGAAACGGATGCTAAAAAACCCACCACTAAAAAAGCACACCCTATTTTACACTAAGTTCCCCACACACAAATTACAAACCTCTACTTTATGTATCCAACTGATTAATTTATTGCAAATCTTCCTTACTCCCTATATTTAATTTTCTTTGCTTTCAAATAACCCATAATTTCCAACCACTCCCATGGCACAATTTAACCCAAATGAATCCATTCAGGTATGCTCCTGTCATGGGTTATTATGCAGAGTAGTAAATTCCAACTATGTATTATGGAGTGAATTTTGTGATACAAATAAAAGGCCATTTTCAGTGATAAGTTTCTTCTGAGGAGAACTGAAAGCTTTACCCATAGCTACTTCTTTACAACTCTAGAAAAAGGCTACATGTTGTGCTCATAGTTCTGCCCATGATGGTAACTTTAGCAGAGGCCTTCAATGGTACCTACTTCATGGTGATGATGCAGCTACAAGGATTATGTCACCCCCACAGTATTCTGCACGTGTAAAAGGAGATTTAGAAAGATACCAAATGTGATCATATATCAAGCTGATCCTGCACACAGTGCCTTATGTTCTTCACGATCAGGAAACCCCTTGCTAAGTCATAGAAATGTACATCTTGCCGAGATGACAAGTAAAGGCTAATAAGTAATGGCAAGTCTTTGAGCAAGCCTAAGCTGTGCTGTACAGAAGCAAGGCATTCTTTTAGCTGCAGGAAAGCTCATCTTTGTTAAAGAAGAGACGGAGATTATTTTAAAGAACAAAGCAAGGAGACCTCTGGAAACAAGAATCCTAGAAGATAACTGATGAGATACAGACTGATGGGAGCCTCTGATCATCAACTTGCAAAGAATCCAGTATCTTGCTTTGCAACATAAGTGACATGATATCTGAGTGCAATAGATTAGCTCATGGGATGATATCTTGATATAGCCATAAATGTGTTTTTTAAAGCTAAAAAAGAGCATTTTGACTGCTTACTCTGAGGTCTTAGATGAAAAAGGACACAGACTTTCACCCAGTAGCAACTCTATTGAGCTCTCCAGATCTTAGATGCATTAGAACGTGTCTCTCAAGAAAATTACAGTGTTTAAATCAAGACTTCAAGTGACAGAGAACCTACTGGGGCAAGATGTTCCAATGGTTAATTACACTATGTTCATTATGGTACATAGGGCAAAACTACTACTCTGCTCAGGAGACATATTAAAGTCACTAGAGGACAACATCCTAATCTGCTAGCTCCAATTTACTTTGTTAAAGAAATTCAGTCTAAAAAGACGTGGCATACACACTCTTTCTCAAAGCAGGAGGTGGCATATTACGTTCCACAAATGAGTGCTGCATCATCTTATCTCCTTAACTATGGCCAACATAACACCCACCTCTGTTTAAAATATATACTCATTACTGGGTAACCAAACGTGAAGTCTCAAGTTGGAAAAAATTGTAGAGTTTATCATTTCAGACTGGACAAGGGAAGGAAGATGGCACGAACAAATGCTTTTCATCTAAAAACACTGAATAGCACACAAAATAATAATCTAATAACCTAATGCAATGCAAGTCTTTTGGAGCTGAAACACAGCAGCTTTTTAGTAACATGAACTGTTTAGGACAAGAAGAGATTAATATTTTATCCCAACTGAATTTCATGGGGAATTGTGATAAGAATGTAATTTCCCAAGCTGGTTAACAAGCCAGGCCTGTGAGGAGGTGTAACACCCCTTCTGTACGTGAAGAGCAGCCTCAAATCTATAGTTATCACACATGTTAACGAGTTTAGTTCCACATATCATCCAAAGTCAGCACTCCAGCTACACATTGGCTCCTAACACTATTCTTGGCACTGTTTATAAGGAGAATACCATTCAAATTAGTCTTCAGTCTCATCTAAATGCTTTGCACAGGGCATTTATCCTAAGGGGCATCCCAAATGACTGTGCTCATCTTCCAAAATGTGGCAAGATTACAGGAGAAGAGCACATAGGAGATACTACAGAAAAGAAATTTCAACTGTCTGAGTAAAATATCTATTGAGACTTTTTCGTCTTTAGTTTCTACCCATTGTGTGTGCAATATGCATTAACAGCAAAATCTATCAATTCTGCTGCATTGTGATTATAACATAAATAACCTCATGTCGAAATCTTGAGACAAAAATATAGGTTTTGATCTGAAAAAAATCCTCTTCCAACAAAATGAAAAATTATACCAAACAAAATAAGTGATTCTCTCATATCAATAATTTTAAAATAACAGGTTTACTTCCTATAAAGTTTTGTTTTTCAATGGAAATCCACTTTTCTGTCACAGGCATAAGTAGTTTCATTAGAAATACTCTGAAAAATAGATTTGTTTGATTTCTCTGTAGTCATTGCTGGAACGGAGACCCAAGAAATTCTAATATTATGATTATAAATAAATATTTAACCTGGGTACTGCAGTTTCTGTATCTATGCCTTTTTCCACATTAAAAACACTTACAGTGATGCAGGTTTATTCCTGAAGTTACAGAAATACATACTCTTAAATTACTTTAACAGAGTAAGTCGGACAGATATTGGTTCTAAAAAGCTTTTAGTGCATGTTTTAGGATATTCAGCACAACACAAAAAAAAAAAAACTGCAGTAACATGATGAAAAGCACTGTACTGGCATCAAATCACTCCAGTGGATCAATATTGTTCAAAGAATTTTAAGAGGAAAGCCTCACAAAGATCATGTAACTGCAATCTTCAGCCTGCGCATCTGTCAGATAGCCCACAGCTCTTTGCATCAGTTTCTTCTTATCCTCTTCTCACTATTAGTGCTTCCAGACCATTAATCGCCCCTTGATGTTCTCATGGTATTACCACCCTGGGGCCCCAGGTGCTTCCTCAGCTCCCTGCAAACCACCATAACCCCAAACAAACCGGCCTCCAACAGCTCAACACCAGCACGACTCCGCTGGCCACGCAGAGGCAACTCTAAGAAAGAATATGGGGCTTTTGAACACATTTCTCAGTCTAATGAGGATTCTGGCAGAGCAAGATGAACGAGTATGACCGTTTTCTCAAACAGTGACATCTTAAGTGAGCTGCCTACCATTACGTAATGGGACTGGCACCTTGCAGCACACAGTGTGAGTGCACAGATAAAATGAAATGCAATCCAGGATACCAAGCAAAAGGCTCATCACACAGGATTCTACCCCTTGTGAGATGGTAACTTGCTGTGTGCTTGCAGCTGATCTGGAGGAATTTGTAATGCCATGTGAACTGTGACTGCACTGACACTGAATTGCAATCCACTCACAATGCGTAGATCATGGATACACAAGCTTTACAGTGGGTTAACTACTCTGAAACACTTGTACCAGGCCTAATGTCTATCACACTAAGCTGTAGTTAACAGTCCAGGGTCAAAAAAATGACCAATCCACCCCATGTGAACAACCTATAGATGGGATGCTATAGAGTAAGCATGAAGGCATATCAAATACAGAGATATTACATGCTGGTTTTGAAAGAATATATTCTGTTTACCTATTCAGTTTTCCACAGAGGTCTAAAGTTTAACAGACTAATTTATTGGCTGGGAAATTAGATTGTCAGAAGAGTGTTAACCTCCAGGTAATGTTAAGACACTACTGTTCAAGTGCAGGAAGTGAAACAAATACATGAGAATAACCTGTTCAGGGTGTGAAGTAAACTGAAGCACCAACACGCTGAAGTAAATGCCACCACTGCATGGACAGACTGTGCTTTGGGTCAGACATGCAAATAATATTAGCATAGATAGTAAAGACCCCTAAGACCTCTTCTATCTGACTAATAAATCCTGTTTGATTTTCAAAAGCCTGTACTGATGGTGCAGAACACATCTGCTAGATTTGCCAGTCCCAAAGAAGCAATGTTGCAAATTCCTTCAGTCTGCAGTGTGAGAACCTCAGTAAGAAACACTGATGATAAAGCCAGCACCCAGCTTTTGAGTGGGTAAGGTCCATGGTCTCAAATTAAAATGGAAATACCTTTGATATGGAGTTATGAAAGCTGGATGCAAATTTGCTTTGTGCATTTGAGATACTCGACACAAATAGAATCTTACCATCTGATAATGATACAACCTGTAATACTTCATACCAACCCCAGACACAATATATTCCTGGATATTTCAGAAATCATAGTGAGTGTTGTGACAATAGGCAACTTTGCAAGTTGCTGAGCTTCTGCCGAACACAGAATTTCTGTATTAAATAAAGGCTATGCATTAAAATATATTTTTAAAGCCTTTTCCTCTTTGGTAAGGTTTTTGGGGTTTTTTTTCCCCATCACAAAGTAATTATTACTTATCCTTTACCCCACATAACCAATGACATTATGAAAAGGAAGCTAAAGTACTAGTCTAGAATTTAGAAATTCTGCATGAAGTACAATTCAAAGCAAATCTGATCTCAGCCATTAATTTAAAAAAAAAAAGTTATCTATTTCATTTACATAGCGAGTAACCCAGCTTCTATATAATACACTGGAGAGTTATCAATTTAATGAACTGAACAAAAAAACCCAAACCCTAAATTTGGGGAGATATCACAATTTACTAACTCAGAATATAAAACAGTACAATTATAATTATTACCCTCTCAGCAACATTAAGGTGTTGTGTCAATTTGGAATTAGATGTCTATATTGAACAGGAAGCCAAATAAGCAGCTCATCTCATTTTAACATGCTTACTTAAACCTGCATGATTTTCAAACTTAAAAAGAAAAAAGCTACAAAACAGCAATCTCTACAGGAAAAAATAAAAACAAAATAAAAGTTCCCCATGGCTCAGATCCAGCCATCAGACAGAAATTCAAAGAATCAAAAAGCAGTCATTTGAATTGCTCCTTTACAAGTGGCCAGTAAGGCACTTTGTGAAAATTACTGGTTTTCAAATGATATTTAAGTGTTACTTCGAGAGGAAAAAACTCTTTCAAAGAATAATAGATTTTTTTTTATTCTATCTTCAATGGTCAGATTTCCATAATATGAACTGCTTGATAGTCACTTTCCCTTTAAATTATTTTTTAACCATACAGGCAGTCACATCTGATTTCTGATTCTCCTTACCTTACTTTTCCTTTCAATTACTTCAGTTCTTAATAGGAACAATAAGAGTGCTCATTGCATGTCCTCTGTGGGACTCCTGGAACTTAGATACTCAATAGACAGGTGCATAGATAAGGATTCAAAGACTTTGTTCCACTGTCCAGACAGAATATGTTTAATCTTTTTTCTACCTTTTCTATGCCATTTAAACTTTAACCTAGTAGTAACTTTTACTGCCTTGATTCACAATTCAAAGGTATAAAGATGAAAAGTCCTTGCCTTGGAACGTAGCTTGAAAACTTCATTCTTAGTCTGTATTTCTTTTGAACTTCTTCTTGTGGTTTTTGTCTTTATTTTTCCAGGGTGCCAACTTTACAGTATAGGACTTTCCAAACCTAACAGCAGGGCTACTTGGAAGGAAGAAAAGTAGAGCAAATTTGCCCAGAATCAGCTCACCCTAATGGAAAATATTTAAATTACTGACCAGGGTTGATTAGAGGGTAGTCAGTCCATTTTCCCCCCCATCTTTTGAAATATACCACTAGTGACAGACTCTTGCATATAATTGTAAACACACATATTAGTCCATCAATCATGGGACAAAGACCTACCATAAAAGTAATAGAAGAACCCCATTCAGTACAGCATGAAATGATACAGAAATAATAATTTGCAGTAGCAAGCATGATGTGTAAGTACTCTAGCTGGGTACCTAATAGAAGGTGCTTTTACAACAGCAGAGATAGATGTTAAAAGCGTATTTGTTTCAGAGCAAATAAATATACAAATTCCTGGGAAATTCTAATACCTTCCAGGAGTGTGAAAGGTGGTGCTGCCATATGTCACACCGATTCAGTCATGACTCGGTGATCATGCCGATTCAGTAGCAGCGAGGTGCCAGAGGCTCAAGCACACATACTGATCTGGTGCCCTGCTCTGAGGGGACTGGCCATGAACAGAAGGGTGAGACAGGAACCACCTCAGTTTGCCAAAGGTCACCTGCAAAAGCTCATCTCACTATTTCAAACTTTGTATGGGAGCTATCCTAAGAAATAAAAAGTTTCTCCAATTCTTAAAGCATCGTGTCTTTCACATCTCTTTGTTTAGGGAGGAAAAAGAAGCAAAGTTGGAAATGGTGTAAAATGCTCATTATCTGAACCGCTTTTCAAAGCTATTAGCTGGAAGAGCTCACTTGTGTAACTTCTTAAAGACCTTCTAACAAGGCTGTCACTCAGCTACGAAAAGCAGCATTGTCTGCCCACCACTAAGGAAAAAAACCCAGCAAGGCCAGAAGGATGCTCTGCACCTCTCCCAGCACCGCTCCCTGGAGTCCAATTACCATATCCTGCAGTCAGCCTAGGTGAAGAGCAATCTGCACTTCTGGGCATGGGGCTCTCTTGGGTGACCACATAAAAATAAAAACAGCTTTATATAGCTAAAGCCAAGTGGTTGTGTGCTCCTTGGATTAAGACAGCGTGCAGAAATGGTGATCCAGTCTGGCTGTAGAATTTTCCAGAGCTCAACACCACTTCTAAAGACAGAGCTGGATCATTTTCATCCAACAACAAAGCCTTCACATATTTACTTATTATGCAAGGATTTTAAATGAATGCAAAGCAAAGAATTAGTTGTGTTCATCCAGCACCCTTTTCATTACTACATTTTCATATTAGGAAATGACATCTTGTCCCCTCTCTTCAAGGAACTATCATTAAATCTAAATTTTATCTTGTGAAATCTAGCCCAAGCATTTCTTGCCTAGCATCTTCTTAAAACTACTACTCTGCAAATAAAAACTGTAAGTAAGTTGTTTCAAGAAAACACCCTTGCTTATAGATTTTAGTACATCATTCAAACTACTTCAATGTTAGCATAGCACTGTTCTTCACTGAAGTTCTCTTTACCAATTAAAGGGACATTAAATGAACGCCCCCTTCAACAAGGTGAAAATCATCAAGAAGGTAGGATTAAAGCATGCAGGCTGTCAGGTAGCAATGTGATTACCAATATAAATCCTGAAGCTATAAAAAGCATTTAAAGTAATTATGTAAAGGATATGCCCTCACACTTTATCATTTAAAAACCATTTAACTCATAATTTAAATTTACTAACAGATGCAAACTCTTTTCAAACACAAAAATTATGCCCATCACTACTTTCTCCGTGTCTTGAAAGAATTTTCAGTTTTAATTTATAGAGCTGTATGGACTTCTGAAGTGCCTCATTCACCATTCAGTCTAGATTTATGACCAGGCAATAAAAAAATTAAAGGGCATACATATACTGTACTTACTAACTCCTGTCTTTAAAAAAAGCCATTGAAAAAGACCTTCATTCCCTTAAGTATGAGGGACTTGGAGAAGCACCACAGAGAACAAACAGTAGCTCTAGAGAAGTCAGAGGGATTGTTCTAGCTATCTCAAAAGTCATAGGTTTTCAGAAAATCTACTTAGAGTGATTTAGACTATGAGTGAACTGTCTTCACTGAGAGGAGGTAACTCAAGAGTTCTAAAGAAAAATTACATATGACGTCTGGTATAATACAAGTTGGCCATAGATCTTGGGACCTCACAATGCTACCTGTTCCTCCATATCCAGGTCATCAATAGCAAGATCCACAGGCTGACAACTCCTGTGTCTGTTCATTCTTTTTGTGAAAGGGCACTGTAAATCTGCTTCTCTTTTTTGATTCCTGTTATTTTACCCAACAAGAGATGCTTGGTGAAAGTGATTGCAAGCACCATTCCTCTGGACACATTCTGTTGCTCTTACTACTCTTCCTGGCTCTTTCATAATTTTAGGACTCTTCCAGATAAATAACAACAAAATAAGTTATTTGGAATATAAAATATCAAGAATTTGCCTCAAAAAATGACTGTGACCCATAAATCAAGCTGCCATGTTTCCTGTGAAAACTTATGTCAACTGGTTTTACATAATTGGCTTTTCATCTGTAACTTTTAGCTTGATTTGAGAAAACGATTGTTTGCTATTCAAAATCCATATAGACTGTACAAAAATGAAGTCTTAACACTTCTAATCTAGAGTTGCACAACTACCTCAGAAATACAGAAGTTTATAAAAGAGTATTGAGTGAATTCTGGAAAAAGTCCACAGAGACTTTTTCAATGCTCTGGGATGTCTATAGAGAAAGTCTGGCATGTTTTAAGTTCTGTTGTCAATTTGATTAATACCTGAAAGTTTTTTATGTATGTTAAGATTATTCTTCTCTGGTTATCTTGCTTGATTTACAGATGACACACTCTCAAATGTAAGACTTTAACAAATACCTCTCAAATATTACCCAAATATATGTGCAGATATGAGCCAAAGAAATCCACAAAATTCAGATTTTAAATCATTTATTCCCTTTGGCATACTTTGTCATACTTCTTTTGTTATGCTCAGGCTGGCACCAATTCTTTCATTTTCCAGCTCTCACACGCTGTTCACAACCCCATTAAATTCTAATACAAAAGCAAAAGGAATGTCTGTGAGATAGCTTATAGGAATTCTTTCATTTACAAAGAAATAATATGGGAAATAAACTTATTTTTAACCTCATTGGACTAATTTGAAAATAAACTTTTTAAAAATTGGTTACAGGGGAAAAATCAAAGAAAAGAACTCCTCACCATGAAGCTGGTTTAAATGTCGTTTTTGATTTTCCCCCCCTCACTCTCTTGAGAGCAGAGTGTAGGTTTTCTTCATGTTTCAAGTAATTCGTGTCATTCATGTAACACAATCACTATTAAGGTAATTCCAAACATTGCAGAAAAAGTGTATATACCTAAGCAGTAACTTGAAACCAGCAGTCAATATGCAAAGGCTAATCCTAAAAGTATAACTATTTATTTGGTAGTCTCCAGACAAATAGAAACATTGTTTTGGAATCAAGGCATATTTTGTCTAATAAGAAGCTAAATATATTTCCTTATGAGTGTTCAACAAATTTGAAAGTGCTTCCTTTACCCTTCTTATAAAAGTAAGGAAAAATCCTAATCAATATATTTCCCCTATATTCATCCAAATACCAGATACTAATTATACCTCAGTCACAAGCATGACTGCTTTGAATACAGACTGCCACTAAAGTCAATAGATTGATTATCTAGTAAAGCTTGAATACAGATACATGCACTCTCCAGTTTACACAACTGTCACCAGCACTATTGATTCTGTAGATTGCTGCCAATAGGGTCATGTTCATTCTGGCTTCATTTGTGACTTTCTGCAGGCATTGTTGCTGCAGGCAATAAACTCACAAAACATCCCAGCTGGACTGAGTGAAACAGCTACATCCTGTACTCTTAATTCAGAGACAGACATTTAGCCTTTTAAAAGACATCAAAGACACAGCAGAATCACAGTTGCCATGTAAATTTACACGTTACTGTGCTTTCTTTGCAGCACATGGTGCAAAAGTGCTTCACAGGGCTTCCTGTGTTGGACACCAGTGCATCCAGAAAAAAAAAGGGATTGCCTCTCCAACAGATGCATCAAGCAAGAAAGTCAGGCAATGACCAACTTAGTTTATAAATCATTTTCTTCAAAACCATCTGTACAAACCCTGCATGATCTAGACAAAATTAAACCTGTATCTTAACCTCAAGCTGATTTACAATCCCTGTGCACATAACACAACCACTGTGGGTAGTTATTACAGCACTTTCAAGGTCAATCATTGATATTTACCAGTGTGCTGAAACTATGTTATAAAAACAAAAAAGAGATGTCATTACTGAGGATCATGAAGTGATCTCTAAGAGACTGCAGATTTAGTACTGTTAACCTGGTTAAATTGAGCGAGAATTGTACACTGAGACATTTTAATCTCCTCAGAAGGAGTCGCTGACCTGAAAAATTGCAGCTCTTGAAACGGTACCTTCTGGTGTCCTCTTTTCTTTGGTAACGTATACATGAAAACTAGTTAAAGTTATGTGGACTTCAAGATATTAACTACACATATCATACCACAATCCATCAAATGCAAACTGTGGGAAGGGCAAACAAAAGGAGATACATTCTGGCTTTATGTCTCCCCTAAACATCTGCTCCTGCACGCTAACTCCTGGAACAGACTGGACCTTTGGTCTGAAGCTGTAACTCACTGTATCTATATTCCATTGTCCTTACGGAGTGCTGAAACCAGGCGAAAGTGCCACTGCCATCAGTTGTGGTCACTATTCCTTATCAAAGTTTACTTACCTGATGTAACTAGACTTAGAAGCATAACCAACACAGACATAGTCCCTCATTCTCACCTGTTAGTATGTTTGTGATCTCAGTCAGAGCGAGTTAGGGTGCAACTTCATCCATAGTCACATCAGACACAAAGGGGGAATTTCTCTTCACAAAATCCAGGGTGAGGATTTTTCAGCAAATAGTTTCACCCGTATTTCCCTGACTCCTTAGGACTGCCCATTGCAGAAGGAACACTTCTCTGCTCTGTGCTACAGTCACATCTATCCCAACTAACAGGTACTGCAGATGTATAGAACAGAGAAAGGAAAGGAAAAAGTCAAAGGCGAAGGACATGGTTGCCTTGGGCAGCTTCTGGTGGGTGGCATTCAAATAAAGCATATGGAAAATTGTACAACAGTTGGGCAGAGGTTATAAACCGGTGCCTGAAATTAAATTTCTCCACTACTACAAAATGATAGTCCCAAAGAACCCCATTGACTGCCTCTCTGAACCTAATGGCAGGAGGTAGCAACTTTTATTCTCTCAGTTAACGTGATCAATGTGTTTAATGCTTCTTGAAGTTTATGAATTGTAGCTGCTCTTGGAGTAAAGCCAGGCTGGTCAGTATGGATGAGCTGGAAGGGCTAGAGACTGTCAGTTTACTAAGATTTTCAGTTGTATTTCACAGACCAGTTTAATTATACTGTTCAGTAAGGCTTTTAGATGAAAGATTTTATACATCTGAAATGAAAGAAAAATACACAGCACTTGCATCCAGTTCTTGGACAGCTCCTGAAAGGCTTCTAATGGCATTCACCACATAAACTTCTGGTTATCTCCATTTCCAGCTTCCATTCAGAGGTAGCATCAGGATTTAGGTTTCCATTTCAAGGTGAACTGCTCTGTTAAAAGGGTCTTCTGAATCTCTTGAATGGTACTGTAGGTCTAGAAAGCCCAGGTAACAGGCAGTCCTCTATTATGTACTGCTGATAGAATATACAATGACAAAATTTCTCTTTGTACACAGAAGAATCTGTTTTGGGCTCAACGGCCTCATCTAGGGTTGGATTTGACTGATGCTCAGCACCACCTAGACCTCAGTAGACTCTACTGGGTGCTGGACTAGATTCACAAAAAAACAAACCAGAAAACCAAAAAGCCCTCCTCAAACCTGAATTTTTTTATTTGAAACCCCTTCACTTGATCCATGTTTAAAAAAAAAAAAAAGAAATGAAAAAGGAAAATCAACATGAATTCTACCAGTATCCCTCAAACTATCACTAGGCTTCCTTTCCCACAGACAGTGCTTTCAATCTTTCACATCATCTCACAACAGTAGAGTGATTTCCCCAGTGCAGCAAAGTGAAAGAAATAAAATCAGTTTTCATGCATTCAGAAAAGTCAAAACAAAACATCTATTGGCCAGTCAATTTGCACAGACAGCTTCTACTTTGTATAGAGCCACTTTCCCATTCTGAAGCTTTTAACTTCATTGCTTTTCTTCCCAAACTTCTATCACTGCTCTCACTTTTCCAACCTCTTTTTACATCAGAACAAGTCTCAACGTTCCTGAAACACCCTACATCTCCAACAAACATGCTTTTGTTGAGAGAATGTGCCAGCTGGTTAATTAGCTTGAATACAGGGATTTGTCTGGATTTTTGCCTGATATTGTACATCCTAAAAGCAGGAGTAGATGGTGACTTTCGAATGTGTGCTCAACAGTAGGAAAAAAAACACACAAAGAAAAAAATTCTTGCACATGTGGATTGTCACTTATTGTCCAGTCATGTGCAAAGTAAAGGAAGGTAGTTGTATTGAGGATCCATTCAGATGGATCAGATGATACAGAACATATACATTTCATTTACATATTATATTATATTATTTCATAATGCTGCATGCAGAAAGCATTTATATCATACCCCAGGCTGTACTGGTGATTGTTTCCAGGTTCAATTCCTTGACTGTATAGACTATATAGATAGCATCAGCTTGGAGGTCAGGCATCCCTCCCCTACCTGGGGAGGAAGTCAATATCTGAACACACAGGTAACTCCCCCGAAGTCTAAGTCAGTAACTGGCAATAGAAAGTCCAGTGCTGGCCACGTCTTCCAGGGCCAGAAACAGAATCTGAAAAGACCTTAGGAAAACCACATGGCATTAGTCCATAGTGTTCCTCAAGTGAGGAATGCAAATACAGGGCATCCTGGTTTTGGGAGGATTATTCAGTTACAAGGCTTTACTACAATATTAGTGCAAAGCAGATTTCTGAAGAATAAAATACACACACAGTAAAGTGCTCAGGAAGCAACTAAAAGCTGTTGCACATATAAACCAACAAACAGTAAGGTCAGTACTGACCACACTACCAACACCACCTTGAACACTTCCACAGCGGTTGTTTGCACAAAAACCTGATACTTGCCATTCCCTGGGACTAGTCACAAGAGGAACTTCTAAATTCTAGAAAACTAGCATAAGCAGTAGTTCCCAGCATTTAATAGTGCAGCTCCCAAATGTTAAGAAACTAACTCTTGTCCTCTTTCCTTTTTATGGAAAAAGTTTAGGTTTTGCCTACTATGGAATGAGCACCTTCATCAGCAACAATCCTTCTGCTGCTTCACTATTTAGGGAAAAATTATAAGTCATTACTTTTGCATTTCTAGTTACGTTTACTACTGGGTAAATCTCACAGCTTTTTAACCACCACTCAGGTAAGCTAGTTCTGTAACACCAGCCCTATCTACTTCACACCCCAATTAGACATCAGATATCAAGGTCATTTACTTTAGAGTTGAAGCTCAGCTGTTTTCATCATGGATGAAGAAAGCCCCATATAAGGGCTTGGACAGCTGTCACTCAAAGGCATTGATGCATAAAGTGAGTTAAGGGGGCTTAGCTCCACAGCCTTTCTTGCCATTCACATCAGCAGCACCCAAGACCCTTACAGTGGGAAGACAGGTCAAGAGTTCTAACAGCTGATGTCCTCAGTTATATGCAAAAGGAGTTTCAAATAGCACAATGAAAAGTAACACCTTAAGAAACAAACCCAAGACATCTCAAATCTCACAACACATTTATCTCCTCCAAAACTGATGCAACCTTTCCCTGCTTAGTTTAAGAAAATTAGAGGCATGTTATCATAACATGGTAGAGTAAATTTAAATGGTGGTATGTTTTTTTTTTTCCTGAAGGATAACTGAAAAATGAAACCAATGTTAAAGATTCTTCTTAGAAAGTCTGTTTTCTTTTTAGAAGGCTGTATTTATAGAAAGTGATATTATTTGTGCTTGGGTTTGTTTTCTGATTTTAAGTCCAGGCTTTGTTGTTTACCCATTTGTCAGATGGCCACAACCTGAAATGTTAAGGACATAAAGACTTAATAAATTTCTTCACACTAATTAGCAACAAAGCTACAAAGAAAGTTCTACCTTGAAACAAGGAATTCTTTAAGAAAAAAAGTCTATGGACAGATAGCAGTGAGAATAAAGTTGATCTAGAAGTTTTAGAATATTTCTTTAAGAATCCTGAAAACATAAAACAGAGATGAGAGAATACCAGGAGTACAGATAAAAAACACTGTAAAAGCTTAAGCAAAGAAGACGAAGAAAGGTAAAAGATCAAAAACTAACTCAACCTCAAAGTAGGCACCCAATAGAAAGAACAGAAATCTTAGAGTTTATGTAAGAGCTAGTAAATGTTCTTCTAAAGAAATGTTTTGTAACATTAAGGAAGGTTTTCTCATTTAGCTAGAAGTCTTTTATGTGTTACTCCATTATTAAGGATAATCAAGAGAATTACAGTAAGAGCCATCATCCTCTCACTTGAAAAGTTCATCTACCATAGTGTGTCCTTTAAAATTATTACAAATTAAGGTCCTTTTATGGAAGCTGGGAAGGGGAAGGCTGAAAATAATACTGTACAGTCTCTATTACAGGGTGCATAAAAATAAACAGGACATGTTTAAATCTACTTTCTGTCTAACCAACTTCAGACCTGAACTAACTCTGCTTTGCAATTTTATTGAAAAGACACTAATAAAATGTTAAAGAAACTAAGGAAACTATGCAATAAAAACTACTTTCAATGCAATAAAAGAAAACAGTTATGTTTAGCTTCGAAGGCTCTCCCCTCAATCTTTGTATTAGAAACTGTAGAAATTACAGTCCTCAGTTTAGGTGATACTGTTGTATTATCTGTAACTTCTGTTAATGAGCTGCAGAATGCAAACAGATAATGTAAATTATGAAATACAGCTCTGAATTACAAGTCCAGTTACTTGAGATGTGAGAAAGACCAAAGCTCAACCCTGTCCTGTGCAAATGACTCTAATCACCATACAGGACAGCAACCTAATGACTGCTCAGATTTTCACTAGCAGCCATTGAATGCTGATAATAAGGATGAATAAGGCAACTAAGGAAAGAGAGTTATGGAAATACAGTGTAGCCCATTCTCACTGTGCAGCATGATTCTTCAAGCTCTCCTTAGAATACAAACTGACTCAAATGTAAGGCTCAATTCAGACACATGCAAACTATCCTCTTCTGAAGCAGCTACAACAGAAGACAAACCTTCCAATGGAAGCCTGCACTGTCTTTCATTGCTCCTTTTCACAGTGGTCCTGCCTCTTCTGGACAGCTAACCTAACGTTGCACTACACTAATATATAGACACTGGCCAAGGTAGCCTGAGCTTTGCTGCCCACCTCCCAAAGCCTGAATGCCTATGGCTGCCAGGGACCCAACAGAGGTTTCAGCTTCTGCTACCTTGCACAAGACCAACAAACACATTCCAGAAACTTGAAGTTGGCAGTGTATTTCTGTATTTATTCATAAAGCAAGCAAAATAGCAAACAAGAACATGCAAAACATCAAGCCCACAAAATTCTTCTGCAAATTTTGAAATTAGCAATACAATGAAGAGCTCAAGATCAGCCTGCACTGCACACCTTTGATAAGCTGCAACACATTTCAGCAATAACCTACAGAACACTTCCACATCCAGATTGCTGAGAAGTCATGTAATGAGGAACCTACACCCACTGTAGCCTACAAAATAGGAATATTGCTAAATGAAGTGCATTGTCAAATTTAAGCATTTTGCAATTAAGGTGCACCAAACCTGTTTTTGATCAGCCAGTAAATAGAGATAAGTTAAAAAAAACCCAAAACCCCTCAAAGCTAAAGTATCTCAATGCACAAAGCCAGCGATATGTGGCTAGAAGCATAAATGGCTGCCTTAAGGGCAGGAAGATCCTCCTAAGGCTTGTTCATACCTCAAGCTTCTACAAATGCTAGAAAAGGAGAAAGAAAAGGTTAACTATCTCCTTTAAAGTTTTATTGGAAGACTGCAACAGAAAAAAAGCCAAATGGCCTATATCATGGTCTATTACCATAATCACAAGGCACTCTAATCTGTGATCTCTTGAATATTAAACTCCATTGAACAGGTATTGTTGGACAGGTATCACCCTGTGCCCAAAATCACTGGACTTCTGTTAGTATCAACACTGCTGAATTACTTGCAATCCTCCTAAGAGCTGAAACAAAGAGTGTTCCTTGCCACCAAGTTACATAATCTATTTCAAATTATTTTCTACTGTGTAACAAGAGATAGAAGCAACCCATTTTTTCTTGTGTTTGTCTACTTGGATTATTAATTTTAATTCACTCCTTACCTGTTTAAAGATGTTGAAAGATACCTAGCAATGCTTTCGTCTGACATCTAGCACATGTAGCAGAATCATATTCACCTGAAGTTGAATTTAAAGAGTACCACAAAATCAGAGTAGCCTCAATATCTCATGATTGCTATACAAAAAACACAAACTGAAAAAACAAGACATCACCCAAAGCATCCCTCAAAACTCTAAAAAGACAGTTCACCTCCAGTGAGGATTATACAAATCCAGATCAGCAAACATTGCACCTATAGGAGGAGGTCCTGATGTCAGATTTACAGAAATCCAGCACAGGGAAGAGCAGGAGAATACTGGCTGCTGGAAGAATAATCCACAAAGACCACACATGTCTTTGTGGCAAGCCCTCTTTCCAAAAGAGTACCCAGCATGGCCTAGAAATCAATTTCTATTAATACTCAAGCCTGTACTGTTAAATAACTGGTGAATTTGAATCAGAACTAGACTACTTATGAATCACTGCCTATGCTCACGCTGTGTGTGTTTAGCCTATGAAAAGAAGGGTTTATTGGTTTGGGGGGAACTGTGAATGTTTAAATACTTGCTAACACAACAGTTATTGCAGAAAATACCTTGTTTAAAGATGCAGTAACAGCCATGTGCTCTACAGTCATACATTACAGAGAAAGCTGATCATTTCTTAAATGCAAAACAGTCCCCACAAGTAACAGAGCTCTCTAAATAAAAAAAAGCTCTAGCACTCCTCTCAGCCAGGAGCATGTGTATGACCAGAGACTGCTGCTGCAATGGTGTGCACGTGCACACACACACACATTGGTATGGTGGGGAAAAAGAGCTAATAATTGGGTCCTACTGATTCAGCTTGTGAGCTTTTCCAACCTTGAGCAAGATCTCCACAGGAGTTACCCACCACAGAGACAGATCTGTGGACTTCTGCACCACAAAAGTAGTGGTTCTTTGCTGCTTAACAGAACTCGGTGAGATTAAGATAAAATGTTTCCTCTCTACAAGGTTCTTTAAAAAAAAAAAAAAATCAAGCATTTTGCATGTGACAATAGACAGTTAAACCACTTATTTCCTTTTTTATATCTTTGAGTAAATGAACAGAATTATTTTAATATTAAAAAAATCTACACAACTGGTGAAAGCAATGAGTATACAGCAACTTCTGAGAAATTAATAGATGCAATTAGTGAACAAGCTATCAGTTGAATATACTCTCCTCTTACAAAAGAACACCGAGTGTCTTATTTTCACCTCATACTTACTCACTAGCACTGCATGCAAAAGCCTTCTCTTCTTTTCACAACAGGATCAAGAAGTATCCCCTTGAAGAATTTAGTAAGCAATATTGTGTGCCATATTTCAAAAGAAAGTTTACATAGTGTAAAAAAAGAGCAGAAAAGGCATTCCAGCTCAGGCTCTCGTAAAGCACTGACATACACTGCAAAAAACTCAGATGTCTTAGGAAAAAGAACATAAAGCACTGCTAGTCTCACCAGTGGGATTCAGAGGAGATTTTTGCCTCCCTCATCATGAGTAAGAAACCTCCCTCTTGTCACCTGCAACTACAGCACCTTCCTTTAAGGTCTTTGCAGCAAACTGCAACAAATCAAGAGGGTCTGACTGATACCATAACTAGTGAGGACCCAGTTGAAAGAAGTAACTAGCTCTTAATTTTATTGAAACAAGTAACATATCATAAGCACTACCATGTTGGACTTTCACTTTACCTGCACAGCCACATCAGTAAGGATACTGGATTTCAAAGAAGAATCGGGAAATACACTCCCACAGAAATTACTGTACACTTTTCAACGGAAGGCAGGAAAGAGAACATCTGCTTGAAAGAACAACAAAGAAAAAGTCCCCACCAAGCTAATAGCAAGCTCATATCATTCAAGGTTTGTGCAATAACCACATTGCAGTAAAGAGAAATAATAAAGGTATAGAAAATTAGACACCATAAGGTATTTCAGAACTGTTTCATTGCCAAATTCTTTGTCACATGAAAAACCTCAACTAGAACCATTGTTTTGAACAACTACAAGGAACTGAGATTGCCTTCTAAAGTTGGCTGATAACACTTTTTAACCACCATTATGAGGACAGTGTCTGATCTAGTCTGGCAGACTAGATGGCAGCTGCAGCTGGCATATGCCAACACCATGCTTATTTTCATCCCTGGGACACTAGGACTGAAAGTGAACAGCTTCCTTGTAACCTTTTACACCATTCTGGAAAACTGGATGTCATACAGAGAGAACAAAAGGCAAAAGCAGACCTCTTTCTTGGCACAGTCCTTCCTGGAACTCATCTTGAGACAGTACAAGTTTTCTGCAAGCGTGTGCTTTCAAGGAAGGACACAGAGCCAGGGAATAGCTGCTCACCACCAGTGATTTGATTTGCATTTTACAGCAGCCTCATGGATCCAAGGAAGCTGCTGCTTGTTGCTTCAGGAGCTGCTCTGCTGCTCAGGGAGGCAGGCTGATTTTTATCATTTGGTAAACTGACCCTCTCTTTTCCTCAAACTCATGTATCCTTCTCCTCTCTTAAAGAAAATATTGTTATAAAACTCAGTAGCCAAGGCTATCAGTTAAAGTTGCCTAATGCTTTTGATTCTAAGATCCTGTATCCCACAGCAGATAACTGATAAACTTCAAACATGTTGGTGGAAATAGTCTACCTGCTACAGCTGTTTCCAAGAGCAGGTGGCTGGGACAGAGGAGAGGATTCCACAGCTTCCTGGTTATGTCACAAAATCTTTTTGTCAGGAAGCTCCAACATCAACAAACTTTAGGAAAGACTTTCAAGAGTAACCAAAACGTACTTGAACATTGTTGCTTTGTATTAAACAACAGTAGCAGTTCTGAAGGCAATGTAACCAACAAAAGCTAAACATGATGGCCACTGGTAAAGCTCTATGCTTGACATAAAAATTAGCAATTAAGTTTCCAGACTGTTACTGTTCACATGGATGAAAGTGGAAGGCGGCAAATAAATCCACAGTCACAAAAGCATGCTTGAGGTATGACTGACAATGGAACCTAGATCCCTTTTCACCTTGATATAGTCAACATCTCAAGTTAAAAAAAAACCAAACAAACCCCAAGAGAAGTTGCTGTTTTGCCTAGTTTAAAACTCCAAATATTTTAAGTTTTTTACTGCCTGTTTTATTACAGCAAACAGAAGTTCTGTTTATTTTGAAAGGATGCTTGATGAAACAATAACAAACTTGACAGCTTTTTCTCCTACCATGAAAAACAATGAATTGCTCAGTCTTGCTATTCAGGAATTTATACCCTGCCCATTCCAGGGAATCTTAAGCAATCTTAAACTATTCCAATAGAGGTGGCAACAAACTGAAACATAAGCTCAAAGATTTTTTTTTTTTTTTGGTAATAAAAACCAGAACTCTCCTACTCTTACAAGAGTACACTGAACACATCACCTCAATCTGCACTTATTTTGTGCAAAAATATACATTTCTTTTGGGCAAAAAAACCCCAAAAATGTTAAAAAGGAGATTAGCATTTCTCTGGAAAAAAAACAATGTTCATATTAAAAATGGACAGAAGTTAATAGAAGCAAAGACTTCCATAGAATCAATATAACCAGCAGAGTTTACCATCTACTAAATTAGCCTGAATTTAATTCAAGCACTGTGATAATAAGACAATCTACCTGCTCAGCTACCATGAGAATGATACTAATGGAATTACCTAGACAATCTGGACACACAGAGTATATTTTAGAGGCTGTTTCACAGTGAGGTCACCCAGTACTAAAGCCTGATGAACTAATTTTGCTAAGAGATTTCAGCGCTCTAGTTTACAGAAGATTGTGTCACATGAGAAAAATCTCCTGGGAAACTTGGCCTTAGGAAAGAGAATGTCAGTAGGTGAAGATTGCTAAAGCTGTGCAACTGGAAGCTCAAGGCAACACGCTGAGAGCATAAACTGTTAGCGAATCATACTTGGAACAAACCATATTAAAAGACCTCAAAATTACATGATGGTGGCTATTAGATAGCTCTAACATGTTAACTCTCAAATCACAAAGGCAGGCTAACATACAAGCTCAATCTTCCTCAGACGTTTTATAAATACAGACAGAACTGGTGTTAAGCACTACAAATAGGGTGGTCTGAAGATTTTTCAGAATGGCTCCGGGAAGTCAATATGCAAAACAAAAAAGGAAGAAAGCAAGCAAGCTAACACAAAAACCCCATCAGTTCCCTTTAGCTGTTAGAGGACATTTTTTAAAGTCACAGGGAAAAAAAAATATTAGAAAAGCTGTAGGAAATACCTTAAAAAAAATAAAAAAAAGAAGTCTGACAATCAGTAGGGTACGTCTGTAACTAATGAGAAAATGCAGGCAAGCTAGAGAGGAAGATCAGGTCAGAAATGCCAGATATGATGGAAGAACTGTATGATGTGACAGTGGAGGCCCTGGAGACAACAGACAAAGACAGCAAAAGCAGAGAAAGAGACAGCACTCAAGAGATGGTGCCGAGAGAGAGAAAAGAGCAGGTTTTCTAACAGAGAGAGGGAGGAGGGGGAAAAAAATCTGAGGAACCAGGGAGAGCCAGTATATAAGAACCCAAAACT
This sequence comes from Urocolius indicus, assembly GCA_013401255.1. NCBI lineage: Eukaryota > Metazoa > Chordata > Aves > Coliiformes > Coliidae > Urocolius > Urocolius indicus. The sequence continues at coordinate 144,273 of WBNH01003442.1, read as the reverse complement.
GTTTGCCAAGACTATTTACACTGATTTAATCACGCAGAGTTGACAGATCTCAAACCAGGAGCATAGAGGGGAGGGAACAGTGAAGATAAGAACAGGCAAGAAGGTAGATGGTAGATTGCGTAAGTTTTTGAAAGAGCTTTTGCTAAAGCAGTTTTAAAGAAAGTTGGCCACCATATGCAGCAGAGATCTTGTGAAGGATGAAAAGAAGAAAGAGCGAAGCTACAGATCATGCTGATGCCAAACAGACAATGAACATGGAGAAAGCAGCCTCAGAAAAGCTAGAGAAAACACTAAATCCAAAAGAGAGGGATAAGAAAGGCCACCCAAGAACATGAGGAATCAAAGTACTAAAGAACAGCAGATTAGAGGACAGAAAAGAGACTGTAGATCAGTGGCCAGAAGCAGCGAAAACTCATTTTATAATCTGTGCAGCCTGAAGGGCAAACAGGCAATGCAGAGCTAGGAAAAAAAAATTAGTTATAATACTGTACAAGAAGAAAATCAAAGTAGTATTAAGAATGTCCATGAAACAGCCCTGCCACAAGGTACCAAAGGAAATTAATTAAAAAGTTGCTTTAAAAGGGATTCAGGGTTATCACCAGGAAAAGGAAAGTAACATTGACTTGATTCTTCACCTATTAATTTCTTTTCAATGGGGAAGCACCAAACTTTCAACTGGTCTTCTGCACTTCAAATACTCTGCAGGTACTCAGAATTAAAATAGCACTAAAATTTAAAGAATACAGGCTGTATTCCCTTCTCACTACACTTCTAAACAACTGTGTTTCTTTGCTGCTGAATCAACCTTGGGCCAAAACCAAATGAACAAAACAAAACACCCCAAACAAAAGAAACCACAAGACTGACCACGTTCAACAACTCAGCTTTGAATATCTCAGCTTTGGAGACAAAAGAGGGTTGTTCACGTTAAGGTCAAAGTCCCACAATTAAACAGGGCAAAGGGTGTACTTCTGCTTTAGAGGAGTCAGAATTTGCAGCAAAGCAGCCACAATGCAAGCATCTTTCATTGACCAAAATGAATTACAACCAAACTACTTTAAAGCATGCAAAGAAGTGGGAGCACAGGAAAAAAAAAAAGTTAAATGAATAGCTGTAATATGAAGCATGTTAAATGAGTCTTAAACACTTGAAGGAGAAGAGAGAATTAGGAATCTAAGGACTATGCACAGCTGTTTTCCTTGTGAAATGTTACCTCCTCGTATGCAACAAAACCACTGTTAGTGTACTGGCATAAAAAAAGGGGAAAGCCCTAAAAATCACAAAAGAGACAGAGGAAGGGATGCTTTTAGGCAACAAGTGTTTACAGATTTTAAGCAGCTTTGACAAAGAGATACTTTTGGTAAAACTCAAAAGCAAAGTGGAACAAATCCATCACCATTGGTCTTAATGGGAGCATCACAAACTGTCCAATACCACCAGGAAGAAATCCTCAGTGTGAACAGCATCCTGAATGATGATATCATCTCCAGAAATAATCTGAAGTATTGATTCAGGTGTGACTTTAAACTAAATAACAAGTATAAGTGCATATAGAAAAGGTTTTCGAAGCAAAATGCTGGGGAATACTACAATTCTGTGCTGCTTGAGAAGAAGGTAAAGATTCAACACTCTGCCTGCCATACAACTGATGTTATAAAGGGGGAGTGGAAGAGCTCTTCAGCAGTTTTTAGCTCTACAGCTGAAGGCCTAGATCCTGCAACGCATACAAGCTGAGTGAAGAAACTCAGCTCTGCTTCCTCACCCAGCCAGTCTGACACTGATGAAGATTTCTTCTTGATACAGACCAGGAAAGATTTTTAAAATCTGTTTGTGTCTTGTTTTTGGTTTGGTTTTTTTTTTTTTTTTTAAAATGTAAACTAATCACCCATTGGACTGTTGGTTTTGTAGATAATTTCTCAAATTGCTTGGTCTTCTTTTTATACACAAGAACACACAAATCAAAAGCAAATTCCATCTGAAACTTTTTTCCACAAAACTGGTTCCATGAAGTCTCTAGTGCAGACACCAACTGCTGTGTAAAAAGTGTGCACTACTAAACATGAATGAATTCATACCAACCTCTCATCTATTCTGTTGCCTTAAGAGTGACAAAAGGCTTACTGATCAATCCGGTATAACCATAACTGCCACCAAAGAGATGGTCCTATTCCCACACTTCCTTCACCCAAGCACTGGTAGATTTCCAGGCCCTCCCTTGTATGCGATATGGAAACCATGCAATCACTGCATGGATCAGTCCATGTCCTCTGCATGACCCTCTGTATTTAATTTTGGGGAGGCCAGTTTTCCATCAGATTAGCTTGTTGAATCAATCCTCCTTCCTCCTGCAACCATACTAGATTTTATGCAAAGGGACAGACAAGACAAACAGGTAAGTGGAATGGGAGCAGAAACAAGCAGTGCAGCCTCTTTCACCAGGAGCCTGCAGCTATTGGAGCAAGGTGAAACAAGAACATTCTGCAGTACAAGTGCAAAAGCTCTGTCAAAACATACCTGTCTGTAAAGCCAGGATCTGCAAACTGAGTCACAGCTAAGTGCACGAATAACACTCTTCTCTTGTACTCTCTCACTGAAGCATCTTTCCTCATTCCTTTCCCTGAGGAACAAATTGCATTTTGCAAATGCTGTCTCTGCTTTACAGGGTGTAGTTAATAGCAGCGTTAAATAAAAAAAATATCAGTGACATGGAAACATCTGCAAAACAAATTCACAAAAGAGCACTTCTAGTTTGCATTTGTCTACCTTTGTCCAACTTGAACTCTGAAGCAAACACACTTAAAATAGTGCATGAATGACGTCACTTCTTCCTGATTATTAAGACTCACTCTTATTATAAATGCAATAAAGTACAAATGCAATTACATTTGTGGAGAATTTCTCTGCTATCTTATGACCAACTGTTCATATGACCATTATAACATGAAGTGAGAAAACTCGTCTCTCCACTAGAATAGTGGAGTAGGAGGCAGGTGCACAGTAAATGTTATCAAGGCCTGTCAACAGATGAGCAGAATTACCTCAGAAATGCAGTGAGAGCCCAGTGACAAACTACAAGCTACTCACAATCCAGAATCAAAACCTGTGTAAAGAGCAGCACCAGCATGCAACAGACATACTTGGTCACCACAGTAAGAACTGGCCATCCCACAACAAAAAGGAACACATATATGCACTAGAAATTCATGTTACAAGCCTGTACACATCTTCAGTTAGTTTGCTTTGCCATTCTCACATAGGAACATATTTGGACTGACTGAAAAAATGTGGCTTCTTTTGAAAGGCTGTTTTGTGTCACTGCAAACATCTGCTGCATATATTGCTCCCTCTAGGAATAAGCCTCTAACAGGAACCTAAATTCACTGGATGCACCAGAGCAGCTACAGTACAAGACTTGTGCTGAGGACAACCCCCACCACAGAACTGCCACCTCACCACTTTGGGGCATAGGGGCTCACATGGCACCTCCTCCATGATGCTCAGGGACAGCCTTGGCATAAATATATATCTGCATAGGCCCATGACTAGGATCTCCTTTTAATACCTAACTGCCAAACTCCACAAAAGCTAATACATGGCTAATTGTCCCACATAATAAATATTCTCCCTTTCCCAACTATGCAAACTTCTACAAACTCTACCTCAAAAGATCATCTCTTGGCCACCAAGAGGTCTCCTCACCAGACTGGTTTTCCTCAATCATTTGAACCATTCCTGTTCAAAACAAGGCTCTTTAGATCTACCAAGCTGTCAGTTACTACTCTTTCCAACCTTTTTCACTATTGGCTTACAACTCTTCTTCCAAGCACTGCACCTTTCAAACCCCTCCTCTGCATTCACGTTGTCCTCTATTCTCCAAGTACCAGTCTTCTTTTCCACACAGTTAACACGCAGAGCATTAACTCTAATGTCTCAATATTTGACGCCAGTAGGCATCATCTTGGTAGATGCTTTCCTACGTAACTGTTCAAAAGTCAAGATATAAGCTGCATATTATTTATGTTAAAATGATTTACCAGATCCTGATAATCAGGGCAAGCACACCAGTGAGGTGAGCGTGGTCTCCTTGGGCAGCACTGCTACAGTCAAAGCAAGTCTGTCCTGATCACAACCGTGAAGCTTCAACCGGGACTTGAGGGCGCTTGGATGGCGATGCCTGTTGCAGCCACATGCAGCTCAGCCTCAGCGCTGCTAGCAGGGGAGCAGCTGGAGCAAGACCCCGTGTGAGGATTAACAGGTGTGCACTCACACTCACTGAAACCAGCAACTTGCTTCCCACCACCACCAAGCGATTGTGAACTGTTACCAGCGTGGACGCGGCGGTGACTGCCAGGACGGGGCAGACGGCGGGTTTCAAGGCTCTGGAGAGAGGGAACTGCGTGGCTAAGCCGGGCGAGGCGAGGCGGGAGGAGCGGGGCTGGCGCATCCCCGCGGCCTCACGGCTGAGCCGCCACCTCATGCCTCAGCCGCGGCCGCTTGCTCCTTCCAGGTCCATCAGCACCCGGGGACACGCGCCTGCTCCCCGCTATTGACGCCATTACTGAAGCCCCGGGGCTTGGGCCGCTAGTCCTCTGTGAGAGCGGGGTTTCAGAGAAGCCAGCGGGCACCCTGCCACCGCAGCCCAGCTGCCTGATGGGGAGCCGGCAGCCCGCTCCGGGCAGCTTGGCGCGCTCCCAACACGGCGCCTGGGGGAGTCACAACACTTGCCACAGACCTCCCATGTCCCAGCAGGAGAGAGGAACGTGCACCCCACCCCAGAGCTGATCAGATGTGGCTGCTCAGGTCTGATGAACGACCAGCCACGTCCACCTGGAGCTCTCGTTTTCTGCAATAGCCTCCAGCTGAGCAACAATCGGTTGGGTACCTCCCGTTGGAGGCTGTGTAGGGCCAGAGTGTTTGACATCAATAAACATGAATGCAATCAAGGTCACCTAGAGTCCCAGAAAATGTAGCTGTAATATCACCTTTAAGTACTTCATATATTTTCCTTTATTCTCAGGACCATCTTGTACAGTGTGCATCTTAGATGTACATTTTTACTCATGAGCCTTGAACACCCTTGGCCTCAGACTAATTTTTTTCAGTGTAACAGGTTAGAAACTCCTACTTTATTTCAATGGTACAGCCTTCTGGCGTCATCATGGGAAACTGACACAAATGGTTAATAACTCCTAACACAAGCAGGGCTTTTCACTTCCTTCTGCAAGTATTAAATAGCATATCTGGGGATGCCAGAGAATTTTGGTATTCCTAAGACTAGATTGTCACCATTTCCCAAAGCTGAGGCTTCAAGGGAGTGGGCAGAGCACACCTTCATGTTCTCCATTTTGTAAAATGCACTGCAGCCCTGCCACCAGAGTCCACTGCCTGCTCCTCCTCTTCACTGTAAGGCTCCTTCGGTTCCTACAGACGTCTGTAATTCTGTTCTCCATTAGTTCAACCAACTGCCATACCTTCAAGTGTAATCAGTGTCACTCCCGCCTCCACTTTCCTTCTCGGGTTTCTTACTCCTGTTAATGTGAAAACAGATGAGAAAGATAGTTAATACTGACATGGGGAGCATCATATTGAAGGTGGTTTTGACCTCCATTCACTTACTGGAACAAGTGGCAGCTTGCTTAGACCTTACTGGTCATCTTCTCAAATCATCTACTAATGATTCAGGTGCCAAATCCATTTTACTTGACAATTTTATTTGCCCTGCAATGCTGATCAGTCAGCAGGCCAACCTGACCAGCAATATTACTCCTGGTATGTTGTGGGAATGCAAGTGTAAGTCATTTTGTACAAGCATGTGCAAATGTGGCACTGGTGGTCAGCCCCAATACTCATCTCTGTTTCCTGTGTGGAAGAATTGCTCCACTACTGATAAAGGAATAAAATATAGAGACACAAAGAATTTGCCTTGAACTTGATCCCTTTTGGATAAATCATTGAGACTTCAGGCTCGAGTCCCAACAGCCTGTACACTGGCCCTCTGAAGTGACAACTGATAGGGTTCCGTAAGAAACAAGTTGTTCCCTCTTCTCCTTCTAGGCAATTAACTGCTCCTTTGATTGGTTTGCATTCATCCCTCAGGGCCTCACATTTCTTTCCCCTACATACTGTGCCATACATTGTATTTCTCTTAGCTCAGTTTTAGAGCACTGTAGAACACGTTTTTCTCTGCAGGCTTGTCCGATGTGAGCTCATATACTTCAGATCTCTTTTTCTTCCCTTGATCATTGAAAATGCAATATCACAAGTAACCTCATATATTTTTGATGCATCCAAAACCTTAAAAGTTGTTGTAAATCCTAAAATTATGGAGATGGGTGAGAAGCAGACCTCAAGTACCCACAGTAATCAAATATATGATCACATCCTTTGCAGTTCTGGGCTCCAAATTAGCCTGTTAGGTTTGTATGTACTGCTTCTGCTGACTTCAGTGGGAATTGCACATATGAAACAAACAGAATAATCAGTCCCTGAAAATTTGAGCTTGTGTCCCCAAGCTTAGCTACTGCATTTTTAACTGATTCAACGTGAGATGCATCTGTGACCCTAGAGCAACAGCAACAGCTGGGAGTATGTGCTGGCACCCAGAAAGCTAGTGTTGTCTTTCCACATGGGATATACAGCAATCTCCAACCTGCCCTGCTTGTATTTAAAACACAAACTTAGACATAATATAAAGGAAGTGTTTCTGTTACCATGACATCAAGCAAGAAAATAAACATTACTCTCCCTAGAAAATGAAATACAAGGTAACAGAGCATTTTAGCAAGTCTAATGGCAGAAGTCAGAGCCATCATAGCACATTACAGAAGACAAATGAAAAGGTTGATTTTTATAGCTTGAAATAAGAGAGGAAAACAGGGAAATACTTTGCATAGAGAAAAAGACACTCTCTAGATACTCTGTGTTCCAACCAAGTTTTAGAAAAGCATTAGGGGTGGAGTTTTTTTCATTTTCAGCTTCTGTTTTTGAAAAGCTGCTTCTTTTTTTTTTTTTTTTTTTTGCCTGAATTCCCCAACGAAGGGCTGGGACTGGATGTAAAACTCACTGGATACTTCCTACGAATCTCTCAAGCAGAAATTACCATTTCTCTTTTTTTAAAAAAAAAGAAAATCAAGCCAAGAACAAATAATTCATCTAAACACAGCAAGTTTCTGCTGTTATCAATGAGATGTTGCATTATTCCTGAAAGAAACATGAATTCAAGAATTCCATCTTGTTGGCTCAGCATCCCAGTTCTTGAAATTCAGGCTGACTAATCACTCAGGAAAGCAAAATGTTACGTAGATGATCAGGTTTAAATGCAAAGGCTGCCTATGCAGTTGGTATTACACAACCACACCAAAGCCAGTGCCAGGCAAATACAACCAATCATCAAGAGAAAAAAGAAATAACAACAGCATTTCAGACAAAAACTTTAACTGAAGCTTCCAGGATATATATCTCACAGTCTCTTTTTGTTAAAGTAGATAAAGTTGAGGATTTAATTCTTGAATTCTGGCCTTTATTTCTCTACTTAAAGTCGTCTTTGTAACAGATGGTAACTTCCAATCAGTAGGAATCACTTCATTCAACAGATACAGGAGTTACTCTTAGTGCTGGGCTCAAAACTGTGGTGACACTTAATGTCCATCCCTCTTCAGGACAGCAATGAAACCTTAATTCAGTATGTGTAACTTTAAGGATCTGACCTCACACCAGTACATTGTTCAAATGCATCACACAGGTGAGTCACATTGTATACTGTTTCAATTTTGATCAGAAATCAGACACCTTCCTAAAGAAACAGGAAAAGGTTTGTTTCAGTTCAGAGCACATCTGTAGCAGTGATCCACCTGCCTGTTTGCTATGTTACACTTCACATAGGTGTGGGGGTTTCTTTGCCCTCATTTTACAGAACAGCAAGCTGCCCAGTACAGACAGGAGATGGGCACAGGATTTTTGATGAGTCCATCACCCACTTTGCCCAATTCCGTGAAGTAAAATCATGACCACTCAACTTGACGTTCATTATTTATTTGGGGAAGTTGTCCATTTTAGAGCCGAATTAGTGAAATGTAACTGAACTGAGCCAAAGGCTCGGACTGGGCTGCCATTTTGACATTCTCATCAGGGAAATGATGCTGTAAACACCCATACTTGATTCACATGCATGGTCTCTTGGTTGCCTACAGTAATGCCCATCTGTTCAGATGGCATTGTGCCCACTCAAGTTGCTCGAGGGAATACATGCCGGGCAGCGATTGGCTTAGGTAAGTATTTTTCAAACTGGGTCGATGTCGACCTCCTTTTGGGAAGGCCCAAGAGGAAAAGGAAACAAAAAGATTTTTCATTTTTTATTTTAATGGATTGTTTTCATTTAACATTCAGCAAACCCACCACCATCTATCAAACATTCAGTAGATGGTTTTGCTGATTCTTTGGTACCTGTGACCCCAGCAAGGAAAAAGAAATCCAACTGTATTCTTGTTTGTTTTTTTTTTTTAAATAAATGAGTTTAACCTGTTACAAAGTCACAGTCTATGCCACATTAAGACCATCTCATCTGCAGGAAAGAAACCTGCCTCAGCAGGCATTGCCACATCCTGACAGTCAGTCTGATTTCTTTTGTTGATGAATATCGGTCAACACTCAAATATCTGAATTCGTAGGTATTCTTGCCAAAAGCCATAGCTTGAATTTAGTGGACAGAGTGGTAAGCAACACTATGTCCCAAATTACCAGTCAGATCAAATTAATGTTATTGTACAAAAACACAATTCCAAAATAGACAACAAAAACAAACACGCAAAAAGATACAGATGACTGATGTGCAGTATCATAAAAGGAATAACCCTTTTTGGTTCCTAAATTGGCATAATTTCCAAATATAACCTTTTACTTCTCCAACGCCAAAGAACTTTGCTTCAGTGAAGTGCATTGCACAGTGATGCCATTGTCTGTCACGTTGCTTTATCAAACAAGAAGAGGTGGGGGGACACACACGTCACCCTTTCTTCCTGCAAATAAACTGTGGGGTTTGTTATTTAAGAGAAAGCTGTCATTATTACCAAAAAAAAAATAAAAAAAAGGGAAAAAGGAAAAAAAAGATGAAAATAATCCATCTCCTTTTTCATTTGGGAGACAAAAGCCTTTCAGTGCTGCGTCCATGCACTCTGACTACTGTTTTGACACTGTGTCAAGATGCTCCCGCTCTGCTCCAGGTCTCAGATCACAGTTGGAGTGTCTTGATACAGTGTTGAATCAGTAGTGTCAGCAAGTCTCAGAGCAGAGTCAAAGAGCCTCAATGTAGCCTCAGAGCAGGTAGAGTCAGAGAGACCTTTCCCCTAAACTGAAGTAGGCAGAGGGTGCTCTGTTTTTTTCTTTTTAATTGTTTGTTTTAACACATTGTGACCCAGCTGCATTGGGCTCATGCTTCTAATTACTAGTCTTTCTTGCAGGAAGGTATCAGAGCTGCATCTGTCCCAACCCTAAGAAGCTGCTAAAAAGTAGCATGGAATAATGTTAATATTTTCTTGAAAGAGCAAGCCTAGGCACAGGGACTGAGGACCTGCGCTTTCTCAGGGCAGCTGGCACTGCAGTGAAGGTTCCTTAACATGGCTAGGCCCTGTTTTGGCAGCCCCTGTTCTGCTGTGGGACAACTCTGCAATGAAGGACATTGACTCCACAAAGGGCCGTGGAGGGGCTGCAGAGATTAGTGTTAGACAAGGAGGGGGACAGGATTTGAAAGCTTTGTTAATGACTGTGAAAAAAAAAAAAATTAAAATTACATTATTACATTATTTTTTTATTAATACTTCAGTTGAGAAGTAACAGTGCTTCTTCCTTGTAAACTCTGCCTCATATCTTTAGATCATCACTAATGCAACAGCATGACTTGAAAAGCTAAACACCACACTAAGGCACTCCTCAGATGGTATCAAATGAAGGGATATTCTGAATAAGTGTGGGTAGAGACCAAATTGAACGTAAAGCATGGGTAGAAAAGGTGATTGGCAAGAGGAAAAATGTAACACCAGTCAAGGCCAGAGGCATGGTGCTAGTTTCTAGCACTGTTCTATAAAAATTCATATTAGTATAGAATAGAAATGTTTTAAACACTTCATTTGGAAACTATTCCTGAGTTTCCTCCTAGAAAAGGTAGCAAAGGTGCCTCCATCCCACGATTACAAGCATTGCTGCCAGAATAGGCTGTGTCTACGACACAACTACAGGTAAGGCAACAGTCTGTAAAGCACTGAATGCCAGGCACTGTACCAGGCATTGTGATTTGGAATGAGATGGATGTGCCTAAGAAGGCATTTGAGAAGGAATGAAAAAAGATCAGAGCTTACAAAGAACATAACTAGACTTAGGAGGCTGGATTAGAAAATGTAAATAGGTCAAAGCCAATTTTGCTGTAGCTTTACATCTGAATATGTAATCCAGTCTGTTTTGTATGCTAACACCAGGGGGGCACACAAATCAATGTATATAATTTAGGTTAAATGACCACTGCAGAGTGAGGTACATGTATTCTTCTCCACAGTTGAGCCAAATTTATGCCTGGTATAAATGCAGAGATTTTGCTGGACTTTCAGCAGGGGTACATTTGCTCATTTATATGGTCAATACCTTCTCAGGAGCTTGTCACTTAGGCAGACATAATGTGTACTCACCCACACACAAAGGTGGGTTTAATTTCTCATTAGTTTCTTCTTCTTTGTGATTACTGTGCTGTTATTTACATAAAATATCATCAAAGTACACTTAAAAATAGTTACACAACAAAGCAACAAATGTTCCAGATCATAGCTAATAAGAAAACTTTAAAGCCATGTGCTTCAAGTTCTCTTTTTGAAAGCTGTGTAACAAAATGGCAGTAGAGACTTCGAGTCAGCAGGAAATACAGCAAAAATGAGAAATGGGAACAGGGCCTTACCTCCCCACAGAAAGCACAGGCTCAGCCAGTGTTTGCTACATGCTTTGAGATTCTTGGAGTGAGATATTATTTAAAGTGCAAAGTATTTCTCTTTAAGACAAACAAAACTCACTGACTGTTCTGATGCCTTTCTTGCAGGCATTTTGGCAGCAAGCAGAAGCTGGGGGTTTTGTTCTTCTCTGCCTGGGCTGGCCCTGTGGGGCCATCAGCCCCCTCGCCAGTGTCAGAAGGGCTCTCTGACCTGTCACAACCATTTGCTTTCACCCACCACAAAGAGCAGGTCTGCCTCAGTGCTCTCCCAGCTGTCTCTGGAGGTAAAAGAGAAATTAAAGATTGTATCATCTAGGCACAAATTAAAATCTTTACTGGTAGAAAGCTTGTAGAAAGTCTCAGAAGAGAATGAATTATGTATTTGAACACTTAAGATTTCCTTGCCTTTATTACAGCATGGGGTCTGAACTCTGCTTTCTTCCCTGCACTTTATTACATGGTTAGAAGTCCCGCAGTAGGAAACTTGCAGTTTGAATTTTGAAGCACCTATAGTGTCATACTTTTTATTTTAATATTTGTCACCAACAGTGCCGACAGATAAAAAGTGCTGGCTCCCCACAGCATGACAGGCGGGATTTTCTATAGAGCCACACAATTGCTTTTGCTAAGTGCTTGCGGGGCTCACAGTGCCAAATCCCGCAAATTGCTGCATTCAGGCCACTTTGCAGAGCTGTACCGAGGCAAGTGGCATTAAAAAAGTTAGTTGCTTGTGGGAGGGACATATGCCAAAATGGCAGATTTCTTTTAAAGTCCTAAGCAATTGTGTGAAGACATTTCTGCAATGCAATTCCATAACTCTGGCCCTTAAGAGATGGTCAAAACTTTTTTGTGCCACTTGGAATTTGTTCCGTGTGTTGCACACAGTTTGAGGGAAAAAAAAAAACACCAACCTTTTTCCGGTTCCAAAGTTTGCTGGCCAAGGAAGTCCCAGAAGCACTGTCACTAGTTGTGGTGACATTCTATTGATCATAGAATCATAGAATGGCAGGGTTGCAAGGGACCTTTAGAGATCATCTAGTCCAACCTCCCTGCAAAGTCAGGTTCACCTAGATCAGGTCGCATAGGAACATGTCCAGGCGGGTCTTGAAGACCTCCAAGAAAGGAGCCTCCACAACCCTTCTGGGCAGCCTGTGCCACTGCTCCCTCACCCTCACAGTGAAATAGTTCTACTTCCTCTTCTTCTCTGTCATTGTCTTTAATTTGTGTAATTTATAGGAATATGGTTGATCATCTCCCAGCTGTAGATCAGTATTATGGTGTAGAGTATTTCATGTGCACAGCAATGTTAAGTGTGTAATAGTTACACCTGAGGTATCCTCTGTCTTATTCACAGGTCAATTATAGAGCTGATTAAATCCAAAAAGTCTATGATGATAATTGTTGGAAATAGACTGGGATGATAATTGGTTTAATGACTACTGAAGGAGTCTTTTGGATGCGTGTCTCTCAACAAGCCTGAATGGCACTTTAAAGAGCTAGATTCATCCAGGGTATTGGTTGTTGACTTTAATGGTATTATTCCAAACTCCAAACTCTGATTTGGCTCAACTTACAAAATACTGCAGACAAGACAAATCTTTTCTAAGGGATGTCTCTGTCGAGCTTTGGTGTCTCTCTCGAAGTACCCTGTTCAATGTCAACTCCTCTGGTACAAATTCTGCCTGTACAGCCTGAAGTAGCTCTATAAGGTGGGAATTCACTGAAGGTTTTATAAGGGTTTTTTTTTTTTCCTAGCTTAGCAGGAAACAAATTCTATACAATAACTAGAAAATGTAGGCTGAGACCATCCTCTGCACAAGAAATTTCACTCAGAGGGTTGGACACCCAGCGAGGTCCTATTCACAGACATCTCTTTGTATTTTTCTGCCTGGAACCAAAGAAGGGGATTCATGCCAAAACCCTGCAGGATATGGAAATCTATCGGCTGTTCTGTGCTTCTGCCTGTCTTTCAAAGTGGCTTCTGATTTGGGGAGCCCTAAATTAAGATCCATGGGCTTGGGGTTTTTTTGGTGTGGGTTTTTTTTTTTTTCTTTCTTTCTTTAATAAGGACTCAAAACCTGCAGCTTTGATTCAAACAGGAGTCAGAAATGTTCAGTACCTTTGAAAAACCCCTGACATTTCATTCCTCATACTGACGACCCAGAACGGCAAAAATTTAGACCAGAAATGATTTCTCCAGGCTAGTCAGTATTAGAGAATAGTGCAGAAGTCAGAAAACCCTTGCTGATGGTTCTCAGTCCACGTGCACTGCCTAGGCTTGAAAAGGCTATAAGGTTATAAATCTTTCAGTGAAAACAATTCCTGCTTCATGCCATCAACAGTGCCTGAAGACATCTGCGTAGGGCATCTCTAGAGGAGGCTCCCATTACCAGACCTATGCAGAAGAATAATGAGAAACTTGCATCCGGTTTGAAAGACCTTAATGAGTCTCTCTTGGATACAAAATATTTGCTCAACACCCTTATGGGCAAAGTACCATACAGCTGAGCTGGGGAGCTCAGGCTGAATAGGATGCACCAAGAGGCCTCGGAAAAGGAACCACACACAGCTCTGCAAAGGAAGAGTCAGTGTTTCAGGCCCAATTTGCAGCTCTGGTGCTTACATGTGTCTGCATTGCTCTGAATATATATTTTCCAGCACCTACTGCTTCTCTGTTTGTTCCAGTGGGGTTCCACATGCCATGGGGGTATTCCGGATTCCTCACTGGTTCTTCTCTCATTTTATGTTTCTATCCACAATAACACTTTTGACAAAACAACAAACAAACAAACAAACACTTTTTTCCAGCTTCTTAAATGAACTGTAGACATATTGACTGTGTTTTCCTCTCCCCTCCCTTCAGATTTCTCTCACACACAAATATCTATCAGGGTAAAGGGGTTGATTTGTTTTTGGTTTTTTCCCTCTCCCTGAGCCTGGTGCATCATTGAGCTAATGATGCACAGTCAAGTTATCCAGTACCATTAAATTACCTAAGGCTCTGATCCTAGTGTGCCTTACATATGTGAACATTTAACTGTTTGAAGGGAAACGGTTGTGTACACATTTGCAGTGTAATATGAAATATGATGCACATTTCTGGCAGTTCCCAGAACGCAAAGAAGGTGGGTGTACTCTTTGATGTAATGTATCAATAACAGCAATTATTCTGCAAAATGGGAAGTGGAGGACAGTGATGGCTCTGGACTTACCTTGAATTTTGTGCTCTACCAGGGTACTCAACCCTTCAGTAAGAAGAGCCAGGAACTGACAGTGGGAGAGCCTCCCTGGCACTGCCCACACCACCCGTGTGTGCAGCCAGCCCCCCTCGGCTTCAGTGCTGAAAGCAGAGTTGGGGGGGGGGGGGGAAATTTTATTTAAACACAATTGCTCTTGACACTGTCACAGGCATTATCAGGCCAGTTAAGAGGAGGGAGGCAAAACTAATTAAGCTCATGCACTGCACCCACTGGCCTTGCCGCAGTCAGGTGCTGCTCACCTTCTCCTTTCAGTTTATCCACTTTTCCCACTGTCTGTATACCAGACCTCATTCTGCTGTCAGTCGAGGCCATGTCTTCCAGGTTTGAGTGTTTAGGCATTGAGGATATACTCTGTAAGCCATACTTCATATTCATTAGGAATTGCGCAATACTTGATCAAGTCTAACCCGCAAGAACCCTCAGGAAGAAAAATGTTTCTGAGTCCTACTTTGGGTGAAACTCTGTTGTTCTCCATTAGCAACCAAATTGTTTCTGCTACATGAGGCTAATGGAAGCTCTTGACCATTTCTTTAGCACCATTACAAAAGCATTAGCTGAGCTCATTTGCACATTCCCTTAACCCTTCCTTTATGGTAGGCCTACGCCAAGATATTTCACGAATAAGCCAGGAAATGCACAGTAGAAACTGTGTCTTTTGCAAATGGCATCTATATTTTATAGCTTTCATGCATAGAAGCCAATTTCTTGAGGAACAGTGCCTATAAATTGCATCTGCAAGAAGAAGATGATGCACTTATTTATTGCATTGCTTTCAACCAGGAAAAAAAAAATATTCTTTCTCTCTCCCTCCCCTTTAAATTAAAGGCTGGGTAAAGCAGAGCCCAGCACCTCAGGGACACGGCTTCGGCACACACAGCTTGGAGGGCTCGTTTGCTCGCTCTTTTATTGTGAGGGAAGGATCACACTGGGGGCCAGGTACCTCTTCCAGTCACGTAAAACTGGAGATATAGGTAAATTTAGATTTTTTTTTTTTTTTTTTGAAGTTCAAAGCAAGATTTTAGTTGGTTCTGAAAGATTTTTGGGGCTAAAGATTTTTTTTTCTGGATTTCTCACACACGGAGGAATCCCACAATGCACTGTCTCTCTAGTCTCTGCTTCCCGCGGATAATGGCCATGCTGTACAGGGCTTTAAACACCAACATGCATTTGGGAACGTCAGGAGAAACAAAACCCAGCCTGTACGTTCTCCCACAATTCAAGTAAACACTCTATGCTGCCTTCCCAACCTGCTGCAGCCAGCTGACACCACTGTGCCACACGTACAGAAAAAGCAGTAAAGGTCAGGTGGAGGTGGGATCCTGACAATACTTTCATGACATTGCTTTACCTGGGGGCTTAAATGTCCCTAAAGTCCTAAGACCCGGATTCTCACAGGGCAGCTTGTGACAGCCACGCAGAAACGGGGTGCTACAAGCCCCAGGAGGCAACAAGCCGCGGGAGGCGAGGGGAGGCGAGGGGAGGCTAGGCTGCCGTGGGAGCCGAGTCCCGGCGCAGCTCCCGCGCGCCTCCTGCCCTGCCCCTGCCCCTGCCCCCGCCCCGCCGCCTGCCCGCCTCCGCGCCAGCGCAGCGCTCGCATCCAGCAAAGCCCCGTCTGCTTCGGACAACACGCGCACAAAGTTTGGACTGTAAAGAAGCCCCGAAGAGACCCTACAACACATCGGCTTCGCCGCTGCCACGGGACGCCGGCGCAGAGAGCACTCGGCAAAGGGGCCCTTGTTCCGGCGGGGCGGGTGCCGGGTGCCCGCGCGGAGCGGGACGCGGAGCGTCTCTGCGGAGCTCCGCCGTTCCTGCCGGCAGCCGCAGCGCTGCCCCTGCCCGGCCCGACGCGCCAGCCCCGGCCCTGCCCTGCCCCGCAGCCCCGCTCTCCGGACGGGAAGCCCGTCGTGCCCGCTCCGCCCTCCGCGCTGGCGGGAAGCCGCGGCGGGGCGGCCGCCTGCCCGGGCACACAGATGGCGGGGCGGCAGCGGGCGGGGCAGCGCCAGGCCCCCGGGCGAGGGGCTGCTGCAGCTGAGGCTGGCCCTGGCCTCTGCTGCCCTGGCACCCCCAGGACATTGGGGAAATGTTGCACTTTGGGTTTTTTTTTCTCAGTAATGAGCCACAACACAGTGAATACTGTACTTTGTTAGCGGTCTTGTAGGTGATCAGTGCTTCTCCTTTGGACACCTCTCGTCTCCCTCTGCCACCCAATCTGCTAAAAAAACCCAGTAATTCACAGATAAATAGATCAAAAGACAAGCCCTGGCTGCCGTTTGCAGATGAGGGATCTTACGGTTGAGGATGACGGCAATTTCATGAAGACTGGTAAAACTAAGAACAAACAATTACACTAGAGGCAAAAAACCAGGGAGAAAATTAAAAAGACAAAGCACTGAAGAGCAAGTCATGCTCACATCAGGCCCACAGCGTGGTGGGCACTGCAGCTCCTGCCACCTGAGCTTCTGTGGCCATATGTGTGCTGAGCTCACACGCTTTCTCCCATGACAGCACTTGCAGGGCATTGTTCTGATCCTGGCTGACTGCTGCCAGCACACTGCAGGGTACGGTATCCCCGGACCTCAGCGCCTGTCAGTTGTAGCAAGAGCTGGTCAGTGGTTCTCAGGTGGTAGAGAGGGTATGGCAGAAACCTCAGTGCTTTGAAGCACAGGCCAAAATATATACACTGCTTGTGCAGACCAGGGGAAAAGCCTTCACTGCCCACACCGTGTGAGTTAAACAAGTTAGAAGCCAGACAAACACACCAAAAAAAACCAAGACATGGGACATGTGCTTGGGACACAGGATGTGCAGATCCACTGCAAAGGAAATGGTTGCCAGAGAGGACACCTCTGCGAGGTGCAGAGGTAGGAAACACCGTGGGGATTACAGAAACGCTCCCCATCCCGTTTGTAACGTGTTGCAGCTGTTGAAACACAGGTGCCTTTGGAGACATTTCCAACTGTTTTCCAAATGTCTTCAGTAGCACTTCCTGGCCACTAAGAAATGAAAAAAGGGGTGAAACCTCAAACATGGGCCAGAAGCTGAGATATTCTTTCTCCACCTGCACTTAGGCTCTGTTTTCCCTGGGAGCTTTTAAGGGATACAGTAACTATATACCACTCTGGCAAAGCACTCCCTGGTGTGATCACAGCCACGGCAGCAGCAGAGCTGTGTTGTACCAGCACAGAGCTGCTCTGCCCCCGCTCCCGACTGCCATGTGTGGCACAGAAACGACAGTCACAGGGGAGCCACCAGATAGAGGCCCCAGGCTGTGGGGCAGAGCACTGCCACCAACCCCCTAGCCTAGCAAGGATCAGACCTTCGGAAACAAGGTCAGACAGCAGCCTTGCACCCCAGCACAGGTTAAGGATCAGCTCCAGGGGCTGCAGCCTCCAGCACGTGACAGATGCAGCCCCACGGCAGGAGCAGAGGCGTGGATGGCTTTTTGCCACTGCCTTTCAGCCCCACACACAAACTGGATTTCTTTGGCCCCTAAGAAAGCAGGTGTCAAGATAGTTCCATCCCTTGCCATGGGATACTACAATTATAGCAATGGCTGTACGTGTGGTCCTGGTTATATTAGAAATACCTGAGCAACCTAGCAGATTTATGGTAAGTGTTCCTGTACTTTTGTGCATATTGTTGTAGAAAAGAAAAAGTTTAAGAGTAGCAGTTGCTCATTGGTGTTCAAATATTACCCCGGTACTGTAAGAGAGCGGAGCACCAGCAGAAGGGTACCATAGTTCAGTTTTTTCTCAGCCTGAGGAGGCACAGCCCAATCTCTCTCTCCAGCCTGACTCGTGCTGCTCATGAACAAGGCTCATATACTAGAAGGGATGAAGCAGACAGAGCAGGACCACAGCCCTCACTCTTGTGCTTTGGGTTCCCATACCTTTTAAAAGCAGGATGGAAAACCCAACTATTCCTCTCCTCCACCTCCTGCTCATGGTCTAGTCAGGGTTCAAGGCAGATACAACTCGCAGCTCAGACACCCACCTGCTTGGCACTGCCAGGCTGAGCATGGACCTCAGCACCCAGGCCCACGTTTCCAGTACAGCTGGGGATAATTATGCAGCTCAGAATAGGATCTGCACGCAGGGAGTTCCCATCTCAGCACAGTGAATATACACCTAGTTTTGGCTAGTCAGCTGGGAGATGCTGAGACAAAGGCATGTGCTTCAGTACAGCACTAAAGCTTAGCTCTGAGTTCTGTGGAAAATTTCCTGAAGACAGAAACCTACATCTTCCTTTTCAGTTCCAAAGGCCTTCCCAGAAGTGATCAAGCATTATTCCAAATCCAGTGTTGGCCAAAGAGCCTCTCTTTTTCAGTATCTCCATTGTGAGAACCCGCTCCCTGGCTTTTAGCGTGGACAAGATGGCAGAGGAGCTGTTTCCAGAGCAGCTGAGGTAGTTTTTCTGCAAGGGTGTGTCTGGGAGCCTGTACTGCAAGACACTTTACCATTTCCCATCTTAAAACATTGCCTGTGAGTTAGGAGTATGCATACATTATGAATGAGAATAATGAATTGGTGATTTCATTAGCTAATTTTTCAGCCCATAAACATCTGCGCCATGGCTTACGGAGATACAATCAGGCAAAAAGCTAACACTTTTCCTAGAAATGGATCATTTTAGTACAATGATTTTGTTGCATAAACAGCGAGCTAAGAATTATCTAGATGAAAACAGAAGTATCCTCTTTGAAATTAAGAAAAGCCATTCCTAGTTTTGGTGTATTAGGGTTCGTAAATTCATCACAAATCAAGACTCTCAGCTTTTCTGACTGTCCATGTAATGCTATGTCAGAAGGAAAACTGGCAGAATAAAAAGTTTACCTATTGTTTGCCCCAAGTGAGACATTACTTCATTTTTTTTGAGAGCTGAAACTTTTCTCAGGCTAGGACTTGCACCTGCTCTGGTGCTTCCTGCTGCAGGGATGACCCTGCTTCAGTTATGCCCAGCAGCCTTCCCTCACACGCAGTATGTCCCGCTGTCTTGACAGAGCTATGTGTGTGCAATGTGACTATCAACATCAGCAGGAACCTAAACGTTGAAAACATCGTCTGCAGTGTCAACAAGCTGTGCCCTTGCACTTATTAATAAAGTGGCTATATAAGCTAATTTGGGCATTGCCAGCCCGTCCTTGAAAATGTTCCCTACAAAATATCGCTTACACACTCCAAGCCCAAGCACAGTACAATAAGGACCAGTTGTGCTCTAGCTCAGTGCAGGGATTTTGAAAGGCTCTAACTGTGCATGTTCCTATGCCACAGTCTTGCAAAGCTTTGTACATTGTGGGAATGGGTAACCACATTGTTTCAGCTGTCACAACTGCTGAACACCTTTCATTATGGTTACGATTCGTTCAAGAAGGAGATACCATGAGAATTGCATCTCACTAACTTTCCAAAGGTGTCCATGGTCCTTAAAATGACTGTTTCCCTGACTGGAGGGATAACCTACCTCATTATCGTATGAAATGTTTAAAAAGAAAAGGAAAAAACAGTGGCTGCTTGTGAGCTCTGTTAGGCAGAGTATGATGGTAGTTTCAGAAGTGTGGCAGTTACACTGAGCTACAATACCTGTAGGCCTGGAAATCCATGTGCTTGAAATACAGTCCAAGGTCCCTGAGGCCTGATTGTATACAGTCCAGAAACCTTGTTTTTAACTGAAACAAAGAAAGAATGAGAAAGCATAAGACTCAAGGCAGCTATCACTCAGGTCCCCTCCACTTTTGTTGAGTAAAAGTTGAGAGTATTACACGCTAGCAGCGCAGTTGCATGCCCAGATTGATGACAAGTGTTCTTACCTTGCCTCAGCCTCATCCAGGAGCATGGGAGGTGCATCCAGAAGTGCTCACATCAGCAGACCCAGGACCAGAGCTCTCATTTTCTCCCCACCTTCGCTCCCCTGGGGCTCAGGACCAGCCCCTGCCCTGTGCCTGGCAGGCGCCTGGCGACGGTGGGGATGCGGCATGTGCTGACAGACAGACAACGCTGACGCTGAGCTCGTGTATTCCCTTTATTGAACTGTACTAGTTATTGCAATCAGATTAAGTCACATTTATAAAGCAGACCATCCAGTTGCACTGAAACCGATTATATTCATTACATAGTTTTAATCACTGTCCGGTGAACTGGCAAATCCAATCAAAGCATTAGTCTTTAATTAAAAAATTAAAAAGAAGTATTCAGACAACAGCCAAGCAATCACATCACAATGCACAGTTACCTAAAATAGCAATTAAAAAGCAGTTAACAAAAAGGAAAAAAAATCACACCTAATCTTTAACTATCAATATAATACAAGAAGCAACAAAGGGCAACAGCATCAAAGCAGATTTATCTAACACTATAAATTCAGTCAGAAGCAGAAGCTCTAAAGTACACTAGCTGAAGCAGGACAATAAAAAATACTGAGCATGGAATACTTTTAATCTCTTCCATTAATATTCATTTCCAGCTGCTTATAATAGCAGCGCCTCATGGCCAAATCATTAGAGTTTTACATCTGGGTTGCAAATGACACTTTGATTGGATGTAATGTTCAAATGGTCCTCCCCACTGTGCCACCGTCAAGTCTTCTGCAGAGAGGTGTCCTGTAGTGCCAGTGGCTCACTGTGCGTGCTGGCTCAATGTGTGGTTCTGGAAAGATGAAAAAAGGAGACATGCATGAGGGGCAGAATAATAGAAAGCATGCCCATACCCTCCCACTCAGTACCATTTATGCAGAGCTCGACATAAAAGCTTCTCAATTATTACAAAACAAAATGCAATGAAGAAAAAGTACTCATAAGTAACAGCTGCCAATATGACACATTTGCTTTGTTCTGACAGATCTGTTAATGCTGGCACAAACTTAGAAAAAAAAAAACGCTACAAGCCAAGTACAGCCATGAGGGTTTCTCTTTTTTTTTCCCTCCTTTCAATACATATAAATAAAGTGGTAACACTTCGTTGGCAAAAATTGCCTTTAGGGATTCCCTTAACTGTAACAATGAAATCAAACCCCTAACCCACCTGAATCACGGGGGGGAACCCTTGCCATATTTTGCTCTTTTATTCTCCCTAGCACCGGGTGCAAGTACTGGCAGCAAGAAACACCAGATTGTGACACGCACTTCTCAGTCCAAGAAATACTTCGGCAGTAACAGCTGAACCGCCAGCTCGGGCACCAGGGTAATACACCCAGCAGAAAAAAGGCTGGACACGTATCCCAGAAGTTGAATCTCTTTAAAGAACAGACTTGGCTTTACACGCTTCTTTCAGTAGTTTATAGAGTCTTTTTTTTGTTCCCTTTTTGCCGTTCAGTAGGTTTGTACTGGTCTCATGCCATCACGCTATCTCGCAGGAGGGGATGCTGCCCTGCCTTGCTATTGTGTGCAGGAGCCAGTACATCCTGAAGCCAGCCTTGGGAGCATATTTTTAGAGCGGTACCAATTCACCTACATTTTGTGTGCTGACCAAAACCCCAGTCCTACATATAACCTCATCTTGATTTGTGTTTTTATTCAACTACTTGAGTAACTAGAGATGTGCTTCACGGTGAGCTTTTCCTGCACTGGGTCCCCGGCATCCCTAACTATAAAAATTCATTTGCATTATTTCAAGCCTTTCAACCTTCCCAGCCTCCATCTGCCTAATAACAGAGCCAGGCAAGGCCGCCAGCTTGAAGAATAAGTTTTTAAACACGAAATTAATTTTGAATCCAATTATTTATTTACAATGACGACACTTTAAAATCAAGTAAGATCTTTTAACTTTTCATAAATCATCTGGCCCTTCTACACTAGCCACAGTTACGTCTTGATCAGGAACGAGCAGCCTCTGCCAGCGCTGTCATCTCTGTCCCCGAGCAAAGCCGCCTGGGGAAGGGCTTTCGGGGCGGCTGGGGCCGGCGGCGCTGACCCCGTTTGCAGGCGGCAGCGTTTCTGAACCGTGCACTCCCAAAAAGTAACCAGCAGGTGTCAGAAGCGCTGCTGAGTTCCTAAATCACGGCCAAAGTTGTCCGCAAGCTGGCGGCGGGCGGGAGAGCTGCGAGGAAAGTCCGCGCAGCAAGGCTCGGGCCGCGGCGTTACAGAGGAGCAGCCCTCGGGCACTTACCGTCAGCCGGTGGGATGGCAAAGTAACCGCACCCTGGTCAGCATAGCGCTGGCCCTCTGAGCACACCCATCTGTGACATCCAGTATTTCACAATCAGAACCCAGAAGCGCTGTGCAAAGCCTCGGACAGCTCGTCAGGGGATGAACCGTTGTACTCAAACCCTATCAAGTGGATTGACCACTGATACTATGTTGCTTCCAGACAATTTAACACCACCAAACATAAATTCTGATGCGTTTTTATTTTGCTATACATGGACATTTTCCTGGCCTTAGGAAGGAATGACCTTTACAGTGCTGGATGTCTCACTCCAGTCAAATACTGACTTGATGAAAAGGATGGATGGAGCCCTACAGACACAACAGCAGCACTGACAAGAAGCCTGTCCACTAAGCTTAACTGGGAGAATGTGACAATGTAAAAGAACACGCAGGCCCTTCTGTGCTCAGACACACTCCTCAGCCTTTTAACAATGGCCATTTCTTGTGCACTTCATTACAGTTCTATTTTTAGGTCATCCCGAGTATCAATAAAGAAAGCGAAAGCTTTACCATCTTCCAATCGAAAGCAGGGCTATTCGTGGTAGACAAATCCATACTTATTTAGGCAGTGTCATTTAAAAGATAATGCACAATCAGCACTAGATGCATGACGCATGGTCTACAGTCAGGGAACGTGATTTCCAACTTGTGTGGCTGCTGCATTGATTACACCAGGCAGGTCAATAAAGGAATGGTATGTGGATCTAAATCTGATAATGAAGCTTTCACTGTGAGCCCTCCCTCCTCAAACACAGGTTAATAATATGTTCTGAATGCTCCTAATACAACAAATACAACTGGATTTGTGAGCAGAGTTTACACAAAGAAATAGATTATACTCAAATCCTGCAGCTGTTCAGAGCTGGGTCAGGTTGGGGCTGAGAAACTAGCCCTGTCATGGGGCTGTTGCTTAAAAAAAATAGGAAATACACATTTTTCAGATGCAAACCTTGATATTGTCTCAGTATGGTGGAAACATACCGTTAATTCCCTTTGCGTGCATTACTGGCCATCAATATGCTGATTAGTCCCCGGACCAAGCAGGTAATAAACAGCCACATTTTCTACAGGATCTCACAAACAGACCTGTAACACCTACAGACACAAGAGCCTGTGTGCACTTAATCCTCCCTCTGCCTTTCAGAGAGCAGATCCTGCAAAGCCATGTGCACAAACCCCCAAGTCCTGCCCGCTGGTGAGTGCCAGAGCTTCCAGTATGTGCTGCATAACCACCACTGGTGTGTACCCAAAAGACCCAGGAAAGTCTGTCTGTATCCTCTGCAACCAGTGTAGGTTTCTCGCCTATTAAAATGTATTTCAGAGCACAAAAACATGCCTTCCAAAAAAAGTCTGGCAACCTGTCTCCTATTACTAGCAACTGTCATGTCTTATCTTCTTGCTTCCACTCCCTCTGCCCCGTGCGTGTGCAGCTTATTGGAATTGTGCTTTGCAGATGTCAGAAAGCGTCCAAGATGTTCAGTGCTTATGTCTCTTCTCTCACAGGTGTGCTTTGCATATTTGGCTCCTGCTTTATCAAGTAACTTTAGCAGCCACCTCTGCATGTGCCCACAGACAAAAGGAAACTGCCCTGGCTGACCAGACTTTCAAAGCAATTTTGAAATAACTAAATGCAGGCACTGAGAATGCCCCATGCCTTAGCAGAAGCAGCTTTCATCCAGTGCCACACTGTGCAGTTCCAGGCAGCAGGATGAGACCATGGAGGCCAGAAGGGATGGAGCATTTAGAAATGTGTGATACTAAGGTAATACTTCTACTCAAAGCAGCCGAAGGAAACCTCACCCACCTCCCAGGGACTGGGGAGAGCTGACAGCAAACAGCTCAGGCCTGATTTTTCAACTCTAGAAGTTATAGCTAAAAACCAAATCTTAGTGATGATTTCCAGAGGAAAGTAGAACAGCCACAAACATGAAGGCTCTCCAGGCAGGCCTGTGTGTGTTTGCACACGCCTCTCTGCTCACAGGGCCGTGCCTACCCGCATGCGTTCAGGGGCTGGCAGGAGGCCGGACATCATTTGGAAGCTGAACAGTAAAAATGGTTCTTCACAGCTCCTGTTAGGCCCCCTGGTTTACACATGGCTCACAGCTGATACCCCACTGAATACATCATTCTGAGATATTATTGCAGCTGGAAAACGCTACAGCAGCACTAAGTCACCTGTCAAGATCAAGTAAGTCAGAGCTTATTTATAGGACAAGGTTGGAAAATTTCTTCTTTTCTTTTCTTAATAATCATGCAAAATGGATGGCAATTCCGTTAGCCACGTCAGGGGGAAAAATGCAGCTACCCTGAGCCTCAGGGCTGTCGCAGTGTTTAACTGGAATTTTCTACCGGCTGCACAATCCCCAAATGAACCATTTGCCGAAGTGTCTGTGACCAAGGAACTGGGTGACGGGTTTTGCAGGAAATAAAAAGATTCCAGAGAATGGTTGATTACTGCCCGTGTAGGTACTGATTGCTCTCCAGATCTCCCCTGGGGAAACCCCCTGCCTGCCCTCTGGATGTGGATCAAGCCATTTGTGCAGGACATCTACAAGGAATATTTCTCTGTTTTTCTGTGTGCATTGTTATGAAAACACTGGCATGACAATCTCCATTTTCAGAGCACTGTGTCAGGAAGGAAAACATCAGGCTTGAAAGATGATCACTTACAGCAGTTCAAAGAACTCTTATAAGCTATATAAAGATTGAGAGAAAAAACACACACAAAAAAAGCAGCACATGATGGAGCAAAGCTCCAAGCCAGGCAGTCAAGCTGGGAGTCTCCCACACTGCAACGACGTTCAGTGCCAGCAAGTCACAGGTGTACCACACAGGAGCAGGTGAAAAAAATAAAATGCAACTGTGAGGGATGTGATAATGGTTTGGGGCCATAATACATCGAGTCTATAGTGCCATTGTGCATCTGTTACGTATTTAGGTATTTTGGACCAGCCGTTTAGCAGTATACACTGTGTGCCTGAACATATACGCCTAGAAGACTGTACGTTACACAGAGGTTAAGAAACTATCAAGACTGGTGCTGCCCACCGTGCTCAAGCCAAATTCATAAGCCTTCTGCAGTGGTGCAGAGGCTGAGACTCTGATGAAAGGTTATAAAGCCTCTCTCTCCCCTTCCGAATCCCACTAAAATGAACCAAAACCATTCCTCAAATCATTTCATCAGGAATTCTAGAGATAACAGATTCATGCAACGAACAGCCAACATGAAACTCAACTGATGATGAGCCTTCAGGCAACCCAGGAGCATATTAAGTGTGGGGAGCATGCAGGATGTGCTGCCAGCTCCCTGCCCGGTCACACCAGGGCTGCTGGGGCACTGCAAACACCCAGGCTGAAAACCCCAAACCTACACTGGGAACACCAGCCCCAGGGGTGATGTAGGACATGGCTGCTCCATCTTGTGACAGGAAAGGCAACGCCTATTAATCCTCACAATTTCCCCAGCGTGCAGGGGGTCTCCCTAGACCCTGGGGAGAGCCCAGGTACTTTCTCTCCCGGCCTCTCCCCACCTGCCCATCCAGGTTTCTGCCACCCTTTCAGGCACAGTGTGGTTTCAAGCCCAGGGTTCGGGTCCTTGTCTGGGGACTCCTTAGGGCTGTGCCCCCTTCTCCCCATTCCCTCTCCTTCCCCAAGGGGGGATGGGAGGAATGAGAGAAGCAATCCCTCCCTAGACTGCCAGCACAGACAGCTTGCCAGGCAAAAACTGAACCTCAGATGAGGTGTTGACTTGAAGCAAAGGTTCAAGTCTCACATATGAATATATATATAAGAAAAGACAAAACAAACCCTCCAAATTGCTACAAACATAAGTTAAGAGTGTCTAAATATTTATGAAAGACCATCTGCAGTATTCCCTTTTCAAACAGCATTTTGCATCTTTTGAATTCAAACTGGTCCAAAAACCTCTCAGCCATTCTTCCTCGTTATACATCCATAAGCACAGGGATGTATGTGCACAGGTAGTGTTTCCCTCTAACAGTAACCCATAAAGATGAAAATCTTTATGCCTTGACTTTATAAAGGGATTACTTTAGGCAGAGGACACACGACGACCCTTGCTTTAGCCATCAGAGATTATGCTCTCTACAGAAAGCTGTGAGCCTTAAATTGGCGCTGCTCTAATCCTAAACTGGAGAGGCATTCAGGGGATGCCATGACCCAGAAGAGCAAGTGGAAAAAAACCCCTAAATTGGAAAAAAAAAAAGAAAGAGCAGACTGAAGGGAGGGGCAGGGAAAGGAGAGAAGGCGAGAAAAGGAGAGCAAGGATAAACCTATTTATTTTTATTTTTAATTTCTGGTTGCTACTTTTCCTTTGCTATTAGACTTTAAAGAAAAATCACCTTTGCAACCCCTTGCAGTTCATATGTGCTTATTTTTAGAACTGTTTGACAATTATCCAAGGGTCTAAGACTAACAGATGGCCTGTCTTAAAGCCTCATATGTTCACTAGTTTGCACTTCTGACAAACAGTAAATGTACTCAAGAGTGTGCCATAAACAAGGCTGAATGAATACTCAGAACACAATTTAGTTAATACACTTCATTAAAACTGATAGTGGTAACCAGTGTTTCGCATAAAGCCAGGTGTTAATTGCCCATCCAGTTGTTTCAGGTAACTCTTACCTAGTGACATTTATATGTTTAGAGCACAGTTTTTCAGGAAATACAGCATTACATCTTTCCTTTCCCCTGGTATTTCACCCGCTACATAAAATGCTTGTAACAAGTGAACTCCAAGTTATCGTGGTACTCAATAGGAAAAAAAAAATTGTCAGGCAAGACAGGTTCACATGTCCCTTCTTTATTTGAAGAATCCCTTGAAATGGAGGTAGAGGCAAAGGAAAGGTGGCACATCCTTTGTGAAAGGAAACGGTTGCCTGTGTTACTGCTTCCTTCATCTCTGAGCATCTGATAACTTGCCATGCGTCAGTCAGTCCCCGTGTCAGCACACTTTGAGACGGCACTTCAGCGAATGCAGTTAGGAAGCTGTCCTTTACAAGTTATTGAACCAAGAAAAAAAAACAGAAATCACTTGGAGTGTCTAAGAACATCCGCCTGGAGGTTTGCTGTCAGCTGCACCGCGGAGCTGCCCGTTTGCGCTGCAAACAGCTGTGGCTCAGTTACTCTGCCACCCACACACACATGGTTACGCCGGGGCCAAATGCCCAAATGCACCTTTCAGGGGCACTGGAGCACAGAAGCACTCGTCTGGGCCAGGACAGGGCTGGCCCGGGCAGCCCAGCGGTTCTGTACCCACAGGGGAGGCTGAGCAGCCCCCTCAGTGCCACTGACTTACTGGATGCCCCGAGCCATCCCCCAAAACCTGCCCAGCTCCTCCGGGACCTGGCACCTCATCCTGAGTCCATGGGAAGCTTCACAACTCGTAAAATATTTCCAGGGGGAAAAACCACACTCCACACGTGACTCACTAAATGCTGTCTGCTTGTTTGGGTCTTTTTAATCTCTATTTCCAGGGCTGGCGTGTTTCTGTACAGCAATCACCTGCCCAGGCGTTGGTGTGCAGAGCCCAGGCAGCCCCAGCAGCGCTCCCGCCTTGCTGCCTGCCTTTGTTCTGCACCCCAGGGGCTGTGAGCTCTGCTGCCGTGCTGCATCTTCTCAACAATGCACTTGCTCAGTTTTATCCCTATACTGACACCACTTCTGTTAATTTTACTATCTTCCTGAATTTTTATAGACATTTCTGTGTTATTCTGCATTTGAAAAATCACCTTTTTTAAATACAAATATCTTCCTTAGAGTTATTTTTACCAGCTCTGGCCTTTTCTCACACCAGCTAAGGATTTTTTAGATGATTTATGAATTTAATTTCTCTTCTAATTCAGGTTGCTTAGTCCTAATCAGGCTTTGACAACTCACCTAACATGCTTTCCCCATTCCACTGGAGACTAATAATTCTGTATCATCAGTCTTCTAGATCTGCCATTTCTTTCTGTTCTCCTCTAAAAACTCCGAATAAACCAAGGTGAGTCTATTACAGGTGAACTTCAAATGTGAGCCTAGGCTTGGCATAGCCTCTCATATGCGACTAAATGCCTCACCAAAAAGTCTGCACGCTTCTTCCAAAAACACTGGGCAAAATGCTGAAGCACAAAAACAAACTGAAGCCTTTGGGAAAACCTTACCACAGTACTTTGGAAATAAAACCCCCAGGAGGATACATTATTAAGAGATAACCGGAGTCTTCTGTTGGAGAAACTATCTGTAAACACACCATGACTCACTGAGGCACCCAATGAAACCAGGGAGCTAATAATACCTGTCCTGAGGGACTGCACGCCTCTGAGAATTTCACTTAGAAATGCAAATTTATCAGTGTCCTTGTGACTTGTAGTGTACAGCAAACCATGCACCAGATCAAAATAAGCTGAAGGAAGAATCTTACACTCCCTGAATGTAATGGGAGAGGGACAAATGCAACTACTGTTGTCAGAAGTGCATTAAACCAGAATATTTTTAGAATTCCCTCTTCCCTCAGCCCCACCATTTCTCCCCTGACCGCAGCCCAGAGCCATTGCTATCCTGAGAGCAGAAAAGGGCTTGCAGGGTCCCAGCACACCACTCTGCCAACAGCACCTGATGCTTTAACCTCAGCTTGGGCAGCCCCTGCTTTTCTGGTAGCTGGACATCCTTCTTAGGTATTCCTCTCAAAACCATGATTTGTTGATTTATGTGAAGCCTATCTAAAGCATCTCTCATTAATCTCTCCTTGATCTAAGGTAAATCAAATTACAGAAGCCAGTTAATTGTTCTTTTCTGTGAGGGCTGGCATCATCATTATGGGACCCTTTGTAACTCTTCTATAAACACTAAATGATTTCCCGATTGGGTTTTTATCATAGGACCAGGACAGCACCCTCTCACAAAAGAGAAACATTTTACACAGTACCTTTAGCAGTCACCAGTCAAAATGCATAGACAAAAGCTTCATTGAGTGCCTGTTTCCATGGGAATGTAACCCAACAAAGCCAGGAAATACACAGTTGAACTTAGAACTGGCTCCTTAAGTTTCTCTGCTGATCCTAAACTGGCTCTTTAACTTGCTCTGCTGTTCTTCAGTATGGCAAGGTTCACTGAACACCATCTGATATTCTGGTAGCTTTTTTTTCCTGCACCAGTTAGATGTTCTTGGTGTTAAGGACCAGGTATAAAACAGTTTCAAGCTTTAACTGTGAATTTTAATGCAAACATTATCAGGGACACATCTTGTATTCTTCACTTGGGCAACATCCTCCATCGAATGATGGGAGTTACAGCTGAACCAAGTTCCTTGGCCCAAATAAGCAAGTGTGGACAGCCAGAACTCACAAGAGTCATGCCTGTCCACAGCAGAGCTAGAGCACATCACAGACCTTCTATCAGCAATTCTTTTAAAATGCAGCAACTGAAAGAAAATTCCCTCTACTGGAATACTGATCTGACAAACTGTATTGCCTTGTGCTATAGATACATTTTTCTTAGAGGCAGATAAATATTCCTGTCACGTGGCATCCACATACTGCTCATGCTGACAAAATGGCTGGTCAGTGACCTGTTGCCTTGGACGTAATGGCTGTTATTGCTGGTTTCTAATTTCAAAAGGAGCATAAAAATCCTCCAATGCAAGTCTCTCTGCTATAAAATAGCAAGGCCACAGTTTATAGAAGTACTTCACATGTCGCCCCATTAGCATACATGCCACCAGCACAGCAGAAATCTACAGGCAGGATTGTGCTCAGCCCACTGCCTTAAGGAATTAACCCCAGAGGAGCAAGTAGTGTGAAAAAGCCAAGCAGGATTTGTTCCCTTAAGCAAAAGAGGGGCCAAAATATCACCAACATGAGCCATGTCCTCCAAAACATGACAACAGAAAACAGCGAGGTAATGTGGCTGTGGAACACGTGTGAAACAGCTGTACCTGGGCAAAAATGGGATTTTCCAGCCAGTGCTGCTCCATTACAACAGTATCACTGGTCTCAGGAAAACCTGCCTTCTGAACAGCAAGATGCTACATTTTAAACAATCATGATTTCACACAAAGACTTAGAGCATGTGGTCAGCCCCAAAGGAGGACAAATTTTTCAGAAGTATGTTCTAAAACTCTTCTCTGCTCCTTCTGGAGATATGGTAATGCAATGCACTGACAACAGATATGCTATACACAGTCAAACCTCAATGCCCATGGCAATTTATTCAGGTTTAACTGTACAACAGAAACAAATGAGGAGGCTGGGTGGTCAGGCAGGAGCTCTCCCTCAGGGCTGGCGCGGCGCAGGCAGCGCATGGTGCAAAGCCCAGGCAGTTTGGCTGTGCAGACGTGCTCTGCACAGAGGCAACCTCGGGGTGTCTGCACCGCCTGCCCAGGACGTGGCACAGAAGACACACAAGATGTTCTGCAGTGAATTAGATCAGGCATGGCTGAGTTGATAAGCTCAGGGCTGCTGCTGCCAAGTCTGGGCTGGCTAATGCGGAGTTGGGGTGACGGAGCCTTGCTGAACCCAAGCTGACCTTACACAAAGCCATGAGCCGTCTCTGCTCTGATCCCATCAGCACGTATGGTCTGATCACTATCATCTAGATTTTTCCAGCAAAGTCAAATCATCTTATTAAGGATACACAGATTAGTATTTTGTAAGTTCCTATATTAATATAAAACATGAAGAAAGAGAAGAGCATTAACAACCCATCCATTCCTGGTTACTGCACCAGGCAGGTCACTGCACACATGCACCCAAGTCCATGTGTCCAACATCCCTGTCCCATTTTTGTTTATCATAAGCAGAAACCACAGAAGAGGCACAATTTGGAAACAAGCTGTGTTCTAAATTATTCTATCTTTCTTCCTTTCCCCTCTGGTCAAAGGAAGATACAAAACTACTGTCAAATACAACGTTAAAGCAGAGTATTAATTACACAAACATTAGTATATGATTGAATATACTTCTCGGAAAGCAACTTCAAAAAGAGTGAACAGCAAGGCTATTCCAGGACTGGTTTCAAGTCTCTGAAAGTAGGCTGAGCTGAAAATATTGCCAGCTTTCCTGACAAGAGCATGGATGACAAGAGCAGGCAATGACAGCCCTATATAGAAGCCCAAAGTGCAGAAAGGCAAGTTACTGACTTTCTACCTATTCCTTCTCCTTTTGTTCTTCTCACATCCCATTTTTTCCTGACTACTCATCACGTTTACTCCATCTGACCTTGCAGAGCAGTAAAAACACGTAAGGCAGTGAAAAATTAGCAGGAGTCTCTCTTGTGCTCTTTAAAATCAGCCTGGGAAAACTATTCTCCTGGATCAGGCCCCAGGGCAGGATCCCCCAGGCTGACCTCCCTCCAGCAGCCAGGGATGGAACCACTGCTCCTGCTGCCTTTCACTGCCTGAGGAGATAAACACTAGGATTACACCCTAACTCTCTTACTCAGCAAATGAGAGGTACATCCAAGGCCTTTTAAAGTATCTTCATGAAACTACTTTTCCAATGTGTTCTAAGGGTAGAAGTGATGTGGGCTCTGCCAGTACCACAGCAGTACAGTATCACTGCAGGATTTCCTGTCTGGAATTTAGGCTTCACGTCTGAAATACAACACACACACAACATTTGTATGACTGAGGAAACATGAGACGCTTGCCACACATTTATTATCTTCCTGGGGAAATGATATAGAGGACAAAAGAGACTATATTTACTCCCTCCCCAGCTGCTTTTACAATCTAATAATTTATTTCTCCTGGACATAAATTTCAGATTTAAACGAAATCCCCGAAACCTAAACATGCCACATAGTAGGGGCTGGGGCAGTATTTCTTTCTGTTTTCGAGACGGAGTGCTTAATGCATTGCATTGTTAACCAGTAGCCTTAAATTTCAAGGGGAGAAAAAGAGACAAGCAATTAGACTGTGGCAGACCCTAGATGCAAATACGGGCGACTGTGATTACTACCTTCATACACAGAGTTAAAAATATCTGGTTATTGAAAATTATTTTCTCAGTCCATGGGGGTTTATCTAGGTTTAGGCTGAGATGTTTATTTTTTCAGCAGCAGCCATACTGGGGGATCCTTTTACAACATTTTCCTTACCGAGTAGCTATATATCATTTACATTTCTGAGAAGTGAAGCACTTTCTGTGATGTAAGAAACCTCTGCAATTAGAAACAACCATATCCTACTGTAGAAAAAGAAAAAAAAAAAACCAACAATCCTGCTCCAAACCCTTCTAGTCAGCAGCTGAGATAGTAGTGGTCTTAAGGCAAATGTAAAATCCAGGCTATAAATTCATGTTAACTGTTACAAATACATCCATCTGTTCACAGACTAACTAGTGACTGAAACTGATGAATCCACTGAAATGTGATTTTCAAGCCCACTAGCGTCTGCTCTCTTCTAGTACTAAAGTAAATGCTTTTCAATAACTGCTGCTTTTGAATGGCAATTTCTATTTAAGTAGGTTTGGGTTCTTTTAAAAAAAAAAAAAAAAAAAAAGAAGAAAAAAATTAAAACAGCAAATGTCTTTTCTTTCCAAAGGTCAAACTAAGCTGTTAAAGAACAAGCAACATTTCAGCAAGGCAGAGAGGACAAAAGTCCAATCAGATAAATGGGCTGTGTAATGATTGAGAATCACGGCTGCCTCAGGTTTCCTGAATGGCTGTAGGATAGAATTTGGCACAAACAGTCTGATGTTGAAGCTTATATCTCTTTTACTGCAGACAAGAAATTCACTAAAATATATAAATAATGAATGTGGCTGGGGATCTCTGCTGGTACTACTGCTGCTTCTGCAAGATGCAGGAGCAGAAACATACACTGCTCCATGTTTTTGTTATTAGTGAATCCTTGTTCTCCAACAATAAACACAGAATATTTTATCAAAAATGGCTTCTACAGCACATGCAATATAAGTTTCAGCTCTCTAAAAGTGCCAGCAAATTGCAGAAAGATAAGTTACAAAGACGTACCTAATTTGCTGTGATGAATTGTGTGCATGCTTCAGTGATCAAAACTGCAGCTGAGACCTATTATATTTAATGATCTAGACATTTCTTGTGAAAACACTCGGGCATATACTGTTATGTCTGGACAAGCATCCCTGTTTTGCTCTAGCAGCAAGCAAATGAAGAGATTGAACTTTTAAAAGGATGCTGCATGCCACCTTCGATGAGCTCTTTAAAAAAGAGGCTATCAAGCTCCGCTCTTTTCCTCAAATAATGCTCATGCTCTGCCCTTTCCAGTGCAGCATCCCCCTTCCTCTGGAAACAAGGCAGTTCCTTTGGATGCTAGCGACGCTTACAGGAGGCAACCGAGCCGAGCCAGCTCAGACCCCAAACCATCCTACACAGCAGCTACTACAGAGACATTCAGAGGGGCTGTGTTCGAGATCTCTTCCCACCAGCAAAGAGAAACTGTGACAAGATTTTTTGGAGAGAAAACAAATCAAACCAAAATTTAACTTGCCTCAAAATGACACAAATGTGCTATTTCTATTTTAAGGACAATGTCCTGCTTAGAGAGGCATGTGCTGCCAAGCCAGGCACGACCCAGGAGTGGCACCAGATCTGCTGTCCCTGAGCAGCACAGCCCCGCACAGCCAGCTGTGCCCATGGCTTCATGGACACACAGCTTACCCTCTGCTCTGCAGCTTCATCAGAGCAGCAGCAAACTGGGCTTCTTACCATCTTCCTACAGGGACAGGCATTTCACCTTGTGAACATACAAAGGACTTCTGAATAAAAGGTCTGAGGCTACCAGGGCTTTACATGTCTGGGTCCTCGAAAATTGTCCTGCATGGATCTGGACACACTGGTCAACCCCTGCTTTACCAAATTTGTAAAAAAAAGCACCGAAAAAGTGACAGTAAGCTTCATTCATTCTTGGGTTATAAAAACAGAATATTCTCACTACCACACGTTCAAGAGCCCATTTTCTCTCTCCCTAGTCAATTAGAATCTCTTTCTATCATTCATTGTTTAACAAATAAGAGCAAAACGTAAACATGTGGTTTCAACTCCAGAAATAAAGATTTTGAAGTGCTATTTCGTTCACCTGAGGTGCTGCTGAATGTTATCACAGTGGTAATTTGTGGTAGTGTGGTAAAGAATGAGGAAAAGGTATTTGTTAATTATTGACATAACAAAATTAATTTTCCATCCCCAAACTTTTTCTCTTCTCTCCTGTGAGCTCTGATGCAATGTTACTGACTGGCACTGCTGAAATGCCAACTTGCATTTCTCATCCTTAATTTCTCTCTAAATGTCATTAGTAATTGTTATTGCCAGACCAGAGAGTGCAATCTGGTCTTTCTGAAGGAAAATCCATTTCTCATTTCTTCTCCTGTGCTTCCTCCTTTTGGTCAAGGATGGATGTCTAACACAGTCTGTGTGCTCTCTTTCATGAAGATGGGAATGCATTAATGTATCTGTGAGTAAAACATTCTCCCTTTATTTATTTCCATATAGCATGCCTAGATCTTTCTAAATACCAAACTGTAGATTCAGGAGGGTCTTTAAAGCACATCTTTCAAGAATACTAACAAGTGTTAATTGAATAAAGCTAACAAGTAGGGGAAGGAAACACCCTTTGATCTGTGCATACAGACTCCTCTGGATGCTTCCATAAATTGCTCTTTTTGGCAGGCAACAATGTTGTCAAATATAAAAGCATATTATATGGGGTTTGTTTCTTTCTTTCTGTCACATGGAAAACAAACCTCTCAGTGAATGAATCTAGCTTTGGTCTGGATTAACATACCACTCTCATTTACTCAGGCAAGTAAAAATGGTTTCTACCACTTAGAGAGAAGGTGAGCTTAGACATCTGTGTGCAAAGGAAAACCTCTAAGTTGGCTCCTTGCATATCATCGTACAGCACACCAGCAGCTTGTAGAGTTATGTGCAGCTCCTACAAATTGTAGTGCCCAGTCATGAGAGGCAAGTAGTGCCTTGGCACTTGGAGTCAATTTTAGGAGGGACTCCGTGTCATGACAGTCCTTTAACCGGGCTCCCCATAATCAGCACATCTTACATGTGCAGGTCTGCATTATCTTTTGCAAGGTATATAAAGTAATTAGTTCAAAGCTAGACTGCATTTCCATATCCATTAACTAATGGCATCTTATCTCAGAATAAATAGACATTTGGACATTTCCTGCCAGGAATTGTGCTTCCAATAAACACAATTGATGCATATACATTGTCTCTTGGCGGCTTACACTCCTGCCCATCTGTTGGGATGGCATGGTGCCTACACCAAAGTTGGTTGGACCCTTGCCCTAGGGCATAGATGACAGGCAACAACAGGTTTAGTTGGGCAGCCTGAGCTCTGGATCCAAGTGCCATCTCTGCTGCAGGAAGCCCCTTCTGTGTGCCAGCGCTGCCACATTGGAACGACATGCCTCCTTACACTTGATCACACATGTTGACACTTGGGTGCACTTAAGTGCATTAATGACTGAAACGATGCCTTTCACCTGGCTCCCTTCATTCTTTCCCCCTGCTTTGCATCGCTGCTGGGGTTTCTGCACATGTTAATGTGAAGTTGTGTGCACTTTGTTAGCCAGGGCCAGCCACTGAACAACAGCGTTACTGGTGTAAGAAAGGAAGAGGGTTTTTTTGTTACAGGGCATGTTACTCCAGTGCCAGACATTTAAAAGCTTAATCTCAGGTGAGTGTAGCCTTGATCTTTCTGTGTCTCACTGAAGAGACCTCAGGGATGATAAAGATAGAGCACTATATTGATCAGAATCATCTTTCCAAATAAAAAAAAATGCTACACCTCGTCCCTACGTCAAACACAGGGCAATTCCAAGATTTGTGCACCACCCTCTGTCTCAACAGAACTGGCCACACAAAGAGGCCATGCAGTCTGATCACATGGGTGCTCCAACAGCAGCCCCAGCCCCAGCAGCAAGGGAAGAAGGTGCTGACAAGTCACATGAGCATGGACAGCCCTTTCTCTTACATACAGCATTAACTTCTGTGGATGTCAGACCCAGGAAACTTCGAGCATGACTCACACAGGACCTCAGTCACAGAGCCCAGCAACAGCCTCACATAGTTGGCGCTTCTTAGCTTTGGTCTTTATGACAGCCTGTTCCTAACCCCAAATTTTTAAACAGCCATTTATTCATCCTCCCTTGAATTTAAACATACAGATTGTAAACAGGAGACCTAACAGGTAAAACTCTTCCCTACTGTGACAACAGCTCACAGATAAAACTTGCAGTTTTGCAGTCCATAAAGAACGTTCAGGCAGACAGACTCAACATGATGGGTATGTGCCTACAGCACTTTTAATTTTTAATTATTGTTAGTTATAATTATCTGACTGAGTCTGAACGAAACCCAGCAATATGGCTGGAATAGATTTTGGTATTCCTGTAATTTATTAGCTTTGGAACTACTAATAATTAAAATTTAACAATACTCTAAGCACCATAGCAGCATTTTTTAAGAAATGCTAGCCAAATCTATTAGGATAAATGACTAGGTCATTTTCAGGACTTTAAAGGAGTGCTAACATAAAAAAAAAAAGGTAAAGACAGATAACAGACTCTTAAGAGCCTACCAATAATGAAAATGTAAAGATATCAATTCTGTTTAAATGAAAAATATAATGGATTTTAGTTGATGAAAATTAATTCTGCACATGATATTGTGGGTGCTTTATATGAAACTTAGAAAGAGCTTGTGGTTTATTTCCAGTAAGAAGCTCCTGGTGTTCAATATCTAAGTCACACTTAAGTTCTGAAATACAGCAAAAGTTACGTTAAGTGAAAGCACTGCCTTGAGATAGAGCCACACTTCGGGTCCCATTTGTCCTGCCATCCACACACTCCCTTCAGGGAAAGATATTTTCTGCAACTTCATCAAAATACCACAGATTTTCTTTTCTCTCACTGACTGTATGGACACTGAAGCCCAGAAGCACTGAGACATTTCAGAAGGTTACAAGCAATTTTTACTCCTATTTAAATAAGTTTTCTTTTATCCCCAGGAAGCAGATGAAGTCCACTTTTCAAGTAGGAGCTGGAGATATGAATCATTAAAAGATTTTGAATAGCTAGGTACAGATCCAAAATTGCTGAAGTGTTTCTTCAGTGTTCTGACCACTGGTAGTATACTGAACACTCAGACGTAGACCTGTAGACTCGCCTGGGTGCAGGTGGGTCACACATAAGCCAAGAAGGTCTTGTTCTCCCCAAGTGTTTCAGGGCACACTGCTGTACCCAGATGGCCCCAAGTACCATTGGCATGATGGAGATGTTGCTCCTCACTGCCCAACGCCCAGGGAAGCCACTATGGGTACAGAGCAGCATCTTACCGTGGCACACTGGGTTGCATGGGGGCTCACTGCAGTGCTCCCCATGCCCAGGCAGGACGCAGGCCTCTGCGGGAGGCACAGCTAACACCGAGCTCACACTAAAAGCAGACTTACAAAAAGAAAACCTGCTTAGGGCTTGATCTGCTATAATCAGCGCAAAGAATCCCAAGGACTTTGATGTGGACCAAATCAAGCCCCTGGAGGACGTTCATGGTAAATCATTATTAATATAATGAGTGCAATTTCTGTGCAGCAGCTCATGCCTGTTTATGGATATAGGAGAACTGCCAGATTTTCATATAAAACGAGCAGGGAGACAGACCACAGTGTTAGCCAATGAGCCGTAGTAGCCACTCTCCTTTCGATACATGTACATCTAAAGAAACTGGGCACTTAAAATGACAGTGAATTCCTCCAGTGAAGCTCCCTTCACTTAGTGGTTTGATGTATCTCCAAATTTGAACAGAAAAGAAAGCCCTTTATTCATAGCAGGCAATGAAACACCTGAACACCTGTGCTAGGAAAGACCTGGCAGGTACCCTGCTCCCTTGGTACCTGGATTATTTGTGCATTGTTTATTATATCCCTTGCCTTAGTTTTCATCAATTGTAATCATTTAGGAGGAAACAGTATGATTAACAGTACACAAGCAAACAGCAGGAATTAATCCTTTTAATACAAATACTTCATTGGTTATGTGATGGCTCCTTGGAAAAAGCAATGTGGCAAAAGAGTACGTATGAAAATCCTCCTTAAGTTTCCTCTGAGAATCACTGCTCAGTCACAATTTGCTTAATGTAATTCTTGATGCAAGCAATTGAGGAGGTATCTTTTCCTCCTGCGAATCAAACCACAAATGTAACTCTCAGTACCCATTATGTGTCATAATTTCTGACCCATCCTTGGTGTTGGCAGGACTCCCTACTAGGTTTGAAACAGTACAGACCAACATTTCAAGGAGCTAGCTCATCCCCAACATGTGAGTGCCCTGTGTGCTGCTGTGCCCTGGCTGCCTGCGAGAAGTGGCCATGCAGCAGTGCCCGCGGCCCCTGCTTGAAAGGGCTCCTTCTGCCCTACGTGTGAGGAACTCCTCCAAACCTCCACCTCTACACTTGATTCAGCAAGCATGTTTCAGTCAGCAGAATTAAATGCCATAGCCTTGGTGTTCTATACATTGTCTATAAATCTCTCTTTTTCCAAGAGATTCTCATCGTTATTCCAAGCTGTCAATTGTACAAACTGAGAAAGTGAAAACACGGAGCTGCCAGCCTCTCCTCTTCTGCCCTGAGGGTATGTGGGGTTATCACACATACTGTTTCCTTTGTGCTTCATACTTAACCTTACCATGGTTTCTCTCCTTATTTCCAATGAGATAATGTAAGCAGTTAAATAACATACTGTTTTCTTCTGGCAATGTCATCAAAGTAACGTCACTGACTCATTTCTGCAGATCCACACCAGAAGTTCCACCATTTATAAAGTGAGCTCAGTTCCACAGAGCTCTCTTAAGCCTCAGTTTTACAGCTCCATCAGATGGTGTAAACTTCAAAGTATAAACCTATATTAAAATACAGCTACTAGTTTAGAAATGCAAAGAGGGTTTGACTGCTTCCACAGTGTTACACTGCCAAAGCAGCATTTGCACCTACCACCAAAAGTACGTTTAGAGTGGCAATGTTTCTCATCACATGGCACACACGTGCCCTTCTGGGCTTACTTGGTGTTTAAAGAAATGTTCACAAATCAGTATGGCCAAATCATGCCACTCTGTGACATCTCTAAAAGTTACCTTTTCCCTGTGCTGCCTGTCATTTTCCCCACTCTCTTTTCTTTTTCTTGCTTTTCTGTAAGCACCCCACTCTGAATTTCTTCTTGAAACGGTTGAACGTTCAATTTTGTAAGAAGTGTTTTCAGTGGTTTCACTTAAAAATACAAAGAAGCAAAACAAAGTGTAGGTTCAGATTTTGACACTAGTTATTTTACGCCAGTGGGAAAGCAAGATCAGTACTGAAAAGCCAAATTCATCAAGCGGAACACCCCTTGATGGATGGTGATTTGCCCACATAAGAACAATTGCACAGTTAAGAAACCAAAAGGTTTATGTAGATTTAACCCTAACTAACAGCTGAACAACTGGTTCACTAAAATAACAGTAAATCTTCATTTCTTGAAAAAAAATATAACCAACAGTCAAGGAATTTAGAGTAGGCAGCTTACACAATAGAAACTGATGAGATAATTGTGCCAAGGCAGACTGGTTCGAAAGTCTTGAGCATTTCTAACTGATTTATATAGACTTTTTGTGTCCTCTTTGGCTCAGGTATTTGGATTAGTAAAATCCCTGGCACCAGTAAACACACGTTTCTGAGTCACTGTGGAAATAAAGACTAAAACTGTGCAGCTAAATATTGAAATTTCATTCAGTCACCACCATTCAAAACTACTCGAGTAATTATTATGAGCACAGAAATTTTAAGTGCACACAAATCCTGCATAGAAACTGGAAAATTACAATCATAATTTATTTTATTAAAGCTGCTATTTACAGCAATTTTGCAACGCACAACACTTCAGGATTGAAACACTGTTTAAGACTGTTAATTGCAAAAAAAACGGTCTGCTGTCAAGACTATAATTTAACAAGGCTCTCTTTATTTGACCATCTGATTTTAAAGGTTAATGCAGTGACCTAGGAAGCCAGTGTGCCCATTTTAATTGTCCTGGCATTTTGACCAAACACCAC
Organism: Urocolius indicus; assembly: GCA_013401255.1. Classification (NCBI taxonomy): domain Eukaryota; kingdom Metazoa; phylum Chordata; class Aves; order Coliiformes; family Coliidae; genus Urocolius; species Urocolius indicus. Next base: position 103,830 of record WBNH01003442.1, on the reverse strand, counting down.
TTCAAAGGAAAAATGGGAGGCAAAAATCAGAGCTGGCTTTGCAAGCCACTGTCGCCTTCATAAAACGTTCATAGTGAGAATACACAAACCTAAAATCTGCTGACTTTATTAAAATATTAACAAGGTATAGTTAAAACTTTTGTACACTTATGCAAATCAGGTTGCTAGAACAAGGGAAAGAAGAGATTCCCCTGGGAGGAAAAAAAAATAAAATCAACAAAGTGAAAAGATCAACCATCCTTCCACAGCATGACAGCACGACACAAGAGGCAGCAGCTTGGGAATTCAGCAAGATAAATAAAAACCCTCCAAAGTTTAAGTAAATCACAGTTTATAAAGCTAATAGATTTCAATGATGCATATGGTACCATTCTATAAACATACCACGTTTGCCAGGGGAGAGCTGCAGTATTTTGGTGGCCATACCACACAAGCAAGACATGCCTGCAGAGGATGGCCAGGGCAGGCGCCTCCCTGCCAGTTCTTTGGAAGGGCAAGCTCTGCCAGTCCCTTCCCCACAAGGCATCCTGCACACACACCATGGAGGCTGCAGCATCTACCTGCGTTTAACACTGAAGCTGTCAGGTGATTTAAAGCCCAGCTTGATCAGCATGGCTCCAAGGTGGTCCCTGGGGCTTGCTGCTCCCAGGAACTGGCTGTGTGGAAGTTTAAACTGCTGTGGCTGTGGCCCTCAGTGCTGCCAGGAAAAGTGGAACGTAGTGCCTGGCTCACAGCACCTGCAGCTTATTAAAGTGCTACTGCTTTGGTGGAGCCTCTAATTAAGCATCATGTTGAGCTGCATCCATGCTTTGCTCTCATACCTCAGTAGGGAAAATTCCTTTACTTCTGACTTAACAGTGAGGAAGAGGAGGGGGCAGCTACCATTTGCTTAGTCTTTGTATGTTAATCAGTCCCTAAATTATTAATAGAGAAAAAGAAATTATTTACAAGGTGTTTGACGTAGACATGTCAGGATGTAGCAACACTACTGTCAAGAGAAATATTCATAAAGAATCATGATATCTGTCTTGTCTTATTTATTTATTCCAGCCATGCTCAGAGACCCCTTCCTCCTCATAGCACCCAGGGAGGCAGGAGGAGACTGAAAGACTGTTTAAGGGCAAAAGAGACCACACTGAGGGTATGCACCTTTTCTAAATGCTGCACAAGGATGACGGTTGCACAGAGAAATCAACAACTTGAGCTTTGCTTTTTACTCCTGTTGTAAACGTACCTGAAGCTCTGTTTGAAAGAAGAACTTCTGTGGGCACTGGGAACAGTCATAAATTTTATCTTCCTGCCCGTGGACTGCGAAGATGTGCTGCTGCAGTTTGTTTGCCTGTACAAAAACTGAAACAACACAATACGATTAGTTCAGATTGCTTCACATTAGATATCTCGTCTTGAACTACACTTTCAGGATTGCAAAGACTCTGAAAAGTCCAAGGATATCTGCCAGAGAAGTGCAGATACACTCGGTTCAGCAGAATTTCCTTACAAGTAGTCAATTTAGAGTCTCCAGGCTGACAGTCAGCTTACTTCTAACAGACTCTAAATCCTGTATGGATTTTTGATATTTCACATAAAGCTAACACTGTCCACGGGTAACTGGAAGAACTCAATCATCAGATCAAAGAGAGGACGTCACCACTCCTGCAGGGAGCCCTGGGCCCGCGGCAGGTGCATCGGATGCATTTTTAATGCAGGACAACTGGGCCAGGAGAAGCCTTGATGCCTGGGCTGGAAGACACGTGGCCCAGATCAGCATTTCTGGCAGACATATGAATCTGAAAGGGCAGGCTTGGCACAATTTTTAGAGCTTTTAAATGGGTTGTCCGTTCAGTATAAAAAATAAAATTTTGATTTTAACATCACAAATATCACAGCATCTGCGAGAGGATTCTGAATCAATAATTAATCTGACTTTATTAAGTGAAATTTGAAAGTGAAACGTTTTAACCAGCTAAAGCCTGCAGTTCAATAATATCTCTCATTTCATTTTGGTCTCATTTTATATTAATTACCATCAGTATGTGAAAATAGCCTCTTCAGCAGAATTAAACACATGCTCTCAAAGAGTTATTTTACAGCATATTTGAGGAAAGGATAAATTACTTCCCAGCTCACACAAAAAAAAAGCAGGCTTTCAAATTGTGGGCCAAACCCTGAGGAACGTCGGTTTGCCTTACTCTCACCAAAGCTAAAGGAATCATAAGTGCTGCCATGCCCCTTTACTGGTCCAGTCAAACCTATGTGATGCTCTCTCAAGAAGTTTGAGAATGCAGATGTTAACCACTGCTTTGAAGAGAGTATAAAAGAGGCCTTTAACGTGCATCTCGTAGGTTCTTTAAAAGCAAGATCACTCAAGATCATTTGCACTAATAGGACAGCTTAAAATGAACTACAGGGAAGGAATACCTAGCAGCCCCTCAGACAGGAGTCAGAAATGTTCACAAGAAAACAGGCCTTTAAAAAGCCTCTGAGGGGGCAGCTGGCAGTTGTACAACTTGGTCTCATCAAACCTTTACTTATGTGAACCTCACCACTGTGAGTGGACTATGAGCTGTCTAGCCTTTAAAGGGTCCTCACTCAGGGGAGTAAGGGCTTAGAGTCCATATCTTGCAAGCCCTGCACTTGGAAATGCATCCTACCTTTGAGTCATAAGATACCCCGTAAAAGGCTTTGAATGGTGGGGTGATGCCGAGCCCGCTGCAGCAAATATGCCACAGTGCTGCTCCTTGGAGCCAGCCCCAGGTTCAGACAGACAATATTTTGAACATTTCTAGGCACAGTATTTCTTTTTCCCAAGGAAAGGAATACGCTATTTTACAAATCCCCCGAGTGTCATTTCTGGATCAAGCCATGCACGCTGAAGCTTGTCTTGGCCTCCCTGTCTTACCTGTGAAACATACAGGGCATTTGAATGTGCCTCCCATCCCCTCAAAGCTGTGCTCAATCAGGTGACACAGGAGCTTTGCCGGAGAGTCAAACATCTGGTTACACAGCTTGCACTCATGATTGATGCCTTCCTCTGCAAGGTTCAAATGATACAACTTGTTAGTGACACAGCAGATTAGCGTCGGGGATGCAGCAGCAGTCGCCGAGAAGCGCCCATGCTGGCACGGATGGCTCCGAGGGCCCGCAGCCACTGCCATGGCTCCAGCCTCATCAGAGAGCGGGCCGGGACATGGATGGGGGCCAGGGGGCAGCCCCCAGGCACATTTTGGGGTGCTGATTTTCAATGCAATGGCAGCGGTTCTGTGATCACCCCACTGGGAGCCCACGTGCCGGCTACCAGGCCTGCAACAATGCCGTGCTTCTCCACCTTGTGTCCCACCGCAAAGGGAGAAAGGCCTTGCTCTGAGTACAGACTATTGAATAGCTGAACGGCATTTAAAATGCATGTAACTGTGTGAATTCAATCAACAACAATGAGCATGGCCTGAAATTCTGCCTTCACCGCAGACTAAAGGGCAAACGGACAGGAGAGGAAGAAACTATGGGAGAACAAAAGAAGGCCAGAGCAAAAAGTCAAACTTAGTTTTATATCTCTTCCAAGATATATTATTATTCCAAGGTGGAGGCCAATCATTTAAGGTATTTAAATGTCATTTGAAAACGCAATTTCCTTGTCATATATCTTAAGCATTGAATAGAGAGGGCCCATTTTAAATGCCCCTATATTCTAGCCAAACTCATAGTGAAATAACTAATTACTACTAATGTTCAAGCCTGCCACTTCTCTAAGATTGTATGTTTCTCTGTTTACTGAAGTTTGTGGTTCTGTGTGCAGATGAACCTTTTTGAGGTGTAGAAGTCATATTAAAGCAATTTTCACACATAAAATTAAACAATCCTTTGGTTTTCTTGAAGAGAGGAAGTTGCAGAAATTTAGATGTTTATATGAACTCCGAACACACCTAATTTTTTTTTTATTTTTTTTTTAATTCTGGATGGTTTCTGTAAATACTTCCTGAAAAAAAATGCATCTTGCCTTCACTGTTGCAGCACAGGTACTTCTCATGGAAACATGATTTAAAAACTAAAGAAATTCTGTCTTTTGATGTATACTTAGCTTTATTTTTATATCTTCAAATACCACACATTTCAATTTTTAGTTCCAAGACAGCTAAGAAAGCTGACATTATGCCATGAACTGATCTCTTGTCAAATGCATCTCGATCTTGTGAATAATGTCAGCTTTCAGAAGCATGATCTTTACTTACAGTTGCTTTAAATTAGCTTTTTATATCTTTAAAGGGGCTAACCAGAAAGAAACTGTTTTCTAAAAGGCCTTTGGTACTTTAAGGATCCCAAAGCCCTTTTGCTGGGCAGGGAGCTAGGTGCCAGGGCAGGCAAAGAGCAAGGGCTCTGCATGCGCGATGCTGGGCACAGCCTGTGCCCAGCTGTGGGGTGACTCTCGCATATTTGTCCCTTGACTTGCAGTTAGAGGCAATTCCCAGAGCACAGAGCCTTGAAGGGCCCTCTGTAGAGTGTAAAAAAGGATAATAATTTCCTTTAACTCTCCATGTGGTGCTTTGTGTAGCTGCACGTGCCAGCACTGTGCTGCCAGCATGGGTAGTGAGCTGCCTGCGACACCTTGAGGCCTGGTGGGCTCTGGAAGCCATGTTAACCTCTGGTAACTGCAGTGGTGGCCACAGGGCAAGAGCTGGGCACTCACAGCAAGCACTGGCACCAGAGCTGTGGTAGGGAAGGGGGAGGTGGGATAAGGGAGAGAAGTCAACAGGAAGGATAGAGATAAAAAGAGAAAAGAAAAGGAAGGAGTCAGGGACAGAAAGATGAAAGGGCTGGTAGCTCCACAGCAGCAGCTCCATTAATTCCCTGGGCAGCCGTAACTGGGGAACAGGATATTTCTAGGATGCAATGAGGTTTGCACTTCTCCATTTGGGGAGCCACCACAGATGGGCACATTGCCCTCTCTGATGGACGGGTTTCAAAACCTGACCCTCAACTCTCACTGTAGTGTTAAGGTTGGCTGCTCCCTTCAGTCCCTTGCCTGAAAAGTTTTAGCTTTATGCAATCTTTTCAATCGCTCTGAAGGACAGGAAACATGGGGAATGGATACATGCTCTATGCTGAGCATCCTGAGCATGCCCAGCCAGAGAGCTGTGTACAGTAATGCTGCAATAAACCTGAAGAGGACAAAGAAGGTACTGGGGAGAATGGAATGAATTCCTTCTATGAGTAAATCAGAGAAATCATGTTTGACATTAATTTTGTACCCTCCACAGACTGGGTATTTGTAAGACTGATTCATGTGCAGCCTATGGTCCTGTGCGTGCACATGTGTTCATAATTATGGACAGACACATACTGCTGATTAGACAACTGCTCCTTTTGCAGCCTAAATACCTATAATTTCAGTAAAATTTTTTAAAAAGCCAACAATGCTCAGCATTTCAATTGAAGTATATTCTTACAAGCTTGGTATGTTTAATTAGGTAACAGAGATTGTGTATTTTCTTGGCTGATCCCTGCAGTATTTTAAATAGTTAAACCCATAACAAACAAACTAAAACTCGAATGAAAAATAATAAAACATAATGGGTTCCTGCAGATCTGGAAATTTATCCCACTCGAGGCAAGACCTTTTGATTTGCAAATCCACTTCTGAATTATAAGGCCTTCTCCTCACCAGTGGGGGTTTTTATTCCACTCCCACAGGAGTCCATTATGTATTTCTTGTGTCTATAAAACCATCCAGGAAGAAAAAAGGGGGAAAAAAGTACCATGGTTAGCATGACAAACGTTTCTCTTTTCATGCATGTGTATTCAAAATATGAAAATGCCCAAAGATATAGATAGAATTGCTGCTATAATCACTCTCTCCTCTATGGCATTTTACAGCATATTATTTTACACAGAAACACGGCGCATGTATAGGGATACTCAGTCACCTTTGGAGAATAACTTCCTTGAATTATATAGGATCATATAGGTACATGCAAGGCAGCTTTTTGACAATGCAATGTGACAGCCAACACTCGAGTCACACGCATGCATGGTGCTGGGCGTTAGCAATGGAAAACATATTCTCATTTCCCTCATTTTTATTCTCCCCCCCCTTTTTTTTTTTAAACATGACAAGCATCTACAAGAGACCTACATAACTCAAGTGAATTATGCAGCCCCTCTCATTTGTAAAATAAAATGCAGATTTTTACAGCTTGCTGTGCTAGATCTTCTCCCATTTCTCCATAAGTGTATCTGTGCAGGGATCAATTGATTACAGGACTAAATGAGCAATGCACAGCAAATGAGAGTCTTAGGTTTCTTGCCTTTTTTTTCTTCCCGAGCTCAAAATAATAACCATTAATTTTACACTTCATTTCTCAAAAAAATAATAGGATATGCTCTTGTTTAAAACAAGCAGGCCTGCTGAATTCTGTCAGGCTGAAACTATGTCAGGCCAAAAGAGGAACAGAGCGCTTTGTGTAAAAGTATCATGGGGAGATGATAGTATCCTGTAATGTTTTCAGTACCTACTTTTGTCTCCAAAAGCATTTGATCCCTGGCAGACACATACTTATTTCCATACTGGTCTTGAGGGAAGCCGGTAGGAATGAGAGCTGATTATCTGAATCCTGAAGGTGAAATCTGGGTGGTGCCCACTGATGTCAAAGGCAGGCATTTGTATAAATTTGGAGGTACGTAATTCACTGCCTGTTTGGGAGGATGAAGGGGTAGCGCGGACCCAGCTGAACGGCATCGGCAGAGCACGTCGCGCATTGTCCCCAAGTTCGGATGCGTTTGCAGAATAGTTTTACATATGTTGATAGGGTGCTTAGTAGCACTTACGCTGTCGTGCTGCCCATTTTAGAGTGGGAATACGCTTCTCCATAAAGCTATTTCTGCTGCAGCAATGTGCATTTAATACATATTACAATGAGTCTCTAAGCCTCTAAGAGAACTGCCACTCGTAGCCTCCCGGCGAGGATGCAGTATAATTAATAATGCTGTATTAAACCCATGTACTGTATCAGCTGCATTTCTAATTATAACTATATTAATGGCAATATAAAAGGATGCATTAACACTGTCGTGTACCGAGACGGCATTGTACCAGTAACGAATTGGAGGTTTGAACAACAAAAATGAAGATGGCATTGTCTTTACTGTTAGTTAAAACTTTGCTCTTCAACTTGATTTAATAAAGCAAGATTTTCCCTTATGGAATAACCAGCATAGTCCTAATTTGAGACATTGTGTAAGACAATATGATACTCACTCCTGACAACAACATGTACGTCCCACGCTGTAGCTTCCCAGACCAGTACATTTCTGCTCCACTGAAGCAAATTAAGGCAATAAAGGGGAATATCTTTCCTGTATTCAGATGTACACATCCATGAGCTAATAGCACTTCTAATGAACTTTGAAATACTGTAATTCAGTGTAACAAAGCATTCATGTACTGTGTTCACAGAGAACCTTCTCCTGTCCATTATATCGTAAATTTGGTAGAATTAAATGGGCCATGTGCTCTAATTATAATAAATAGAGACTGAAACAATCACAGGGAAATAAAACTGAAACTGCATGGCACTATTCTGGTTTTGTAATTAATTTCCCAGTAAATAAATAAGCAAAGGGAAAAATTATAACGTAAGCAGGAGCTTCCCCAGTAATTTTTTCCACGCTGCTGTGCAGGCGCAAGGAGCTGGGACCAGGGTAGGATGACAGTGATGGACAGCCCCCTCCAAAACAAAGCCTGCAGAGAGCCACTTCGACGTCTCGCCTAGCTGGCACCACTTCACCACTGGTTTTCATTAAAAACAATCCAACGATGGAAGTACACCCAAGGTCTGAGAATACGATGAGACTGCTGCAAGGGGATGGCAAATTTGCAGATGCTCACATCAGATGAAGACAACGTCTGCTGTACAGACAACGCTTCTTCATCGCCACTGCTGTCTAAGCCCCTGACCTGCTATATAAACCACTTGGACCACATCGCTCCAGCCCGTTTTTGTAATGAAACCCAGGGGACGCAGCCCAGCCCCCCCACTGCCGGTGGGGCTGCCGTATTCCTGGCCCAGCACAGGCCTGGGCACGGAGCCGCTCTGCAGTACGGCACCTCAGTGATTAGGCAGCCTGGGCGGTGAAAGGCAGCGGATTGATGGTGTGGCAGCAGAAATGTCACCTGGGGAGCTGGGTGCCGTCCTCCCAGGGACACTGGAGGTCAGTTACTATGGCAACGCTGAATGAGCTCAACCTTGTAACTGACCCTTATCTTTTTTTGATCTGTGGCCCACTTGGGACCTTGGCTGGAAATCAACTGGAAAATAATCTGGTCACATATCAGAACAAAAACTATTTATACTTATTTATCCAGGTAGAGCTCATATCTCCTTTTGACGACTCTGCCAGACCAAAGACACCCGTCATGTTCCCGCAGCATTTCACGTGGCTGTGCAGAAACGCCCAGCTTCTTGCTGTGGGAAACCATGCCAAACCCCCCCTCCACCACCACAAAACACACACACAACCTGCTACAGATATCTGTGCTCATGGCTCTACTGATATATTGCCAAAATCTTGCCTTGCTCACAGCCCCTGACTTGCCTATGTCGATAAAGGTACACCTATGGCCCTTCTTGGATGGTTTAATATTTTATGTTGGTATCCGTTACTCATATTCTTTTGTGCTTTATCTCTCTGCTGAAATACGATTCTGCTTTGAAATATATTTATATGATCTAGAATGGCACAACACTGATGTCTTTTATGAGCTGAAGATTGTTTAATAAAATCTTGCATTCCTGCTTCATCCTTATGACAATTTTACTATTATAAGTTTTCAAGGGATATGAGAGCTGTCCACTGTGGTTAGAAACATCACTTTAATGAAAAACAATAACACAGGGACTTGGATTTTTCTAGAAACTATGTAAGGAGAACCAACAAAAATACAGTGAGTTCTCGGTGTGCATTTGCCTGGATTTTTGTTGGTTTTCTATTTGCTTTTGAATGAGACTCATTAAAATCAGTTCTGTTCTTCACAGTTTTCCAAGGGGTGGGCAGCCTGAACAAGGGTCTGACAGCACAAAGTAACTGTCGCCGTTCTTCAGCTGGGGAAGCTCTTTGGGGGAATCAGGGAAGATATGAGGAGACAGAAGCCCATAGGATCTGTTGGCAAACATAGGTGCTGGAGGAAGCACCTATGGATTCCTGGTAACAAACTCCAATGCTTCTTGTGATGTACTTATCTGCATCTGTAGCCTCAGTAAGGTATTCTTTTTTGGGCTAAATTAGCCTAACCACAGAACGGGCTTTAAACTCCTTCCATCATCTCAGGGGGCTTCAAGCTCAAAATATGTAGAATGAGATGCCAAATTATTTATAGGGTGGCTTGTAAGTTCACTGCCTCCAGTACATGTCAGTACACTGCAATATTAAAATGACCATTAAAAAGAAGCACGGTCCCAGAGGGACTGGGGATGAGATTGCAGGGAGTTTCCTGCCAACCGCGCCAGCGGTTCCCGTGCTGCTGCAGAGCCCCTGCCTCCCTCAGCCCTAGGCTGCACGCTCCCCCGCCACACCACCTTCCTGAGGGGAATGCTGAACCTCAGACACATGGGATGGGGCTGCTGAGCCTGTCTTCATCAGCTTAATTCTTGGTTTACAAGAAAAATAAAATCTGAAAGTTCAAAGGAGTTCATGGAGTTGTGCATCATCTATCTGCTGACTGCAGAGCCCCAGAGGGACCGCGCCTGCAGAGCTTTATTTTAGATTTAGATATTAATCTGGCAAACTGCATAAAGATAATTTATAGAAATGCACTACACTAGCACAGTCTATCAGCCTTTCTCTGAAGACGCCTTTTTTTAATAGCCTAGATTAAAACTTCTTGTGGACTGAAGTCTGATAGGCCTGGCTGTTCCTTCACAATAGGTCATTAAGGAATAACTCCAGTGCCTTCCATGGAAATGCAAAACCCATACTGCAAAAGCAATACATGCTGCTTTTGAGTATGCAAATCCATACACATACAAAGAGAATAACAAAATGGTTTTGCTTTCAAGGGACCTCAAAGATCATCCAGTTCCAACCCCCTGCCATGGACAGGGACACATTCCACTAGACCAAGTTGCTCAAAGCCCCATCCAACCTGGACTGCTACACTTCCAGGGATGGGGCATCCACAGTCTCTCTGGATAACCTATTCCAGCTTCTTACCAGCCTCATGGTGAAGAACTTCTCCCTTACGTCTAATCTAGACCTACTCTATTCAGTTTGAAGCCATTGTCCCTTATTCTGTCACTATATGTCCTTGTAAAAAGTTTCTCTCCAGGTTTCTTGTAGGCCCTTGTATGTACTGGATGGCAGCTCTATGATCTGCACAGAGTCTTCTCTTCTCCAGGCTAAAAATCCCAACTCTCCTAGTCTGCCTTCCTGGGAGAGGTGCTAGAGATCTCTGATCATCTTTGTTGCCTCCTCTGAACTCGCTCCAATGGGTCCATGTCTTTCTTCTGTCAAGGGCCCCAGAGCTGAACATAATACTGCAAGCAGGGCCTCACAAGAACAGAGTAGAGAAGGAGAATCACCTCCCTCGACCTACTGGACAAGCCGCTTCTCGTGCAGCCCAGGATATGGTTGGCTTTCTGGGCTGCAAGCACGCATTGCAGAGACAGAATGTGTCTGAATAAAGCTAATCAATCTCTAATAGCTCTTAGAGATTAATAAAAACATCACATTCTCACACAACTTGACTCCAGTTACGTGTTTCAATGTTCTGATGCTCTCATAGCTGTATTACTTCAAGTTTAATGTTGATACCTGGTGAAACTGAAGTAACATAGCCCTGAATTCAGGCCCACAGCCGCACAGCCTGTTCCCCACACTAGCCTCCCTAATGCCATTGTGTTGCTTAAACTTGAATGTTCCTTATTATTCCTGGTCTCCTCTCCTTTTTCTTCTCTTCCCTAGAAGCAGCTCCCTGCATTGCTGCACAGTGGGAATACATCTGTCCTCTGATCCTATTGACAATATCCCATTGAAGAGCTCAATACAGACAAACAGCAATAACTAGTATCTACTTGGCATCTATTCTTCTTGTGAAATTAAAAATTAAAATTAAAACATCATTATACTCTTATTAAACATCCCACTGGATTATGCCAAGTGCTTTTAAAACATGCAGAGCTTTAAACTGAGTTTAAACGGGTATAAAGCCCTTTTTACTCATTTTACAGGCCTGGCATCTTCCCCAGCCTCAGCACCAGGGCCACCAGAGCTGCAAGGTGCCTTCTCTCCACCACATCCCACCTAGACCTCCTGCACTCCCAGTGTGCATTGACCGTGGTCACATAGAGACCCCAGAGCTGCCAGGACTCAAGCAAAAGCTGACAAAGTCTTCCCTCTACCTGGCAGCCCCTTCCCCTGGGTACCTGCACATGGGGTGGCAGCCAATGTTGGCTGCATTTTCATCTGCCCAAAGGCAGGTTCCTGGGGTGGGCATCCAAGTCAGGGTGGCATTCATCCCTGGATGCCAGCCCCCTGTGCTAGTCAGGCATACTCACAATAGCACATGGTATTTTTAAACATGTGAACTCCCACTGGATGTGTGTCACTGATCTTCAGGTTATAGTTTCCCAAGCACACATTGACGTGATAGGCTATAAATCTATTCTGTGAATACTCATCAGATTAAGGGCCTATAATAGTATATAATTAACATGACCAACAGGCTACAAGCCAGTTGTCATCAGCTACACTCAGCAATGCAGAGATTATGAGAAAGCCGTGAACCACTTCCACAATGGCATCAGAGAAGCAGAAAAACTGCCAAAGGGAGAGAAAACAAAAGGAAAACACTTTCAAATCTACAATTTAACTGAGAAATATTGAAGGTTCTTTCAGGCATTCAGACTATGATAAATGTCAGACTTGGGGCATGTAGAGTTTTATCTGCATTAGCAAAGAAATATTGGTACCCCTATGTTGATGCAATGTCTCTCGAGTGAGCACAGGTGAACTGGTGTGAGGGGCATGGCTCTGGTACTGCAACTGCTACCTAAACATGGAAATACAAATCCAGTAATGTAAACTTTACATAGCAGTATCAGCTATGGTCAAATGCCCATGCAGCAGTGGGCACGAAGTTTTAAGTACAAGTGAAAATCAACCATAAGCATTACTTCTGTTACAGATTACCAGATGACTCAGAAACTGGTCAAATACTGCACTCCTGTAATGTTGGGGCAGTTTGCACCCATTTATCCAGATCAAACAAATGCTTTTCTTTTAAATATGAATTCATCTTCTTTTCTTAAGAAGTAGTATTGCTGGGGAAAAGCATCTGGTTGAAAAGCATTGTCTTATGGTGTTATTATCACCTTAGGGACCAAAATTCTTTAAAACATATGGAGACAAGCAAAAAACAAGGCAACATTTTGCAGCTTTGTTGGGGGGACAGGGAGGGGCGGAAATAATGATAGTTATTCAGCTATGTTGACATGACCATTTAGCACAACTGCACTGGAGCATACTTGATCATACAATGGCTGACACACGTCATGGCCCATCCCTGGACAGGCTCCTGTCTCAGTCTTTACCTTGAGATGGCTCTTTCACTCTCTCTCCCCACAGACTTGGGTAGGAGTAACAAACCAGTTATCAGAGCTGATGAAATGAGAGGTCATCGCCAACAAAAGGAACCAAGGTTGACTAAATAAGGTCTAGTTGGCTAAGATAGGTGACTGATTTTGCATGGCATGAATATCTCTCAAAGCTTGTTAAGTGCAAATATGCCCAAAAGAATGAAAAACCCCTAACAGACATATTTTAAGTCAGGAATCCTAAGGTGCAGTAATGCATGATAATCCTTAAGGCAGTCAAAAAGAAGAATCTGCATGAAAACAAGAAAATACCTTAAGCATCTCTGCATTATGCAGACATAGATTATTGTACTGTGGGAATATGCATAAGTGAACATACAGAGCACATCCCATTGATATTGATGGGATTTGCTTGATTAACGCTCCACAGTCCAGGTGGAAATTGTACCCTGTGGCAGCTTCATCTCAAGTAAGAAGGAAAGCTGTAACCCAATGACCTTTTGAAAGAGACTCTTTGCCAAGCAGTGGCTCTGCAGAGCACAGGCTGTAAAGTTACTTCAGTAACAGTTATATAACATACAAACATTGATTAGAATACATAAAACTTAATATCAAACAAATACCACCTTTACATTTGCTCTTTGTCCTACACGAGAGCCAGCCAGCCTGCACCCTTCACATATGATCTGGAGCTGGATTTGTCCAGCACAAGGACCTGGACAAGCAGCAAAATGCAGCAGTTGCCACAAGCTCTCTGCAGACAGCCAGGACACACGTCCTACACTGATATGCAGGGCTTTAGCAGGTTGGCAACATGGGTAGGCTCCTAAACTCAAAGTACTTTGGCTTTTGCCTTTGTAAACAAATCCTCTTCTATTTTAATATGTGAGTAGCTCAGTCAGGCATATGGCACTTGGCAGATATGCTGTCAGCACATGAGATACTCAGCTTGGTTTTACACATTTTATTCATTTTATATATAATTATCCTTTTAATCCATTAAGAAAAGCCATGTGCAAACTCTTACACTGCAGACAGACTCCAAAAAAAGGTATCTTGGCTGTGACAGAAAAGTAAGATGTAAGTGTGTAAGATATAAGTCTATTTCTGCTCAAATACATGAGATTTGGAAACGCTGATCCTATGATGGGGTCAAAGAAATCCTCTCCCAGTGACTGGAGGGTGACTATGCCACTGTTTCAAAACACAATGACATCCAGGAGCATCTGATGGCTTGTTAGCAGTGGGACTCCTACATAGCTATTTTTGCTTAAACTCACCCAGATCTCAGGCTCATGGTATTGTACAGGCTTCCTTGTCTCTCTGTGACTCCATTCATTCCCAGAAGTTACATTTTAAAAAACAGGACAAAACAACAAAACTGCAAGCCCCTGCTCAAAAAGAAGCACTAACAAGTTCCCAGCCATGGAGGGCAGGCAGGGCCAAGTCAGATGGCACCTTCTGGGGATGGGTGCAGGAATGGGCTGGAGCCATGTGGAAGCAGCCAAAATGACTTGAAAAGGTCTGAAGGAGTAGTGGGATTGCTGTGGAGAAGGGAATGATGTGCATTCACTGAACTTGAAATAGATTTAGGGTATAATAAGCCTTAGATAGGAACATGTTCCATAGCCCTGCAAAAGTTAAGAAGAGTGAAAACTTAGAAGAGAAATCAAGCTGCTTTTCAGCTGCTCCCTCAAATAAAACAAGACCCTAAATCAAGCTGTCATGAAGTCCTTGTTTGAACCAAAAAAGGGAAACAATAAAGGTATGTCAGAGAATTGCTACCCACCATTTTATTCTGCATTTTTTATGTGAGGTCTTATTTTAAGCTCAGATTCAACAATCGCCATTAAGAAGTCAGCATTTGCTCCTGTCACCCTAGAGAGGCAGGGAAGAGACAACTGTATGTATGTAAAATAGGTATGAACTCTGATAACAATACTTTGCCTGTAGGCAAAAATTGACTTTTTAAATGGCAGCTACTATAATAATGTTAGCTTAAGACCCACCCTTGCAGGATTTTCCTCTGCTTAATAAAAACAAAAAACAGAAAAGGCAAGAAATTTGGGCACGGACAATCATAGAACCACAGAATTCTTTTGTTTGAAAAAGACCTTCAAGATCATCAAGTCCAACCACTAACCTCACACTGCCAAGGCCATCATGCCCCTCAGCACCTCAGATACATGGCTTTTCAGTATCTCCAGAGATGGAGACTCCACCACCTCCCTGTACAGCCTGTGCCAGTGTCTAGCAACCCTCTTGGTGAGGCCATTTCCGCTTGTCCTATCACTCAACAATGATGATATGGGGAATGTTTTAGCAGGAAGGGCCAATCAGTCCAATTAAACTGCTGAGATACACCTGATGTACTGAGATGGAGGAGGTGAAATGGCACTTCTGTAGCCATAGAGGCAGCAAGGAGCTCAACAGAGACCTTCTCCAAAGCTCCAGTGTCCTAACTAGCAGCACTCCACAAGCCCTGGCCACAGGGGATGAGTCCACACCAGCGATCCAAGGGACATGCGGCAGGCCAGGCCAATCTGTTACACTTCCAATCCTTATGATTACCAAGTGCAATAACAGGGCTCCCTTCCTCATCACACCTGAGTCCATATCCCTGGCGAAGAAGCACTATGGGAGATGCAGGATTTCACCAGTGCCACTCATGCATCTGAGCTGTGCCAGGCCCACCCAGCCCCAGCACAACTGGCCACTCGTCCTTTACGTGGGGCAACGTGAGGCACAGCCCAGGAAGGCACACACGGGCACACACAACAGTCGAACCTTTGCAGCTAGATGAGCATCAATTATGCATTGTATCAAAAAACTAAATACTAGAGCGTGGAGCAGGCAATTCAAAGAAGCAGCATGAGCAAAGCAAATGCCAAAGAAATAAAAAATATGTCCAAAACTGTGACAGAGCGCTTGACTAGTTTTCATGTGACACAGTCTATCGTCTCTCATTGAAGATCTCGGATACTCGGGAAGAGATTACAGAAATATTCAAAGATACAATATTTGTATTTTGAATGTTAATTTGACACAAAGGAGTGTGCATGAGGGAATGTTTATAATCAGTACTCCAATAAACTCACAAATGACTCTAGTATTTTATAAGCTTGTTAGAAACAAATCACTCCCTTAGCTTATATTTACTTACTGATGAATCATAAAAGGCCTCAATACACAAAGAGCAAATTCAAAAATGTTTTCCTCTTGTTTCATCTTCTATGACAATACCGAAATCCTCTTGTTCAGGCTGTGATTCACAGCCATGGCCCTCCTGGTTTTAAAGATAAATACCTGTTTCTCCGTAGAAGCAGGGGCAGTTTTCAACCTCAGTTCCTGTTCCCAAACCCCTGAAAGATAGTGCCCTGGTCTGGAGCTGAGCTGCAGTAGCTGGGTTACCTCCTGCCCCTGTGCTGCCTGGAGGGGCAGCGAGGGGAGCATGTCCAGTTCTGTGAAGACATGCAGCAGTGAAGCTGCAGTCCAAGTGCTCAGTCTTAAGAGGAGAAGACATGCACACCTCCTGAAGCAAAGTATGGGGCAGCAGAGCAGAAGTGTATGAAAAGAGATTCTGCAATATATCTACAAACCTGCAACAGCCCAAAACAGCTGTATGGACTGCAAAACACATCAACTGCTTCAGTTGGTCTGCAAAGGCATGGGTGAGGTGTCAATACAATACAGGCCCCTACTGCCACCCAAACTCCCTCTACACTGTCAGTGCAGCAGCCCAGTAATTGCCCACAGCTGAAATCCCCTTTTAGCTTGTTTAAAAACACCATGATGCTTTAATGCAATACAAGTCATGCTTCAGTGGACACTGTAACACCTACACTTTCCACATGCTATTAGTTATACACCAGCTCAAACCAATAATGCTTTAGTTGCAAGCATGGGAGACTGGTGCTAGCCATCGACTCCTGGCAGTAGCTGTGCTGTGGTACCTGTGTGTGCCACGATAGCTAGATATCTGAAGTAATTGCTTCAGAGGTCAGTATGCTGGATTCATAAACACTAACACAAATGGAGGGAAACAAAAGTTGGCAGAACAATGCCTCATTTTTCTAATGTAACTAAGTGCTGTGTACAGTAATGGGAGTGGTGGGGATTCTTGCCTTTATGCTTTTATTTATCCGACAGAAAGAATATGGGGATATTCTAACGCAGGTTTTTACTTAATGTACAGTTAAGCATTACACAAACATTTTATTGTGGTCTATAAAGATGATCTATCTACAATAGCTGAAAAAAAAAATCACACACCACATTCAAGCATAAGTGTTTGTGATAGACACACAAATACAGAGCAACTTTACAGGAATAAATGTAATGTGGGCTTTTATTCTAGATGGCCTTGTTGGTTTCACGCACAAGCAAACACATCTTTACCCTCAGTTAAAAATTACTTGAAAGCTGCCACTGGTTGAGCTGGCTGGACACACACCAGCTTTGCAACTGTTTAAGATGTTGAAGCAAATGAACCCAGCCAGGCCTACCTCCAGCCCACCATCCGCTGCCACTGTCAGCACTGAGGTGGTGAACCCAGGAGTGATGGCACTAGCTGCCGCTCATCCAGCTCCTATTGTGGTGGAGACCACAGCAGCTTCTCATAAGATTTTGAGGCAGTTTCGGTCTCCTGCCTGGTGCCAAGTCTGGCCTAGTGGTCTCTGCAGGATGCTGTGAATCACTGCAGTCTTGCAGAATGCACCAACAAAGGTTGTCTGAATTCATATTGTACCTGATATTATTAAATGTGATTCAGGTATATGTGGCCCTTAGTCAACCCATCATTACAAACATATATACCTTACATCTTAAGATTCACATTTCCAGAGTACATTATAAGATACTTATATATTTCTGATTTTAATGTCAGCCATGACAATCATATTATTTTTTTAACTAGTGCAGAAGCCATAAAACATCATACAAGAATTTACTAAGAAGTGCAAAGTTCACAAGTGATGTGCTTTCAAAATCTGCTAATCCCAGAAAAGAAAACTTGAGGCTCCAAAAGCATTGCTATGTGTTACTACCACAGCACCTTTTGTGATTCTCCAAAGTGACAGAGATCACCAGCCTCAGAGCTCAGCTCCCTCACCCTATGCTCTGGCCAATGGCTGAAGCAAAGGGAAGGCCCACAGATGAAGTGTCCTGGAGACTCCGCTCTGCTGTTCAGGCACGAAATCTGACAGAGGAAGCCTGGGAAGGTGGAAGGAGGCTCTTCTGGCCTGATGCCATTCATTGACATTCCCTGTACTTCCATACCACTCTTATGCAACACTGCCTTTGTCATGGGCTTTCCACTGCTGACTTTAACAGAACAGCTTCAACACCACAGCTGCAAGGTTCAGCTTTCTCAGCCACATCCACATTTTAAAAGTGATTCTGGTGTCCACAATGTCAACCACAAGAGCCAGCAGCAAGGTTTACAGCCCGTACCCATGTGTGTGGGGGGCTGAGCCTAAAGACCAGCACCACACATGCTCTGAGGGTAGGAGGCCTGCTCAGTCTCTTGCTCTTCATCCGTAGGTGGTGGGGAGGGGAAGGGAGGCACAGTGTCTAGGGGAGGACTCCTTATATATCATTCAAACATCAACACTTCATCCCAGAGAGAGAAGAGCAGACTAATCCTCAACCACTCAATAAAACTCATGTCTAAAACAGTGGGAGGAAATACATATGATTTGTCCGAGAGGAAGAAACATATTGTAGGCATGTGAAATGCCAGCAATACAGGAAAGAAGCAACTGAAAGAAAATGCATACAGGACATGTCAGGGTTTTGCAAGGAAAATGTAGACAAGATGCCACGGTGTGTGGAGTATCCTCCTTTGGCTTACCCATTTATTTTTCAAAGCTTCTCTGGAGAAAATGAGCTCCTTCACAAATTCATTGTGAAGCAAGAACTTATCTGGTATTCTTTTTCAGTACATACATGACATTTCTGAGACTAGTTTGGAAACTCAGCAAGAGTGATAAATAGTAAGTGCAAGAGAGTAAGTTACGACCATGTGTTGAAACACAAGTGCCTTCCTCATGTGTCACTATGTTTTGTGACTGGGTGAGAAGCAGCTGCTAGTTTTAAAAGAAACCACAAAAGAGAAAAAATGTCTATCGCATCATGAGTTTACACCAACTACTTCTGTCAAGGGTGTCTCTACCAGAAATTTCTGTCTCGAATGATAATTTTGTTTCATGTATTCAATTATTTTCTGTGCTGCATCTGATGTAGATGGAAGGGATTCACCTGTGCTTGGCAGCCAGCAAGACCACATGGCAGCTGAAGCATCGCATCAGTTTTATTTAACAGTGAAATCACGTGGATAATTAATACAGAGAACTAAGCACCTGAAAAAACATTCCTGTTCCAAAAGCACAACTTGTGCACAAAAAATATAAAACTTTTCTCTTAGTCTCTGGCATCTTTTCCTCCTGCCTTGGGCTACGGCTGGTACCCTAGGCAGTAGTATACTTGCTTTGGTCAATGTACATGAGTATAGGTACACTTCATGAAAGCCACCTGGTCCAGGAAGGAGCTGCAGCTGGGAGAGCTGAGAGAGCTGTGTGTGGATGGGTGAGTGGGCTGTGGGTCTCCCATAGAGTGGCTCAGGTAGATGGCTGGGAGCTTGCCCTTGGCCCCTGCCTGCTGCCCCTGCCTGGGGCAAACCCTGCCTGCCTGCAACATCCTTCTGCAGCAACATGGCAAGTGCATAACTTGATCCAGTCTGTATCAGCACACACCCAAACAGACAGTGGGACCGAGTACATCATCCCTGGATTGCCCACCCTGAGCATGTCTGCCTTTCAGGAATAGCGCCAAACCAAACCAATCTTCCAGCAGCTGGCAGGACATGCAAGGCACAGCCCAGCTCATTGAGACTGCCACTGCCTCCATGCCCAGCACATCTCTCAGAGGTGCAATGTGTGTCAGCTGCTTTTGGCCATGACCAAAGCCAGGCACCTTGGGCACGAGCGGTGGCCATCACAGAGAGCACAAGCAAACCCCAGCACATGCACCAGGGCCTGGAGAAAAAAAGGATCAAAACATCATTTATGCTGTTATTTGGCAGGTGCTAAAACCTGCCAGCATCACCCTATTCAAGCTCCATTTAAGTGAAATAAGTCAGAGGAGGAACATCTCGCAGCCCTTGTGTTACAAGCCCGTTTTCTGTGCCAGTGTGCTCTGGTCAGCAGCAGGGCGCTGCTCAGCCCTTGGCTGGGCCGCAGCCACCCACCATGGAGCTTTGGCACTCTGAGCCCATGCAGCCAACATCTGAAACAGGATTTTAAATGTTTCCATCACACCATTTGGTTTCCTTTTGTTTTTCAAAGCAAAGAGTGCATTAACTCATAAAGATTTTAAAAATAATTATCTCTATCATTATGTCAAGCTCCTCTGTGCCTCACTGTCCAGTGCCTTCCTTTCTAGTCCTCTTCCTTTCTAGTGAAGGATCTGCCATCTCTGCACCATCATTGTGCTTTGGAGCCTTAAAGCACTATTAAAATCAATTCACTTGGTGTCAAAAGCTCTCATTCTTCTTGTATCCACCAGTACAGCTGTAGTATTCATCAGATTTTTACCACCAGGATTAATGTTGTAAAATGTCACTTGCTACAGTAAAATTTATCAACATTATTATATACCATAGAAACTGCCACCACAGACAAATGCACTACATTAAAATTTTGTCTAGAGCTCCCTAGAGGAAACATTTGCTGCAATTTGTATAACAGTTTATATATTTATGCTATTTAATGGTACAAAGCAATAATTATGACTTCATTCACTGATAAGCAACAGCATTATATAAATCAGATGCGGATTTAGAACATGCCAGCTTTGTCACTGGCCTACTACTTGTAAATTATGTTGCTGTTAAAAAAAAAATCTAAGCAAATATGAGTTAGCAGCAGGAAGCTAATAATGTGCCTCCAGCTGTTCCAGTTAACCTGCAAATGTGGCCATCTGCACCTCAGGAGAAAAAGAAAAGGAGAGATAGAAGGAGGGAGGAAAAGGAGAGAGGAGAGAAGCTCCCGCCAACACCAGCACAAAGCCTAGGCCCTGAGCAGTAGGAATGACCTTGCTCCTTATGACCAGACAAGCACATATTTAAAATGAGAAAAGTTACTAAAGAATAAAGGACCTTTTCTCCCCTAGACCCACAGAAAAAAAAAAGGGGGGGAAAAAAGAAGATAAAAAAAGGTCTTTTCCACTGCCTTTTTTTTCTAGAACAGACTGTCTTTCACCTCTGGGGTTATTATTTACTGCATTGCAGGTTTGTCCAATGAACAGGTTTTCTTTACAACTTCTGCCTTTCATTTTTACTTTTTAAACACCTCTTCACAGACCCATCTTGTATTATTTAAAAAAAAAAAAAAAAGTGGTCATTGTAATAGATTTATTCCAGCTTCAGACAATTTAAAATGGATCTACAGGGCACAAAGGCTGAACTATCAAACAAGACTGAAATTCTCAGATAGAAAGTCACAGATCTCACGGTGCACAGCAGCTTCACTCCTACCTTTGGGTTCACGGGGATGAGGTGTCCTTAGGACACGTTGAGTAGTGTTCGCTCAAAGATTATTTTATAAGAGACTTCTGTGGAATCTGGGTCACAAGGAACTGTCACAAAATATTCCCTTTGACATTCATCCACATACTGAAGAGATAGTGGCTGAAAGTGCACATCCTGTACATTGTTACACTTTGGTAATTTGACAGCAGTTTAATACTAACAATTCTCTGAGATCCTTGTTACCGAGGGCTCCGTAACACCCCTCCTACAGAAGGATGGGGAGGGCCTCAAAGGATTTTACATTTATATTTTTTTACAGGTCTGACTCTGTAGAACAACGAACTGAATTCCTGTGGAGGGTACCAGGTCAGGGAGGTCAGCACACCACACTGGAGCCACACCGCTCCACCTCTCCTGCACTGCTATGCAGTGCCCTTGTACTGCCCATCCACCCCCATCGCCCCCAAAAAGCCTTGTTCTGACACAGGTTAATGAAGTGGCAGTTGGCCTTGTGATGGTTAAATAGGCTCAGAATTATCACCATTCCAATTAAAAAAATCTCATCTGTCTTCTTCCAAAATTAAGCACTGCAGTTCTTCAATTTCCTCATTTTAGGTTCATGTCTGCTCGCACTACTTCAAATGGCTGGATTTTAACAAAACTCTCAAAATATTGGAAGCACCCAGTGTAGAGCCAGATCTCAGACCACATCACAGCCACAGAACAGGGGTTCTGCATCTGAGCAGTGTTGTGTGGACCCAACAGCTACTATTAGATTTTCACCACAGAAACATGATTTATCTTCATTCCAATTTTTGTAACCATAATTCATTCCAGTGCTAACCCCATTTATAGGGATTTATAACTCACTTGAAAGATTAACTCAGGCATACATAATTTAAAAGGAACACCCCCCCTCCTTTTTTTTTTCTTGGAAATACTGAATTTACTTTAAACTAATCAGTTCTGATAGTGCTAGTGTATGTGTTTAAAGCCTCTTTAATGATTTTTTTCTATTTAAGAGTGTTGTGACCCAGTCATGTTTAATGTTAATTAGTTCTTAGTATTTTCAAGTGAAATACCTCAGCCTGATGGTACATGTAAGAAGGAACTGCACTTCTTTTCCAAACATTTACACTACACTTTGGGGATGTTGTTGGATATGATAAAAACTGTGATTTGCAGTAGGTTAAGGAACCAATAGTTGCATGCTGAATCAGTAAGTTACCGGCGTTTAACCTTCCAATTGTGTTAACCAATGCAAAGTGCCAGCAGTGGGATCAGGGTAAGGCATTAGCCATCCTCTCCAGAGGAAAATAAACTTTCCAGGTAAACCTGTAACTTAATCTGGCCTTTTCAAAAACAATTTTGTCTAGAAACTGACACACCTTTGAAAGTAGCTGGGTAACACTATGCTTTCCAATATCATGATGTCTGTAACAGCAACAGCATACACAAGCGGTACAAGTGCTGTTGAATATCAAAATTTAGTGGAACATTTTGTGCACCATAGCACAGTTCTGGTGTTTGACAGAGACAAAATTAACTACATCGAAACTGAGTTTAGTCCACTGGTGTCTTCAGAGGCAGGTAACAAGTAAAACTGGTAAGTATCTATGCAAAACCAATGCATGTTCACATGCCCCTTGTCATCAAGATTGGTGTCGAGTAAGTCATGTTTCACCAACTGTACATATCCATGTGTGTGGAGTTCCTCAGATGCTTCAGCTCACTAAGTTTTGAATGCTCCTCTCTGACAGGAATCCATGCATCTACCTTCTGTCTCTATCTGTACACTGCTAAAAATAGCACAAAAAAAAGGAGATCCCAGACACATAATTGTCAATTGCCCCTAATTGTCATTTATAAAGAAATCTTTCCACGTTAATTCAATTAACTAGGAGGGTAATGTCATGTGGACTCGCACATGAGCATTAATAGCAGAGGAAAGAAGCAGATGAATAGGGCAATAAACATCTGTTTCTAAAACTGTTAATAAAAATATGGTTAAAACATATCTGGCTCAAAAATCTAAACGTGGATATTAAATTGTCTTGTTTCATTTTGTCAGAAAATTTCTGCTCTACTCCTGGTGCTAACGTGTGTGGCAACAGCAGAGAATCAAGTGCATTCCATGCAAACATGCAGCCCACATCCCTTGGAGGTGTACATCGCAGCATGCAAGGTCGTCCAGGGCTCAGTGTTGGGGCCTGTTCTGTTTAATGTCTTTATCAATGATCTGGATGAGGGGATCGAGTGCATCTTCTGTAAGTTTGCTGATGACATCAAGTTGGGCAGATGGGTAGATCTGCTTGAGGGCAGGAAGGCTCTTCAGAGGAACCTCAACAGGCTGGAGCAACGGGCTGAGCCCAATTGTATGAGGTTCAACAAGGCCAAGTGCTGGGTCCTGCACTTGGGCCAAAACAACCACATGCAATGCTACAGGCTTGGGGCAGAGTGGCTAGAAAGCTGTAGAGAGGAAAAGGAGCTGGAAGTGTTGATTGACAGTGGCTGAACGTGAGCCAACAGTGTGTCCAGGTGACCAAGAAGGCCAATGGCATCCTGGCTCGCATCAGGACTAGTGTGGCCAGTGGGACCAAGGGAGTAATTGGCCCTCTGTACTCAGTGCTGCTGATGCTGCACCTTGAATACTGTGTCCAGTTCTGGGCCTCTCACTACAAGAAGGACATTGGTGCTCTAGTGAGGTGGGAGTTGATCTCTCCAGTAACAAGTTACAGGACAAGAGGAAATGGGCTCAAGTTGCACCAAGGCAGGTTTAGATTGGACATTAGGAAGAACTTTTTCACCAAGAGGGTTATTAAGCATTGGAAAGGGCTGCCCAGGGAGGTGGTGGAGTCATCATCCCTAGAGATATTAAAAAGATGCACAGATGAGGTGCCGAGGGATAGGGTTTAGCTTAGTGATGGGCTTGGCAGTGTGAGGTTAGTGGTTTGACTCAATAGTCTTAAAAGTCTTTTCCAACTGTTATGATTCCATGATCCTCAACTCCCACTCCTCGTGCCTCACAGGGTTTCGCACTGCACTCTGAGAAATCAATGAACGACTCCAGTAAATTCTCAAACTTGACAAGAAAAAAGTTTGATTGGAACAATTTAAAGCCCAAAGAGGTGGTATGCAAAAGTTCAAAAGACACAGACAAATTGAAGGCCTTCCAGTGCCTCGGTGGTGCTACAAGCATTCAGACAACACATTTACATCATACAGGTGAATAAATCAAACCATCTCCGTCGGACTCGTACAAAGGACTGTGCATGTCTGCATAAGATTTTTGAGGTGATACAGTTAAAGGAAGAATACCTAGAGACTCACACGGATGATGCTGTGACATTTTCATTCTCTCCTTATTGACCTAAACAATTTGTTTCAGAATTGTTATGCAAGCAGTAGAAATGCTGAATGAATTTTTAATAGCACTGTGTTGTGAATGAGAACAAAAGTTCATAAAATATGTTAAAGGGACTTCCATAATGCTGGTTTATGTAGCTCTCCACAAAAATAGGCACTCTCAACTACAACAGTTAATCCTGATGATTTACAAGATATCATAACTCATTCCTGCTGTATGGAAGAATCCATCTCTCAAACACAAGTGATCTGACATTCACAGATGAACTCCAGTACTTAAGTACAATGGGATACGTTTCATGGTGTCAGCCCTAATTTTCAGACTTGACTTTGATTTCCCCTGCCTTGGTGGGTTCCAGTCAGACCCTCAGTGTTACTCTAATGCAGCTTTTTTGTGGTTTTAATATGAATATTGTGTCAAGGATCTGAGATATTAAGAATGACAATACATTATTATTGCAGCAGAGAATTCTCCAGAGTCCCAGAAGTAGGATTTCAAAAACCACAGTAAAAAATCAATAGTAATCCACAAGAATTCATAAAGGAAACATGTCAGTCAGCACCTCTGAAAATAAATCTTAAATTTTATCTTAAGCAGACTGGACAAATACAAGTCATTTAAAAGACAGAAAAGGAGCTGAACATGTCCCAGCTTTTCAGGCTGCAGAAGGGAGGCTGTCTTGCTTGGCTGCCCCAGGAGTGCCTGAAATACCCCTGCCCTTCTCTGCCAGAGCCCCAGAGCCAGCCCCAGCCTGCCCAAGCCAGTGTATCCCTGGCAGCTGCATCCTTGAATCCGCCTGCACCCGGACTCTTCCGTCAAAAGCAATTGTCCAACAGGATGTAGGGAAAAAACAGCTTATCTGTGCTCCCTGATAAATGTGATAATGAGAAGAAATGCTAAGAATTGTACACACAATCCTTCGATGAATTCACAGCCAGACATCTGCTTGCAAGGTAAGTGGCCCGCTAGCTACCTCCAGCAACAGGATTTACTGTTGCTTGAGTTTGATTTACATAACCAAAAATATCCACAAACTTAATTAATGAAACACTTCATTTATACATGGCTAACTTCATATTCAGCCAGCTATCAAAGCACCCTAATCTCCCTCTCAGGAAGAACTAGCATGGCTAAGAGAAGGTATCACATACGGAAAGACAAAGTGAATGCAAACGGATGGTCTTTTCCATCTGAAAGGTTGCCCAGGGACCCGATACACCAGTACAGGGCTTACAGCTTATTTTCATCATTAAGATCACTTGCCTACATTCCATCAAAGTAAAAAAACGCTTGAGATGAATGGTTTTGCTTTCTTAAAGTAAGAATTCATAGCCAAGCTCAGGGGGAGAAAAATCTCTTTCTACATCTCATTCTGCTGTACAATTTGCACAACAGAAAAGCCGTGTTTGATTCACAAAAGAGATGAAGTTATAAGCAAAGAAAGTACATCAACTATTTGAGTCCAAATCCAGTAAAAACGTTACGAGTTGGTCAAATGCTTTTAGTACCTTCCTACAATCACTGCAGCCTGCATGCTTTCCCTCTGCTAATACACCTTAAAAGATATCTGTTATGATTTTGGAAGTGCTACAGGACATAGCTCTGATGGTGGTCCAGGGTTTTCAGTTCCTACTCAGGAGACTTCACAACTATTTTAAAATGGAAGTGCATAGCACTCCCTGGCTGATGAACACAGGGGCACCACTTAATGGCCAAGGAGGATCTGCTGGCTGTCCAAAGTCCTCTGACTTTGGCAGCATTTCTCATCCAGACCATGGGGAATGCTGTTAGAAACGGCAGCAGTCTTTCAGGGCAACAAGATGCAGTTTAGTGTATGTGTGCTATTTATTATGCATAGTATTTATTAATTTATGTAGATCAGTAGACTGCACGACCAAGAATGTGCCACCAGCAATGATAGGAATCCAAGCCCACACTACAGGCTTGATCCAAAATTGGCTTCAGTCATCAAAAGATTTTTCTTCTGATTTCAGTGAATCTTGGTTCAGCCCTGAAGGCACTGAGAGGAGCTGCTTTTACTGCAGTAGTCACAGCAGAGATAGCTGAAATCTCCATTACAATGGCTCTGTCACAGGTACTACAGGAAGACAAATTCATTTAGGGAGCCCTATTGATAGTTGATTTGTTAGATCTCAATTGCAGAGCTCTCCAAAGGGTGATGTTACCATACTACAAAATTGTTTATGCTTATAAGTCACCGTTCTACTGTATGTATCAGCCCAAATGCAGAGGATCAGATCTCCATCTCCAGGGCAGAAATCTTTACCATGCACAACTGATAATGATGTAGAAGATAAAATCCTATAAAAGCTTTTGTTTTCAAATTGAAAAGACAAACCCCCTCAAAAATACCACTGACCCAGTGACAGCTAAAAGATAACCTCCTGGCATATACTGCTGCTGATCTTTGCTTCCCCCACACCCTGTACCTATTTATTCCCAAGACAGCAGCACCTACTTTGAGAATTACTTTTTTTCCTCTTTCATCAGAGCGAGTTAGGAATAACCTCACTAAAGCCAACACTGCTACACTGATGAAAAAAATTAATCAGCAATGAACTCACACCCTGGGATTTTCTCAAAAATTTGACAGATCTGTTAGTACTGAATTCTCAATCTGCCCTAGTTACCAGATGTGAGTTGGAAGGGCACTGAAAGGACAATAGATGTGCTGGTATTTCCTAACTGAAGTTGTAACATATTCTGACAAAAGTAACATTTCTAGAACATCCCAAAGCAAAAAAAAAAAAAAAAAAAAAAAAAATCCACACCAAAACCTCTGGAATTTGAGCTTGACTTTTTTTTTTTTTTTGCCAAATTGCCTGGTTTTCTCTCTTCTTTAGCTCCCACAGCTGAACTCCCAAACCCAAGATGTTCATTGTCAGTAAACACCGTACAAATACACGTAAATAAAGGGGACCAGCAAAACCAGCTGCTTGCAGTTACTGCCTTATCCACAAGAGAGCACAGTAACCTGAGCACATCCCCAGCCTTTTGTAAATGCCTGGTGTACGTACAGAGCACTGTATAACTCAAAAATTATAATTAAAATGTCTTAGCTCCTGTATTTATAGTAACATTTAAACTACTGTGCTTTCTTGAAGTCAGAGTCATTTACTTGAGAACAGCACACTTTATGGTGAACAGATCTTTGAAACTATACCACGGGGATATGGCACAGCCACATGTAACTCAATATATGTCAACAGCTGTAAAAATATTGGTAGGAGAAGGGAAGAAAAAGCCATGAGCACAGATCAAGTGCCCTGTCTCTCACATCTGACTGTTTTCAGATTCTCCCTCACTCCTCTCCTCCCCACCCCCCCCAAATAATTGGGCAATTTTGGTGCAAGCTGTCATAAAAGCCAAGGCTTCTTTGAGGTTGAATGATCAAAAAGGTTATAAATGAAAATGATTTCAATGTTGGAGGCCTAGTGAGTGACCAAGGCACTTTCTGTAGCAGAAGGGTTTGTTCTAATCTTACCAACTGCACGCTTTCGTCAGAGCATATTCCTAGGGAGTTCACAGCTCCCCAGGGCGAAGCTACAGTAAATTCTGACTAATCCCCTCTGCATACAAATGAGCCCCTGGTAAGAGAAACTGCAGGGTCAGGCAGCTTATGCACAGCACTGATTCTCCAGGTCTGTGCCTGCAGCAAAGCAAACAAAATGGCACTGTATTTTGATTTTTTAATATTATTTTTCAATGGGACCAGGTTCCTGAAAAATAAAAGCTTAAATCCTAAATCACAGGACAGGCTGAAGAAAAGAGGAAACAAGCACCTCTCCTCTCATGTGCCCTGGCAGCGGGGTAAATAGACAGTATCAGTCCTTCAAAAGACTACTGAATTTAAACTTTTGCTTGACTAAGGGAGTGGTGGGCTTGGACTAAAATTTGAAAGCAACATGGCACAAGATAAAATATTTGCTAGCCTATAATAAAATAGTAGAACTGAATCCTGCACCTTCATTGGCTGGCATCACCATATCAAAACACTACAGAGCATTGAGTCATTTATATTCATTCCCTGGCATTTCAGGGGATCTTTAAATGTTACATTCTGCACCTATTGCTGCTTAAAAGTCTTAAGCATTGCTTAATGCAAGACGTGATTAATTTTTCCAGCTGCGCATTATTTAATCACAGAGCATATATTTGTTATAATTATTAACTCTTGATAATATGAGATACTCCTGTTTCACAAGAATTCCTTTGACATGATTGAGTGTACTGCAGAGAGAATGACTGGTGCTGTGTGCCCTGCAGCAGTGAGCGAAGGAAGAGCCATCCCCTGTAGAGGTGGGAGCAATCTGCTCTCTAGGGGACATGTGAGTGCTTTGGGCACTCAGACCCGGCTGGGATCCAACACAGAGAGCTTTGGGAGAATCTCAGAGCTTTTCTCTCCACAGAGAGTCAGAAAAATCACCTACATTTTGGACATACACAGAGCCTGGGATGTTTGCAGCCATTTAAATACAACTTAAAGATGTCATCCCGTGACCTTGCGTAGAATTTCATAATCTGCAATTTTCATGTACTCACATTTAAAATAGTTCTGGGGTCAAGATGTAGACTGGTTCAATTTTATAGTCTCATATTTTCTGTTTCTTGGAGACAGTTCTGCAAACTATAAAGACATTTGAACGCTTTACAATTCAACCTAAAGAGTTCTGGATTAGATTCCTCATTAAGCTCCATAAGCTAATAATTTTCTAATGCTTTTTGTGCTTAAAATTCACTCCTTTGAACCTTGCAAGCTCACCCTAAAACTTATTAGCTAAAGTAAATGCTCTTATACAGTGTTGTGTTATTAATAATCTAACCAATCAAACCCAAAATGTTGGCTGAGGAAGCTTTGCTAGCTATTGGATCCAGCAGAGCTGTAACACACCCCAGAGATGGATCTGCACCAGCCCTCTGCTCTGCTTCACGGCCAACACCGTCCTCAGAGAGCCTGAGCCCCAGGCACTGCAAACCTGACACAGGCACCTCTGCCCAGCTGCTCTCCTGTGTGCCCGCGAGGAGGGGAAGGCTAGGAGATAAACCCCTCCTGAGCTCTGGGCTGGCCTCTCACTAAGTCCAACACACCCCACCAACCTCTCCCTACCTTTTTGGTGGTGGGAGGCTGACAGACATAAGTCCTGCTGCAGTTAAAAAAAGGGGGAGAAAAAAGCATTCAAGTGGCAGCACTCCCATCTACTTGCCATGAGACAATCTGAATGTTTTGCACTGTGCTTCAGCCATAAGGAATTGCAGCCTATAAAAGGCACCACAGCACTGAAGGGGGGACTATATACCACTCCATGGAAAAAAAGTCTCCCATCGCAATCAGGAAAGTGTGTTATAGGGATGACCTTCTGACACAAAGCACAAATCTATCAGTTTGCCACTTTTTACATGCTTCTGGTATTTATCTCGTCTGCACTCCCAACCCGTCTTTTAATTAGACGAACTCTCACGAAAATCAACAAGAGTTTTGTCTGACCGAGAGCTGAGTTAAAACATAATTGGATCACAATTTCAGGGGTAACAAAGAACAAAATGCAGTTCTAGATAGGCACCAAAACCACGGAATCTTTGGAGTTTTAAAAGGAAGCATTCCAGGGGGAGAGCTGCAGCAGAGGCTCCATCATCTCCCCCAGGAGGAAATTCTCATCTCTTCCATGTGCAGACCCAAAGGCACCACTAGCAGTAATGCAGTGCAGCTATCAATGTGTGCCAGCACCCAGCCACGTGAGCCAGGAAAGGATGAACAAGAATAATAGTTAATCAATGGCAGAACTTGATGGCACATCATTAATGAATTGCAGGGTAATTTTGACATGCCACTAAAACACCCACACAAATAAGATCAGTTTCGTAACACATCTAGAATACATATTTGAGCACAATGCTTAAAGGAGGAGCTAATGCTAACATGTACAGCATAAAGAAGGGGTTCTTTTATTTCTTTCTGTCTCTTAAGTAGGCTAAGGACCAAATGAACAGCCTAGTCAATGCAAACAAAGCATGCAATGTCAAAGCATGGTAGCTTTAGCCAAGAATGTTCTACGTTGAGACTAAGAAACAAGGCAGCTGTGGAAAAAGCAATGTACAGCAGCAAACACTATACAGCATATGTTACACCTATGCTTTACAAGAATGTACAAATTTAACATTCTGACAGAATAAATAAGGCTCCTAACTGACCCATATGGTGAACTCTCCTTTAAAAAGGCAGGAGTTGCTGAAAGCCAAGTTCTTGCTGCCGAATTCCTGGACAGAGTTTCCAACTATTCCAATCAAACAGCTCTGTGGTTGGGCTGGGATTTCAAACTTGCCACAGTATGAAGTCCAGTTTGGGCTACATTCCCTTCCCTTTCTCAGCTTGATGAAGGCTTCCCCGCAAAATCAAAAGGCCTACTGTCAAGTTTTCGATTGGTCTGGGCTTCATGCTATCATATGTGTGGTGATGGCAAAGAATATGAATGCAGCTCTGGCTCCACCATGGGGCCTTGAGGTTTCGTCCAATTCATCCAGGGACCTTATGAAAGTAGAGCGGGTCTCTTTTCATGTATATTCCGACTGCTGAATTCCCCAGATGCACTGCAGTGTGCAAACGCGGTGTAAAAAAGAACAATAGCTTGAGAAAAACTGAGGCAAGTCTACTGAGTATGCTTAAGATAAACCAGTCGAGCTAATGCAAAAAAAGACAAACCCTGACATTCTTCTGCATTCATAGCTTAATGAAACTGAAACCTTTTAGAAGTGGAGAAAGCTTCTGCATACTAGCAAATATAAAATTGCCATGTTAACCTAGAAGAATTGATGCAGGTTTCCAAGATGTAAATACATAATACTCAGCCCCTCGTGTGTTCAGGTGAGATTACATAGCTAGAAATACTCCAGACCTTTAAATAAACCCAAAACCCACCAAAAAAAACCCAAAAATCTCTCCTCAAAAACCCTAACACATTAATTCTATTTGCACACAGATGCATTCCCCTACAACCACCTATGTAAGGAATTGTTTGATGGCAGGAATAAGTCAATAGAAAGCTAAAATCTCACAGTGATACAGATTACAGGATATCATTCCTAATCTGAGTGCAAAAAAAACATCCCTAAGAACTCAAGCTCTTACTATGAGTAATGCTGCTAAAAATGCACAATTTGGTTAAGTTTTTTTAATTGTTATTATTGTTGATAATAGAGTAAAATGCTCCTTTCTGGAAGAGCAACAGAATGGTAGCAAGCTTTGTTTGCACTAACTGTGATATATCCTGTGGTTCAGGCCTATAATGCATTTTAACTGCACTGTATAGAGTTTAATTTTCCTGCCCAGCAGTTTTGTAACATATGCATTTGTTGCAACTACATTTACTAAGAACATTCATCACTCTGGTTTCAAAACCACAAGTAGAAAATAATGCTCAATATTTAGCTCTTAATAAATTGAGATATTTAGCTCTTTACAAGTGTTTTATACATTTTTAGACCAACACTGGATTAATTTACCAACCTTATTCTAGAAACAGCAAGAAGCTTTGCTAGTCCAGTTTTTCAAGGGCTGGTAAAGGTGACTTATCTGACTCTAATAGAGGTCAAATGAGTATATGTGCCCTGTGTTCACCAAGCAAGGGAAAGAATACTGAGTTATCACTTACTCTACACAGAATAGGAAGTTCAACATCCACATTTCTTATTTGCTGCTGTTGGTGATTCACAGAAATAGACGAGTGGAAGGCCTTCTCTTTGAGTTACTTCCTCTGTACTTAGGTGATGGTTACTGAATTTGCATTAGCTGTATTTTGCCACCTGAGTAAAAACCATCTTTTACTGTCATCAATATGAATAAATAATATTAAATAACAGGCTCTATGTGAATACGGGCACATGTGCACGGTCCCATAGAGGATTATCACCTCCAAAATATAAACATAAAAACCCACCACACTACAATGAGTTCATGTGCCCAACTTTAGATCACAGGTCCCAAAGAAAATTACTATTTCTTCTTAGCGTATTCTGGGAATGTCACCAGCTTGGTCCACCTACACAGCGGCCAAACCAGTGTTCACTGTACATGCTTCAAACAGCTCTCACTAGCTTTACTGTACCTGTCAACTCATTACATCATTTTTATGCAAAGTTATACCCTATTTATACACAAAAAATAGGTTTATGTTTGCTGACATAATGATGACAAGACGATGCTGAAAAATGTTGCAATGGTTTGAGGAAACTAGAACCAGACACCTAGGCATTAACTAACTGATAGTTACTCTTTAGCTGAATAACACAAGTTCTTGTTTTTACAGGGTCCTTTCCCAATTGAGACTGTTACTTCAGTAACCAAGAAATCACCCAGAGTTGTCATATTGTTTTCAACAGGATCATGATAAATCCTCATGGTATACTCTGCTTCCCACTCTGATCGTCTCCTTTCTGCCAAGCTGGAAAATCATTATGCACTATACATGAGAAAGCAAGCAAGAGGGCATACTTTCAAATTCATATCATACATTTCTGATAAGAACTGAAACACTGCATCTGAACTCCAACAAATTATTCATACCACACACTGTACACAGACAAAAGTCAGTGTTTTAAACAAATATTTGTTGATATTTTACTTTAAATAAACTAAAGATACATCTGGTTTGGCCATTTGCAGGCAATACTGCAAGATAAACAGTTAACTAAAGTGAAGAGCAGGGCCAGATCTATTGCAAATTAAACAAAAAAATGGGTACAAAAATCCTTGGAATCCCAAGTATGTCAATGAGATAATTAATTCATGTTCTTTGCTCAGTTTTTCATGAATGACCCTCTGCATTAAAAATTGAGAAACCACTTGGAAGCTGGCATGCATCAAGGGCAAGAAAGCTGCTCCTGGTCAAGGAAGTGAAGATGCAACCAAAAGGCAATGTTTCCTTTATGTTACTAGAATGAGACATGGTCAAACAAAGGTGCTTCTGCAGAGAAATGACAGAATTCGGTGCTGGGGTGAGCACTGGCACGGTGTTGACTGTGGCATCACTAACCATGGGACAGAAGTGGTGAGCAGGTGAGGAATCAGCTGTGCTCACAAGATTTCCTGAATTTGCCATGCTAATGGAGACTGTCTCTCCCATGGTAAAGACATACCGGGAAACAGAGCACAGCCCATAAAGATTTCTGTTCTCTATAAACATCTCTCTGCTAACTGCAGATTTATACAAGCATGCTCCTTAGGGAATTGGCTACGCTATAAGGTCAATATCAGTGAAAAGCAATTGCATGAACTGATCAGTCTCTCTCACTCAGACATGAAATGCTTCAAGAACACTCATTCTGTTTATTTTTCAGGGAGAGAGACAAGTACAGGAAAAAAAAAAAAAAAGATTATTTTTACAGTGTCACCGAGTAGCAGCCTTTGACTGGACATGCCTTTTCTTGATCATTTAAAATTACCTCCCTGCCTTCTTGAGTGTCAGGCTGTTGAGGCTGAAACCCACCGCACAACTGAACTCTTGCCTATATTTGATTAATAACCAGATGCCTTATTTTAAAATATAACTTTTCTTTAAGTTACATCCTTTTCTTCAGTTTTTGGTTGGAAACTTGGCCTAAATGACAGCTGTGTAGGCCTCACCCCAGCTCAGCTCAGCAGGAGCTCTAATGTACTTCATTCTGGGGCTTGGAGCTGCTTTTAATCTATCAGCACGACTCCGCAGCTGCTGTAAGCTAGCTGAAAATTGTCTGCATACACAGGGTTTAAAATTTTGTAACCCTTTTGGTGCAACTTATGTTTAGGCAGGAACTCAGAAATGCAGCCACCAAGGTCCCTGGAGAGTTAAAGGAAAGCTTGAGACAACAGTCTGCAGGGCTGGGAGGGCACGCCAGAGACCTCTGAGCAGATTAGGAGTTTTCCTGAGTTCACAAGTTCAAATACCAATTTCCAGTAACTGTTTGAAAGGATTTAGCCTTGTTGTAAGTCTGACAATTAGACTACAAGCCAGGCAAATAAATATTTCTGCTTTATGCTGGATGCCTTTAGCAACTGAAAACATCTCTGTGTATTTTTAATAGTGATTGGCCTGTAGCTTGCTCTGTCTCTCATTTACAGCTTTTGAGAAACTGAACAAACATTATATCTTCTTCCAAGAAAGCATGCTGCAGAGCAATTACTTCCCATACACAAACAAACTTCAAATGCTCATAAAGTAAAATGCAACTGTGTAGAAGTGTTAAATCTGCTACTGCCATCAACAGAAACTACACTCAGTACAGTAAGCTAGCGTCATCTATTCCAGTGGGGCTCTGAGAGGACGGATATGAAACTGTTGCCAAATATTTATGCTTACAATTCTTACAAAATATCCTGAGTCTCTGAGGGATTAAGCATAATCTCACATGTCAACAACCACCACCACCACCAAAAACTTTAAATATGGCTGCAACATGTTTTCACAAAACTTTATGTGGCCGTTGTTAAAAAGTCTCCTGCTTTTTCTGTTCTTTTAGCAAAGAGACTCTCCTCCCCTCAGAAAGTATGGCATTGCTGCTGATCTGCCAGTGCTGGCCACAAGTTGTTGCCAGGCATGTTCCTCCATGCCTGCCTTGCTCAGGCTCAGCAATAGCCCATCTACTGCAAGGATGCTGCTCACTGGACCCACAGCCACAATCCTCTGTGCTTTGAGCAGGGCAGGCCCCATGGTCAAGCACTGAAAGCTCACCTAACATTTTAATCAACCTGGGGTCAGAAGATAGGGCAGGAGCAAACAATCAGAAATTAAAATGCACAACACAGGGCTCTGCAGAAAGCAATCCCAGAGAGCTCCATCAGCCTCACTGGCAGGGAAGAGCCTCTTTCCTGCCTGCCCGCAAGCATGTTTCCTTTGAATACGCAAAGGCTGAAACTGCGCCTCCTTTTCTGATACACTGCTCAGCATGGAATGGTTCAAGTATTTGTACAGAGAACAAGCAGTTTCATAAAGCTCCTGTTCAGCAGGGCCCTCTTGCCAGACCCAACCCAGAAGAGGTTTGTGAGGATGTGGTACTAACCTTCCTGCAGAGCAAGCTGCACATACCTGTGGAAGAGTCTTCAAAGGTCTTAAGTAATTTAAAAGTTGCAAACAATTTTATGGAGACTTTCAAAAGCACATCTCCTAACTGAAGAGTATTCCCATGCTAATTTTCCACCTTCTTGCACCGGAGACATACAATAAAACTAAAATGGCAAAATACAGAAGACCTTTTCCACCATGTTATCATTACTGCATCTCCTAAGAAAAAAGCTGTTGCTAAGTGTTTTAAATAGTTAAGCACAGAGTTGTTGTGGGCTGGAAAGTAGACATGAGAAGCCTGAGGCATTACGTGCTGCAGGATGCCTGTAAGGAGCCCTCCTCCTGGAGAAGAGATGGCACAGGCCTGGGCTGGCAGCTGCATGGTCCTCATGGACACTTCAGGTATTTTGGCAGTGTTATCCTCCACAGATTCTAGAAGCCCCCTTCTTTGAACTGACTTTGCTTTTATTTTTTTATTTGCTAACTTCTTCTCTTTCTCATACTGTGTGTTAATTGCCCTTCTCCACTGAGGTCACTTGGGTTTGCCTTTGTGCCAAACTCTTTTGTTCCAGGTGGTGGTCTGTGTGGCCTGGTTGAACCTTTACACTTTAGTTTATTGTGCAATTTTCATTGTGCAGGGCTTGCAGACTGGCCAACTGGCCCATTATGAAGGTATTCAATTCTATAGAGTTATGTGCACGTGTACACAAACACACACCTCTTTCCTGCAGTTTACTTCCTTCTGCAGCCATCTGTAATGGAGCAGGGTCCTGTGCTGTGGAAGCTTTGCCTCAGCTCCTCCGTTTTAATGACTGTAATCCACGAGGAGCTGTAAAAACAGCCAGCGCAGTGCCCAGTCCCTCAGCTGCCAAATGTACACTCCAGGAAAAGAATCTAGGAAGGCTACATTCCCTGAAACTTACCTTTGTTCCATGTACTAAAAAAAACCTACCTTTAAGTGTCCACTACCTTTTGGAAAGGGCTATAAAAACACGCACACTGAAATGAATGGCCAATTCCAAAATCTCAGATTCCTAGAAGAATTGATACAACAGCAGCTGTATCTCTTTCATTTGAGTAATTATCATATAATTAAGTGCATGAATTACAAGAGAGCCAAGGCATTAAATTAAAATATTTAATGCTTGTAAATCTGAAAATGATTACTGTGCTGATGTGCAGCTACCGAGCAGCGAAGCTAATGGCAACATGACAGTACCACCAGCCTCCCATTATTCTGCTGTAGCTTGGAGAAGGCATCAGAATTTTGGAAATCTTTTGCTGTGGAGGAAAATTACCTTTGATTCTTTAAATCTAGCAACTGATCCTTAGAAATTGCACACCTAAGTACTGAAAGCAGAAGAGAAAAGGAGAAAGAAATCTTTGAGCTAAAATGTGATGTTTTATCTCACAGATGCATCAGAGAATTATAAATGGAAACGTCTCGTTGAGAATCTTACAGACAACTGAACAGAAGAGCCATTCCCAGCATCTTCTTTACAGTGGGTCACCTTTCATTACCCAAATTTAGCTTCATCAAAGCTCAGTCAGCAGTTTGTAGGGTAGGACTTTCAGTAATTCAAATAAACCAGATAACCAGAAATCTCTACTCAAGGCATTTTCATAACTAGACACCTGACAGAAGAAATCCTTGACACTACGAAGTCTAGCTCTTGAGATCTGGGGGCAAAAGCCCTTGGGAAAAAAAAAAAAAAAAAAAAAAAAAAAAAGTCTTATGTTAATATTCTTTTCTAAAGTGCTGAAAAGCCCATTCATTTTTCTCCAGTGTTGTCTTTTCTGTTTGCATAAACAAGCCAGGAGTGGATGTTGCCTTAGCTCAAGAGAGATCCATAGGCAGTACAGGAGCTGGGCTTGTGCCAAATCTCTGCAGGTCTCTGGTGTTGAGACAATTCTGAGGACGTTTTTAGGCTGGATATGTCCTCCTGCATCCTTAGTGTGGGACCAGCCAGGCCCTCAGGGTATTCTGCTTCCTGCCACACACCGATGCCATCATCCACAGCAAGGACACAGACTCAGTGCATCATCAAGCTGGTGAGATTCTTTATTTATACCATGATTTCAGAAGTCAAAAAAAATCAAAAGAAACTCAACATGTATTTGGCTGGTATTTCGCTGAAGACACTTTTTGTGTCACAGAGACACAATTGCCATGAAACTGCAACAAATGCAGCGCATACAGTACACTGGAATGGAGGATTAATGGCTTCAGGCAGTTTAAGGAGTCATGGCTAAGGGTGGAAGCAGAATCCCTGATTAGCCTTCCTCCATTTGAAAGGCACAACCATCTCCTCAGAATGAATGGGTACAACTGAGGGCGCAGGACTTAAACACACACAAATACAAATCAGCAAAAAAACCATGAAGACATAAATGTTGCATCTGTGGACATAATAAATAGGACAATTAAGCTAACCTAAAATGAATTGCCAGCAGCTATTACATGAGCAATGTACAATGGCACCACCTTCAGAACTAAAGCTTATAACCACTACCCCTAAAAAAAGCAATACAATAGATATTTGTTACCTAAGTGACTGCTTCAAAGATATTCTAGGAATTCTGACCAGGACTCTTCCTGAAACTCCCCAAAGTCACCAAGACCCAGGCACTTGGCAGCCCTAGTGAGCTATAGCCTTTAATTAATATAGAGAAGGGTGATTCTTAACTTAGGTACCAAATGAATGGCTTTTAATTACAGTATCTGGAAGGAGGAAAAGGTACTTTCAAATTGTTGCCTAAAGGACATTGAATATTCTTTTTAAGAGGAAGTGGTGTAGAAATAGATCTAGTGAAAATATTCAATTTCTTGTCTTGACAATACTCATTATCTTATGCCATTGCTATCCTAGTGGGGTTTCTTCAATCCCCTCCAATCTTCATTCATTTTTCTGGCCTCCTATCTCACTTATGTCTCCTGTAATTTGGAAAAACACCAACAGAAATCAGTGAGAGTAGATGAGTACATGCCTAGGTGTTACAGCACACAACACAGATGAGTTTGGCCCACATGTGTGAAGATGCCTGTTTGCAAGGTTGCTGGAAGGTCACATTTTGGCCTCGGCTCTGGGAAAAGGATGCATCTCCTCTCAATTGCCAAGTGACGTGCTCCCCGTTACACAGGTTGAACAGTGGAAGACATTAATACCCTTATAAATACTTCAAGTACATAGATAGGCTAATAACTTGTGTAGTAATCTCCAAAGCATCTGACTTTCACGTGCCAAATACTTTATCATCACAAGGTGGTAATAAGAAATAGCCACAAGGGAAGAGTAACCTTTTCCTAGTGGTAAGGAAGCCAGGATTTCAGAGTTACTATGTAATTAATTTGCTTTTCAGGAACCAAAACACCCTAAAGCAAAAACAAGTTCAACAGACTTGTAATAACATACTATTGTAGTGTTAAGCTCTCTTATTCCTCAACAAAAATCTATTCTTTCCACTTCATCTCAACTGTGAAATCCCTGACCCATGCTGTAACCACCTCCTGCCTCAACTGTGGCATTTTCTTTTGCCTTGGTCTCCTTGTATCTCAGCTTTTCAGTCTCTAGTGGGGTAAAGGTGCTCACACTAAGACCATTTCACTGTCCTGTGGCTCTAACTCCAAGATTCTCTCACCCAGAGTAACCCTTTCCTGGACTTGTTTTGCCTCACACGTTTGAAGTTCTAAACTTTGCAGGTGCGAACTTTCTTGCTAAAGCACACCTCGGTCACAGTTGTGTACCAGGTACCAGCTTGACTTCCTCAGGATTTGGATTGGATTCCCATTGCCACTAGTCTTCAGCAAAGTAATCCCAATGACGTGGTGAAAATCAAACCTGTATGAAATCAGGGTAAGACACATCAGGATGGGTCACCTGCCCTGACAGATACTGCTGCACTTTTAGGCACCTGACAACTGCCCATGCCAAGCTCTCCATCACCTTCTGTAAATTTCTGCAAATTGAGCACAGCTCTGCACCTTCACATTGTTCCTGGTACTCCGGCTGCACAAGTCAAAGACGGCTTTATTCACATGCTTTGCAGAGCAGAATACAGAAATGCTCAACATACTTCAAAGTATATACTCTGATTACAGAACAGTTTTTAATATGGATCACTCACAGCTAGAGCAGAAACTATCAGTTAATTTTCAGCACAGACCTCCCAGGAAGGTGAGGTTATACCTGTCTGTTCTGGCGAGACTTTAAAGGGCTGTTTCTTTTTTTGTTGTTGTATTTTCTGAAAAAAAAAAACAAATGCTATTTGGATGTTAATAAAGATCAACACTGACAGTATATGTAATTACACATAAAACAGCTGACAATTAAAAGCTGAGGTTGCAAATAATTATATTTAGAGACACAGTTGATGTTATAGATAATATTTTAAAAGTTGGGCCTCTTCAGGGATGTAGCAACTGAGAATGATGACAGATTACTTAAGACATTTTTGTGATCGTGGAAAATGAGAGACAGCTGAAAAGTTGAAAAGATTATGCAAGTGCAAGGATCACTGACACAAGGAGCATGAGGTGTACTTGGATTTCATTCCCTTTTATCATCAAGGCTAATTTCTCTCATTTTCCATTCTGTTTATGTGGTCTATTTTACAAAATCCCGTGTATCATTTTCTGGTTCTGTATTCAGTGAGTATGTGCAAGCAGGGAGTCAACAAGGGACCACAACTGACATTGCAGTATGTGTAGAGGAGCAATTGTTGAAAGGTTACTGCTGACACACACAGACAAGAGATTGAATTTACTAGTTGTCCTGATGGACAGCCTTAATTTGGGCAATTACACCCTGGTCAATATGGATGAACACTGTAAATCATCTTAATTTTAACATGGAAGAGGAGATTAGGGCAGCATGAATAAACTGTCTACATGTATAGCACGGTATCTATTTTGCTCTGTAGCAGTATATATAAAATATAAATGTAATCCATATGCTTGCAAAAGAGTTTAGGTCAGCTGTCACAGTGAAATTGGTTGTGGTTTTATTATTGCATATTTAGTAAGCACTTAAAGCACTAAACCAAACCATAGGTCATTCCCAAGGACCAGAGGCTGCTAAAACACCAAGTCCCTTCTGGGTTTGTTTTGATAGAGGTGTCTGCTTTCTGAAGACAATCATGGCCTGATTCCTCTTCCAACAACAGCAGAAATTTTGCCATTAGCAGGAACATTTGAAGACATATTCACACAGAAGTACACAGGATGGTAGCTTTGTTACTGCTGAAAACTAATCCAGTAAAGCGTCTGTGGAGGTTGAGAATTAATCATGGGACAGTAACACTGCACATCCTCATGCACTAAATATTACTACTACAGTTGTGCCATAGCACCTTTGGTCCCAGGTACACACTTTGACTGATACACAGGGCCCTGAGCACTCCGGGTGCTGCTGCCTACACAGGGCTAATGCAGCATCGCTTGCTACAGCCATTCTCCCTCAGATACAAGTTTCCTTCTATCCAGCCAATGCTTCCCTACACAAAAGCAACTCTATGTGTCTTGGAAGACCTGTTCTCCCCCTGCCACCTACACCTGCCCACGGTGCAGGAATGGGAGCAGCCACTCCTGGTTCCACATCTTCCCCCGGGAAGACCCGTCTGCTGCCTGGTGGCTGTGGCCATCCTGGCCCTGCCCTGCCGGGAACTCAGGTCCTCTGCTCTCCCCTCCCCTGCCTGCCTCCCGTGCTGTGCAGCCGGCTGCTTCGCCAGCTCCTGCCCCCGGTGCCCTCACAACAGCTGTGGGCTTAATTATCAAAATAACATTTTAATAGTCTCATAACTGAACTCCCTTCCAAACGTGCCAGCGGAGAGGCTGCAACGATTCTTTTAACATCTTCAACTAACCTTACTAATAGGCTGCGTTTAAGCGATCAGGCTGTCCTAACGTGTGCCATTTACTGCTGGAGCTGGAGCCATCCCTCCCACCTCAAATTGCCATTTGCCAAGTGACTCTATTATCTGCCTGAGTATGGAGGTGGTCAGTGCGTCCACACACTACACCTCCAAGGAAAGCAGAAGACCAGAAAATTATCATGAAGGTAGCATTCCTGCCTTTCGTTGTCTTTTTCTTTCTTTTGTTTTTTAAAGGGACTAATACATTGGTACCAAATCAGCACTCCCAAAGAACTGAATGTGCTAAGTGTACTTACGCAAATGAGTTAAGATCACTGGGGGTTTACTTGCTTTTAATACTTAAAAGGGTGGGGGGGAATAATTTTAAAAAATATTGTCTATGACAAGCATTAATTTCTTTTATAACCACCTTCACAACTGAATCATTCTTGCTTTGTAAAATAATCCTAAAGGGACCTCAAACTAGTATTTAGCCGCCAAGTTAACTTTTCTGCACAAGCTCCAGAGTAAAAGGTGAATGCACATTGAAATGGTGCTGTGATTTCTCCTCAGTAAATAAGGCATATACTCAGCAGACTTCCCTTCCCATTTCCCACTTTTTACCATTTCTTTTCACACCATTGTTACTGGAGTTAGGCAAATGTTTATACTCTCTGTAGAAATTAGGATAGTGATGAGTTTATTTATCCACATCTCCTCCCTCCTCACAGATTTATCTGAACTGATACCTTTTAAAAAAAAAAACAAAAACAAAACCCTGCATATGTATGTACACTCATCTTTGTCCACCATAGGTCTCACTGAAGTTCCTTGCAAGCCTGAAGCAGGTATGGCAAGGCATTTATTTCTGTGAACATGAGGATCTGCTATGGAAATGAAAAACATTAGACAGTGTCTCTGTAGCTCTCCCAGCTGCATTAAGCTCTTCCCATCAACTTTGATGGGATCAAGACTTTATCCCCTCTCACAAGAGTCAATATCTAGCTATATTTTTTTGGAAAAATAAACAGATTTTTAAACAGGTTTTTTTTTTTTAGAAGAGGTTATTACTTTGAGTAATAGCTTAGAAAAACACTCTGCATTGTAAGCTAAAGGGCTTGCAGTGCCGCAGCAGCGCTCCTGCTCACATCCATTCTGTAAGAAGGTCGGTCTGTTCTGCCCAGAGAACGTTACTGGCCAAGTTGTGACACTTCATTGTAAGCCATGTGCTATTTTTACTCAATTTTACAGCTGAGTTAAGCAAGGCACTGGGTTGCTGCATGAATTATCTACGGTCACCCAGCCTATAGATCTGCAGGCTGCCCCCTCCCCGTTTGCCGAGCGAACCATTTGTTGGTTAGTCAAATTCATTTTGGTTGGTCTGGAAAAATCTGCTTGTCCGTGTTTCGTCTGTTGTGCAGCGAGCCGAGGCCGGTGTCCACCCAGCAGATGGAGGAGCGGAAGCGTTGGCCTCCACAGATGGAGCCTCTGTACCCTGCCCTTGCTTAACTCACCCGGGAGATGACCCACTAAGAGAGCCAAATATCTCTAATTTGTCTTTACCACTATTTGTTGTTAGCCTTCCTGATGCTTTAGTAAAAAGCATGAG
This sequence comes from Urocolius indicus, assembly GCA_013401255.1. Classification (NCBI taxonomy): domain Eukaryota; kingdom Metazoa; phylum Chordata; class Aves; order Coliiformes; family Coliidae; genus Urocolius; species Urocolius indicus. The sequence continues at coordinate 60,845 of WBNH01003442.1, read as the reverse complement.
CAATCACGTGCAATAAAAAAGCCAAAACCCAAAAATCCTCCCACATTGAACAGTTTTACTCTGGCCATAGGCTGTAAGTTCACAAACTCAGGCCCAAAGGAAGCATTTCCCACGAGCCTGTAGTGGTGCTGGAGGCAATGCTCTCGTGTCACAGCGTGCCCGAAGCTGTGAATCCACAAGTGTGGCTGCCAGTAACACACTGTGCAGTGCTACGACTCCAACTATACCACAATCAAATTATTTATTCTAATACAGAATAACTGAATATAGACCTGTTTCTTCGTTGCTGTTCATTATCTCTTGCAGCCTAACAGTATCTTTAGAAATCCCTGGATGAACAGCAAATCCAGGGAGATTTAAACCATATTTTTGTATTAAAATAGTCAAGGATGTAGGTGACACGTTGTGGCCCCATGTAATTTAAATGTGATAGATTTAAAGCTAAAAAGCTCTTTGCAGTCAGTTGCAGAGTGGGCCAGATTCCCATCTCAATTACTGAGAGATAAAGCCAGACTAACAATACTGACTTCTGAATGCTGGAGTTACTCCAGATTTACACTGGGTGTAACAGATTAAAGTATAAGCTATCATGCTCATGCCTTGTTCTCATTCTCTTTAAATGAAATATTTATCTACGCATTACAAATAGGTAGGAAAAGCAAGTGCATGGTTCTCTTACTCCAAGCTTCCCAAATCTCCTAATTATAAACAGGGAGCAGAGCTTTAAAAAGGACATTCCTCTTCCTTTCTTCATCACAATATTATCTTCAAAACTAGAATATTAAGGAAATAGAAATCAGGGTTTTTAAGGTTTTTACAGTCTGTGCTCCAGGGGAAAACAGGCACTCAGCTACGACTGAAATTGCTTCACAACGCGTGCTTCTGGGCCTGTGTTATCCTCACTCCACAGATGAGCAGAAAATATAGTTTGTTTCTTTTTTTTTTCCCCCTGGTTTGGCATCTGTGGCTCACTTAATGCTCCTGGATCCTGCAATGTTCTCAGGGAGAGACAAAGAGCACTGGCTGAATATTTTACCGAAGAAAAAACCCTGCTCCTGTCTTCTGTAAGTGTGTTTTGTGCATCCTTAAAATGACCCTTTACAGAGATCATGTGAAGAAAAATAAAACCACAGCCCCTTTGTTCACAAAAAAAGCAGAATCTTTAGGGTCAATGACTTCCCTTGAAAGAGCCAAGATTGGCACTTCATTTCAAAACTCATCAAAACAAACCATCTATCACTACAGTATTGACTTTAATATTCTTTAAAAAATACAGAAGGTGTATTGTCCTGCACACGTGCTGGCAGGATGGACACCCAGGGCTGGCCTGCACGTGACCCCTTTCACCACCAGCCTCCTCCTCAGCCTCCCATGAGCCCAGCACATAACACATCCTCCAGCCCCATACAATTCATAAGTGCACAGTTACAAAACCATGGGCAGTCTTAATTTCTCATCCGTGTTTATATTTGAGAAAGGAAAGGTGATCACATAAGAGTTCAGATCCTGAAACAAGGCTGAAGGATGCATGTTGTTGGGACATGGTGAATGGTTGGGAATCTGTGTAGGTAATGTGGACTTTGGGGCCCAAAAGTCCAACATACGCTATTATTCAGCAGCCAGCTGATCACATGCAACTCCCTGTTTTGCTATGGGTAGACTGAAGTACAGGCTTTTGGGCTGGAAATAGCAAGACCATGAGATCTGAGCACACACTGTGATCCTTACAAGCCCTTGAGCGCTAAAATGATCTGAAACCCAAAGGCAGCCTTCTTACCAAGATTCTGCTTGAGCTTCCAGGTTCACATCTGTTCATCATGTGATATGATATGGTTGAACAGGCAAAACTCCTCTGAACTTCAATGCTCTATGTCCAAAGTAAAAATGTTTTTAACTATGCTATCTGTCAATCAGTTTATGTTTATTATCAGCCCTTGTAGGCATTTGCATTTCTGGTTAAGTGATATGCTACTGTGCCTATGAAGCTCTTATTTTTAGCTCACCTCTAAGTGCATTGAGGAATTCAGTCAAGTAAAAAATTCTGCAAAAACACCAGCTGGCCACACACAAAGAAATGGAAAGCCGGTGATGAACCTCTGTGGTGGAGCTTGAAGCAACGGTCTAAATTCAGTGCAGTTTTTCCCTCAAGGAGAGGTTCAGGGTTGTGGTTTTCAACCCTTGCTCAAGGATAATACATATTAGACTGCAATGCTGAGATCAGTCCTTTCCAATCCCAACATTTAAAAACAGTTGCAGAGAAAGTGAGCTCACAATGCACCTGCCACTCTCCATAAAGCTATGAGTTATCCATTTTAGAATCACTGTACCAGAAAGCACACCCACCTGCAGCCCTGTGCTGAGCAGTATCCCTGCCTGAGCCCCCAACACCAAACATGGCTCCCACTCTGACACCAGCTCCTACACATCTACCCCTACTCCTTAAGCAAGGTTAGAAATGGGCACACTACTAAACAACACTCTTTGCTGTCATTGAATGAAACCAGTTTCCTTTACCACTTAATTTGTGAGTTCATTTGGTTTCTGGTGGAAAAGAGGACAGTCAAATGTTATCCTTGAGCCAACAATAATCTGTGTCCTCTGCAGAGTGTTAGAAAGCAGAGAAGTTTTTAAACTTTCATGAAGCATAATAAAATATTGTTTAGGTTGATGTGATGCAGCAGGAAGCTCATACAGAAAGTATACACCAGTCTCCTGTTGTTGAGAGCAGGGAATACACTGTCTGTGACTGGAATATGGTACATTATTTGATCTACAGTGAGGCACTAGGAAGCCCTTGCTGATTCCAACTCGGGCAATGAAGAAATGTCCTGAGAGTTCAGAAGCAGAGAAGATTTATACCATATCCGTGATATTTATATTAATAAATGATTCATGTTACTGCAAGGACCACTGCTCAAAATACTTTGCCTTCAGAATTGTGGACAAACAAAAAAAAATTGTGTTTCCCAAGATCCGCTGATGTGGGTTTACACGGTACTCTAATGTAATCACAAGAACATTAAACAGTACGAAAGTCTTCTCTCTTTTCCATGGCTGATTAAGCAGTTGGGAACAGAGAATTTACTGTGAAAAAAGCAAACAATTATATGCTATCTGAGGTAAACATTACCTTAGTAATGGAAGCTGAGCTTTAGAACCTTATTGTCAGTAGGGATTAGCATTATAATACTTAAAATGACATTTATAACACTTACTGAAATTACAAGAATGAAGTCTGTGGAGACACAGAAATGAAATCAGCTCAATGTGTTTTTATAAGAATACTGAAATCTAAGTCCCTTAGAGGAAAGATATAGACATTAACAGTTTTTGCAGGCTTCCATT
>WBNH01003442.1:0-52500 GCA_013401255.1 Urocolius indicus | reverse complement strand
GTACTTTGATTTTTTTTTTATTATTTTTTTTATTTTTATCTAGACGCCAGAAGCTGGTGAATATATGCTTCATAGCTTCAGATAAACCTTTTGTTCTTCTGGGGCTGATCAGCTGGTGCGGCAGCGAGAGGGAGAGGAGGAAGGAAATTCACAGGGGCTCCACGGTTTCAAAAAGTCAAATTACCTCTGAGCCATGGCATTGCTGATAATTTAAATGAAAAAATATATATACAGGCTGCACCACACAACATCTCTACTGTTAGGACTTTTAATGAAGCCCCAGTTGTGATGACACTGAAGCAGGGAACGCTACGGTGGGATAATTACTTGGCTCCCTCGCAGCTGAGTTTCACAGATGCATTATTAACGGCACATTCCATGCCATAACGAGCACCGAATGTAGGTGGGATTCGCAAGCCCCGGCATCCGCCATTAGCAGGTTGGCGCAAACACAAATGAGTGTTTTCACAAAAGCATGCAAAGGTTGTGAAATTCCAATGAATTCTTTCACTGGAAAAAAGAGTTCAAGCTGCCATGACCGGATATGTCACCTCCCACGGCACGCCGCGCGCCCGGCGAGGCACCATGGGAAATTACAGAATCAGAATGCATTGATTTTTCTGTAGAAAATACAGGCGGCAGCCCTGATGAAGAATTAAGGAGGAAATGTAATAACCTAATTCTCCTCTAACATCCTCACTTACACCCCTTCCAGCCCGGATGCCCGGCTCCTGCATCCAGACAATTGCCAGGTGAAAGACAAGGACGGAAATCAGCTTCCACGTAAGCAGGTGATGGGATAGTGGGTCAGGTGCACCTCTGTCTGCTTATACCGGGGCTGGGCTTGGCCCGCTTTGTCTCAGTGTCATCAGCTTTATGACAAAAAACTTCCAAGCAATACTTGGTTTATGTTGCCACATGCTTCACGTTATTCTCTGTGACATTCATCCCCTAAACACTCCTTAGATAAAAGTCCTTACAGGTTTTCTCCACAGAATACTATGTACAGCATAAGAAATTATTAATAATTCCTCAAACCAGACTGTATATGGCTTGAAAGCTCTGGGGAATACAGAAAGAATTTTGCCTCTCTCTTTCACGCCACACACATAGAAAGCATGATACTAACATCTCCCTTTACTGGGGGGCACGTTACCCCAGCACTGCGCCTACATTCCTTCCTAGCTCCATCAATGGCAGATGCAATTAAGGCATTCCTTACGACTGCACAGTACTGCTTATTTCACTGTTTGCAGCACAAGTCTGAACTAAATGCAGTTACAAAACTAGTGGCAGCCCTGTCCTTTTTTTTTTTTTTTTTTTTTAATTTCAAGGTGACCCTTTTACTGTTTTGTGTGTCACCCCAAGTGTTGCTGCATGCATACTGAACCAACACTCTCCCAGTAATTAACACCAGCACTTAATGAAGTCCAGCTGCTGTGATGGCAAACTGAAGAGATGCCAACCTTTGTAAGCTAGTACTTGGGATACTTCAGCTACAGCTGCTTTAAAACCACAGTAGTCAACTTCTCTTTGCCTACTTCTCAAGAGATAATTCTTACCAAATAAGACAAGTGTTCAAGATTAAGCATTTAATAACAAAGCTTATCTCTGAACTAATATTTCAAGATGGAAATGATATAAAGGGCTGGATCAACTTAAACGAACATGGCAAAATTAATAAAAACCCTGAGCAGCAAATGAAAAGCTGAAATGAAGATTTGCACTGCTAAATACAGAAACCTTTTAAAACCCTAGAAGTTCAGTTCCAAGGGAAAATTGGAGACAGAGTCTTCAGTAATATCTGTTCCTCTGAACTCCTTTCCTGATCCAGTATGAGAGTTACCAACAGCCAACGCTTTATTAAGATAAGGGGCTCTGTCAGTCGTTTCATTACATCCAGCGGTGTGGTAGGGATACTAGGTGAATGTTTTTGGAGAATGTTGGAAAAGGTTTGTGTTATAACTCATACCACATGGACTTTTAAAAGAGAAAAAGAAATCCTTTGACAGTCTTCCTCTACATGTGCTTTCTTGGTCTGCTCTTTTATCCACCTCTCTTAATATGCTAAGTTTTCCACACAGAAGTACTGATAACATTGTCCAATTTAAGAAGGAAATTTCTAAACACCTCTCCATAGCCAAAGGAGCCCAATTCAGAATTACAAAACACGTCCTCCTTTCCTCCTAGACCCACACCCACAGAATAAGTATTACATCCCACATTTCTGCTTTATATACCCATGCAGGACTCTCACTTCTGTCAAAGAGACATTCAATTTTGGGCTGTGAAATGAGCTTTCCCAAGGAAGGAAGGCCCCCACATGCTGCCAGGCCAAGAGCTGGTAGGACCAGGGAGGGCAGAACAGGTGAGCCAGGCTCAGCCCACAAAGGGCAGAAAGTACTTTTCAAAATTACTCCCAGAGATAATGGCTTCTACTATGACAAACACTAAGTGGCCTTTCAAAAGGCAGGAGGGAAGGGAACTGGCTAATTTACTGTCATCTGAACTAATTTACACATAGTTAACATGTATCAGTTTACAAATATTATCAGCACCAGGAAATCAACAGTTCCTGCAAGCAGGGGTTAATCCCAGGCTCAAGCCCTGAAGTCAGTCCAATTTTTCCACCAGAGACCTAACATTGCACAGGATCAGTATTAAAAGTACATCCTCGATTATTCTGGATGTCCATGCCCCTGAGAATATAACTTAAAAACAAAATCATTAGCTTACACAATAACGTAGTCCTTGAAAAAAAAAGTGTGTGCAGAGCAATGCTGACTTCCAAGCACAAATTCCTTTGTTTTCCTTAATGTTAGCTTTGGACCCTACTGATGACTCAAAAGGAGCTGCACTGAAATAATCACATAACCTGGCACCACTCTGCAATGCATCAACATCTCACAGGCAGGAAGGTAGCAAAGGGCTAAAAGCCAAGAACCCAACTTTGGTTTACTTTAGAGAAAATACAGCATGTATTACACCATCTATTTTTCTCATTGTAAGTTTGATATTAAATTATCCAGACTTTCAGAGGGAAAGCCAATTACCAAAGAGCCACTGTGGCTAAGTTCTACAAGGGCAAACCATGGGAAAGGGACGTGGTGGTTTTGCATGGCACAGTACAAGGCTGACGAACCTCTCATGTGCATTGGCCTCTATGCAAGAGCCAACCATGGAAAAAAGTCTGTTTACAACAAAGGCATCTGGTAACCATGATTATTCTGCCTTAAAACTGAACATTTTAGATTTCTTAGCTCCCTCTTTTGTTCAGTTTTAGTTCTCATGCTCGCCGTTTTCTGCTCTACCCTGTTCTTTTTTCATGCACTTTATAACCCAGCACGACAGAAACCTGTGTAGTCAATCACACCACTGACTTTTAAACAGGTAAGTGTTATTAGTTTCACCAAGAGTTTCATAGGTATATTTTAAATTCATTTTACAAATCATTTCACAAGGCAGCTACCCTGCTCCTTCTGCGATGATAAAGCTCACAGCTTGTTGGTGTGGAAACTCAAGGGAATTGTCTACTTGAAAGTAGAGCCTGGAATGCTAAATATGGATTCAGATCTAGATATCGAAACCTTCCCGCTTCCCAAACATTGGGTACTCAGATCCAGCCAGTCTTTGCTCAGACTTTCAACATCAGGTTCCTCTAACATATTGGTGGTGCTCAAATGCAGACAGACAGGGGGGCATGCATCCATGAAATTACAGGTATCTGCTCTTTTCACCTAGAGGCCTCTCTTTAAAGTTGCTGTGTGCTAGTAATACAGTGTTAAGATGTACAATAACTTCTGAAGAAAAATAAAATCCTTCACTAAAAAATTGGCAGAAGAACTGAAGTTCCTTATGAGATACTGCCCCGAGTTCGAGATTTTAAAAGGTAAGGCTGTAGACTCCTGAAAATAAAGTTTCTTCTATACGTTCATGAATAGAAGAATAGATGTTTTAAGATTATGTGTGGAAAACAGAATCTGTAGATCTTTCATTATTGATGAATTTATATTTCAGTACCCCCAACACACTGCTTTATCTGCCTAGGTGCAGCCATCCCCTGTGTAACACAGTGTACATTCTATGGGTGCACGATTAACTATGAATTAGGTATATGACAGATGTGGCTCAGTCAGGATAAAGCAGTAGCTTCAAACATGCCACAGGCAGTGCGTGCTTCAGAGAAGTCACTGTATCACAACAGTTTTCAAGAACAACAATTGAGGAATCTCACTTCTTGGACTTTAAAAAAGCAGGCACGTTTTGCTTAGACAAGACATAACTTTATGGTATAACATGTCAGAAATTGAATCAAGTTTTTCGTACTGAAAAGAAGTGAATTAGCATGTTTCCACAGTCTTTAGAGCGTTATCTTTCACGTTCTTCAGTAAGTTACCCTCTGGTTTGCCACAAGTCTGGAGCCTCTCTGTTAGCCAAGTCGAACACTGACAAACCCAAAAGGGATGCTGCTGATAACCCCGTCTCTCCTCTGCATGTGCTGCCTCTCCCGTGTTCACTTTCCAGACAGGGAAATACTAATTGTCTTTTAAAAATCTCTATAGTATTTTGTCAATATTTTTTTATTACAGCAGAGCATGTATAAATATTTTATTGTAAACCAAGGGCCTAAAATAAACAGTTTAGTAAATAGTTATTACATTACAAGGAAAAACATCTGTGGAAACTGTTTTCCATGTAATTATTCTTGCTATTTTACATCAGCTCTCAATGAGCATTTCCTTGGCTCTAATGTTTCACTTGTTCTAAATCTTCCTCCTTGTTGCTATTATTAAAATCTTAAAAAGGTGCCAAATCTTAAATGAAGAAAAAAAATGATTCGCTAGAAATTATTCATATCACAGTGAGCCTCTACTAAACCTGGCAGGGGTGCAATATTTTCGGTGAAATTAACATAAAATATACAACTGCAAATTATCCAGGAAATAGCTATGTTCTTTACAGTGCACATTTACATTTGGTAAAAAATGTTCTACTTATCTGTCTCGCACAAAGCTCCAATCGCTTCCAAAGGCAGTTTTAAAGGGATAGCGACAGCTCTGCACAGGGAGCACGGCCCTTACGGCGCCTGTAACAAATAGCTGGTGGGGAAAGTGACCTTTGATAATTACTGAAGGTAACAGTCAGCTCTGGACATTCCTTGTTGTGAATACTAACAATCTAATTTTAGATTGATTTCCCTTTCGGTACGCTGGATGGATTTCCTCTTTTAGGCCTAAGTCTTTTCTACTAAACACAAGAAAAACTGTAATACCATGTAAAATGCAAATTTTGCTGTAAATATTTTATAAAATTGTTGCATACATCCCAAAAGCTATAGGTCTTAATTGAGAGCAGGCTATTTTTCCAGTCAATATATGGAAATGGAAAATGCTAATTCATGTTTTTCTACTTATGAAAAACCCTAGAGAATGGCAAAACCACAAATGCACTCACTTTAATATTATAAATATAATTTGGCTCCCTCTTTGCAGTCCCTGATGTCCTGGCTTTTATCTCCCAATGGCTGCAGAGGAAGAATCAGAGAATTGCTTTTACATCCCCTGCGCAGGAAGTCACCCCCATGCACTGCCAGCTTGGCAAAGAGCAACACGCCTGAGCTCGCAAACACAGCAAACAGGAACTGAAACAAGAAATTCCAGTGCTTTTACACAGGAAACATGCCTCAAATGAAAGCAAACCTGCTCAAGGCAAGTGGTTTGTACATTCAGCACCACTGCCACCACAGGCCAGCTGGACAGAGTGGGGCTGCTTCCGTGATGTCCCCCAGCCCTGTGGCTCTTCCATGGGGTTTATTTTCTCCCTTCAGAGCAGCCAGTGGTTTGGACAATAAAGCCTCAAAACAACTTCTCATGAGTTGTACTGAATATGACTGAAAGTCATTTGGCCTGCTCCAGAGTATGGTTACATGCACTTGCCTTGATCCATCCACTTTTAATTTCCTTGTCAAGGAAAATACTCTTTTTTGCATCATCTAGAAGAGAAATCATCAGGCTGTTAAAAGTTAAAACTCTCCAAAGGTCATTGATGCTGGCTTTGAAGACTGAAAATGATATTATTCCCCATTAGACTTTTAATCTCATGATTAGAGCTAAAGTTAACATGGTTGTTTCATTTTCTACCAGGCAAGAGTAAACTCATTTTTTTCTTTCTCTACTTAATAGCATGCTATCTTGATGAGCAACATCTCATAGTTCAACAGTACAAACAATGCAAATGTAAAATACTTTGCAAGAGGTTTGGGTTGTTTTCTTTTTAAACAATGAAGGTTAATTTGATTAACCCTGAAAAATCTTACTACAGTCACAGCAAAATTCACCCATGGAAGGCCCACCCGAGTCAAAGTACCTAGTCTTGGTTGTCAAGACTGCAGTCCATGCTGGCACCAACAAGGAGACAGAGGGAAAAGGATCCGTCCACTCCCAGTTTCAGCTCTTACTCCCACATCCCCTGAAACAGCCCCACAAACGTTTCTGAATTGAATGAGTGCAAGTGGGATACAACATGCCAGTAAGAGCTACTTGTGTGAGTGAAAACTACTCTCTTAGCCTTCTCCTGGATATTGATTGGATTTGCAGAAAAGTCTGTGGCGCAAGTATTTACAGGTGCATACTAATTTAAAACCCCACCATAGAGCATTCACTGTTATTACAGGCAGACATATGGAAAAAATTCAATTTTCTTCATCAAGGCAGGCTCTGATAATCAACTAGTAAAACACGGACTATAATTTCTTATTCAGTGTTCCACATGAGATGCATTTTGCTGAATTTAACATGTTTTGCTGTTAATGGATTTCACAGTGTGTTGCCATTTTTATACAGCTGTCCAAATAAAATGTTGTGTACAATGATGTGCTTTTACTGTATTGCTAGCCTGCAAATGGCAGCCACTTCCCCAGTTCAAGCCTCAGGAAAATGGAAAAACTCTTTGACTAGGCCATTTAATGTAAGTATTTTGGGTCTCGAGATCTTTCTCTAGTAAGTCACGTTGAAAAAGGAATAAAGACACAAGATAGATATAATTACATCTCATACAATTATGGTCTAATAGAATTGCCACTGAAAGAAAAAAAATACCTCAGTGTTTTCAGGTGTTAATAATTAGAGTATTAAGTCATAGTTTTAGAGGTAACAGACCCACACCTTTATGTTACTTGAAATCTGGCTTCCTAGCACGCATGACAAATGTCTATTTTCTTTAAAACTGCAGACCAATGTTTAGATTGCAGGCACTGTTAGTGCACAGAACATAAGCCACTCAGCACTTATTAGTTTACAAGAAATGCCTGTGCTGAACTCCAAAATTGCTAACCTTCACCATCTTGAGCTACTTGGCAGTGAAGTACTTAGAAGCAACTGAACATTTCTGTTTCAAAACAGGCTGATCAGAAAATCCATCGCCACATCAAGTCCACATGGATTCTTTGGCATACAAAGTCAAAAGCTTATACACAGAAATCTCCCGCAATCAAAGAGTGTGATGGGTACTTGGGCATTAGCTGCTCTACCATGGATGTTAACACTATTAACACATTTACAAAAAAAAAAAATATATCCCTAGGAGTTTGAGTGAAAACATGAAAAGAGCCTAGTTTTCCTTTTAATAATGCTCTAATAACATATTTAACTTGCTGATATCTTAAGTATTTTCGTAGTATTGTATTTCTGTATAACTATGGGGTAGTTCAATAAGGTTCCTTTTTATTAAGAGACAAAAGACAATTTTAAAAGGACTACAGACTTCAATTTCAGGCCATTAATTCTGAATTATTATAATTACAAAAAAAAAAGAAAGAAAAGTTATAGATTGCTTTTTTCATTGTATTTTTTCAATTCTTTTTTCTCAGTTGAACTTAATCAAAGGCTATGTAACTTAAAAAGGCTTAGATTAAAAAAACTAACATTCTCTCTTTAGAGTTTCAAATGCAATATAAAGTAAACTAAGTAAGCAACTAACATCTCATAGTTTAAATTTCCCATCTCTTTCAAGATCATCATTTAGGTTGTACACAGACATTGCCAATTTCAGTTTCTGGCAAGTTACAATTAGCCTCCAAAGGAAATTCTCTCCATTGATGTTCTTCTGTGAGTGGAAGCATAGCTGTTAACAGTTTTAAAATATTTTCAAGAGGTAGAGAAGGTTGTTTTGCTTTCCTTTTTTTCCCCCCAAATCCTAGATTTTAAGAATAAATACTGAATCAAAAGGTCAAAAGTTGCTCTATCCTCTTTCCCCCCCCCTTATTTAAAGGAAAAAAAAAAGAGAAATTTTAAACTAGAAAGTTAAAAAAGGAGAAAATGTCACTGGAATACTTTATTTTCTTCAACTTCAGCTATCTATATCCACCCCAGCTTGAATCAGTTACTGTTCATTGCATGAGGTTTCATCATTTAACTTTTGCTGCCAATATTTATTCCTGGATAAAACTCACAGTCATGGGGTTTAGGAAATATTTTTCCATACCCCAATAATACGTGATAGTTGATGTGTGCAAAACTTAACAGCAGAAGACATACCAGTAGTGCTAGTTGGTGTTGAGCCTTTAAGACACCCAAACTCTATCTGGAGCAAAACCTAAAAACAATGCATCTGCCTAGCCTGAACCAAGCTAAAAGACTTGCCTGTGAATACAGAATAAGATACAGACATCATAAAATCTGAACAATTCACAGTTACACAGACTATGTTCTAAAGATTTTGTCATTTTTTAAGGCACCTGACTGGCCCCTGATGCGCATCTGAAGGCAGGATTAAATCTCAAGTAAGCTATGATTGACTGTAGCAGCAATTTACACACATCAGAAGTGTGCTGAGTACTTCCTACCTGCAAGGCCATTGTTTGTAGCCTTCTTCATCACCAATTCAGGAGGTGTGAGGGAAAAAAAAAAAGGAAACACCAGACCAACACCAGCTCCTGCTATGGAGAAGAACATGGTGTTCATACACATGGTTACTTTCATTTTTTTTCAGTTGTGACAGGACAAAAAATTTTTTTCATTTATAAAAGCATGATTTACCAGTTCTTTTAAGTTTGCCATTACTGACAGGGACAGGTCTTCCTCAAGTGTACTGTGAAATAACACAGTGGTTATTGGCTGTTGCAATAAGGGTAAGGTTTTTACTTTTTAATTAAAGAAATCTAATTTTTGAAGTGACACACAATGAATCTGCCAAGTCAAAATATTCAGTTAAAAGCCTTCTGATTCTTACAAAGGCCCAAAGCTGTCAGAAGTTACTAATAAACTGAACAAAAAGGAGTTTGTGAGAAAAACGTGCTACACAAGCAAGCAAGCACATCTGGTGCAAATGACAGAGACCATTTGTGCAAAGGCTTCATCTGTGCCAGGAGCCCTGAAACACTGAGAAAAAAAAAGGTAAAAGCATTTAAATAATTTACATGGGCTTCCTTCATGTGGATCACTTGTAAGGAACCTCAGGGAAGAAGTTTTTCTCCACAGATGAAAAAAAAAGGTGCCAGTACCTCAAACAGGCAGAGCATACAGCGAGGGTGGTGTCTCATCCTACTTGCTTGCCAGCTGTGACAAAACAGAAATCATTTTTTTAAGGGCCATGTCAGTTGGTAACCTCTTGTTCTAGGAGACCAGATTAAATCTTCCCCAAGGTTAAGGATGCCATTTAGTTTGAACTATAATTAAAGGCAACGGGCCAACTGTTTCTCTTTGAAGTCAATCAAGTAACAGGAGGAACAAATCTGGACCTTTAACATATAGACAAACCATTTTTCTCTGATAACTAGGGTTAGGGTTCAGCATATGTACACCAGCACCCTTACTGATTCAAAACCAGAGAGCTGTTTCATAACAAAAAGAAGAAAAATAAGCATTTTAGGTCCACTGCTCAGAAGTGCTGAATATTGAACCAGATATCCAGAAAGAATGAAACCTTGAATTTTATCAGCAGAAAAGGAAATCAATTCTATTTTACTCACATTATATACTTTCTTTTCCCATTTTCCTATGGCTGTAAACAGTCTGGAACTTTGTCTAGATTTCCCCAAAGAGGTAAAAAGAGTATTTTATAACTCTGCCTAAACTAATTCCTAACTAACCCAGCATGGGCTTTTCCAGCTTCACTAGACAATCACTTCTCAGAGTTCATCCATCTTTCACAAAAAGGCACAAAGCTTTCTGTCACTCAGGAAGGGTAGCACTGGTACCAATGTTTCCGAACCAATACATTTGTTTGGCAAACAAAGAATAAATGGGAGTAACATCTACTTCCTCCAGATAAAGCCGTTATCTGTTAATAAACTCTCATAAAGAAATGATCAACACCTACATTTCAGGACAGACTTGATACAAGCATTAGTCCCACAATTTACATTAGAAGAACAATTTCTTGAAAACTTTATTTATATGAAGTCTGAAGACTACATCTAGAAATGATGAAGAGTTTGCTCCCTTCTCCCACCTGAAAGAAATATTCTGGAGGTTTTTTCCTCGAAAGTAGGGCACAGAGGGATTCTGACCTCTCCAAAGGGAAGGAGTAAAGTCATTTTGCCATCTGCAGGGAGAACCCAAACCCCATATGGTGAGGGCTTGCTTTCTTTTCCAGTTTTACCATGGCAATGAGGGGCTAAAAAATTCGTGAACTTCAAGATACATGTCCACACACATATAAAATATCTGAGAAATGTGCAGAAAGCCTCTCTGCAGACTCTTAAATACAAACATACAGCAGTTTTCAAGGTTAATAGCATTAATAAAAATGAAGAACAAGTTATACATTCAGAGAAATCACTGCTACACAGGGCAAAGTTTACTGGAAAACAGCAATTTTTGCCACACTGACTAACTGATGGTGAAAGGCTGGGAATAGATTGAGGTGCTTGCTAATGATAACTTTGAAGAAACATCACACTTAAAACTCAGACTGATTGCAGAAAAAGTGTTTTATCAACTGCTCCCTTTATGAATAAATATGAAACGACCAGGAAAACGTTTAAAAGGTTGTAATCACAACTGCATTTGAAAATTGAGTTTGGAGGCTGCAAGGAATCTTAACACAGTTAAGAAAGAATGAAAGCAATGTAAAACTGTGATCATAGTCGATTATGCATGTATCATGCAAAACAGGAATGTTGTCATAGCAGCTATAAAAATGTCAGTACAAACTGAACTACTATTACCAAGTTGTAAATGAAATGAAAAATGCAAAAGGAATATGTGAATGAATACATTAAGGGAAATGTTATTTCTTTCCTGGTAGATAAACAAGCAAAACAAAATCCATTCTCGTGACATGCGGCAATTTGTATGAACAAATATGCATAAATAACAATTGCAGGAGGCCACATCTGCACAGTACGACTGGATAAAATTATTAATATTTCGGGTAGTTAATTTTCCAGCCTTAGAAAAGGAAGGGACATTAAAAATGTAATGTTATGAAACTAGTTTCAAAGTAAGAAACCAATTAAATAATAGGTTATATTAAGGGACAATATTGTTTATATTAAAGGGAAAAAAACTTCTGTCTTTTGGCAATGGAAACGTGGCTTTTGAAACATTTCTAGTCTTTTGTACACCACACTCATGTCAGTGCTATTTAACTACTTGCGCAAGTGCTTTATGCTAAAAATATTTAACAAAAAAAAATAGAAACCCGGGGCTTAGATTTGGACAAAGTAACAGGAGGACCTCCTGGCATAAGCTAATCCTCCTGCCCAAGAGCCTGAGCCAGCAGCAAGCTCCCCTCGGGCCAAGTCTCCTGCAGTGGTACTGGACAGACTCCGGCCAGCCCACTGCCCTCACAGTGGGATTAAGGCTCTCATGCCCGTGTGGAAACATCATGGATGTTGTTCATTTGTTAAAATAAGTATACTTAGCTTTTTCCCCTTAAAATTAGTCTTCCACACTAGCCAGCCACAAAATGAAAGTCTAGTTGTTAATTAAGGCAAGTCCACACAGAATTGGATATTGAAGCAAGCACTGGCTAAATAAATGCAGTTTGTACCTTCATTTCTTTGTTAAAATAGCAAATATTTGGAAAATGCTTTACGAACATCAAAGCTAAAAGAATATTTCTGAGTTCCTAATGTGTCCACAATTAATTCACACATTCAGCTGTTGAGTCCAGAAATATGTTCCTGTTGATAATTTGCATCTAATGCTTCAAAAACAATCTGGCACATTTTTTATTTGCCTTAATGCCTGAAAGCTATTACCAACATAGCGCTTTACGATGTCATCATCATTGCTACCACTTATATGCTTCAACTAACACCAGCACTTAGGTCTGAAGAGCTTCCCTCAAGAATTAAACAGTTTTGTCTCAGGACACATGTCGTGACAGTATCTTAATGGAAGGGAATGTATTTACTGATAGCACCCTTAAACTTTAAATCAATTAGAATTCGAGTACTGTGTTGAGCAAAATAGACAGGAAAATGGGAATTTTACAAGAATTACAGCTGCCCTTCTTCCAGTATTGACTACATTTATTTCATACAAAGTAAAAGATGTTTTATTAAAAGAGGGATGCTGAGAAGTGTTAGCCATCCTCAACTCCCAAATCAATGAGAACCGGGAACAAAGTGATTCACAAGATCAGGCCAGAGTACTAGAAATGCTTCACATCCTCATCAGAGATGCCCAGGGCTAGTATTTCCACATGTATAAATTCAGTTCTGCAAAAATGATCCTTAGCTACAACCTTTTCACATACACATGCACTTAGACTCTACTGTGACAGGCTGGAACCCAAGACCATCCAAAGTGAGTCCAAATTTTGATTTCTATGACATATATATTAGCAATTTTAATAAGATCTGAATTTATGAAAAGTAAGAGTTTCTAAATCAGAAGAGAAAACTGCTTGCTTCCATTTTTAAACAGAAAGGGAAAACAGAACTGGGGTAATAATGGTTTATGTTTGGTTTTGAATGCTATCTCAACTCCTTCACCTGTGCCGGTTTCATCTCAGTGATTGAGCTTGGTATCAATAGCTAACTCTTTCAAATAAAAAAAAAACAAATAGCTTTCTAAGAAAATTATTTCTACAGTTATCATTGAAATGTGACCTCTTATGAGCTACAAACTTAGTTATTTTTAAATGTCAACAAAATAACAAACCTGTATTTGCTCACTTTTTGTTTAGAACACATGTACGCATCTGAAAGCACCACAACTGTGGATGGATGTTATCCCTCCTCTTTGTGTTTCATCCTGGCAATGTTTCCAGAATTTGAAACTTGATCTCCAGTGGCAGGAAAGGTAATTCACATACTTGGGAGTCCTACACTATGTAAATGTATGATATGCCATGGCTTAGAGCAGTACTCAGAAAACTCTCCCAGTTCCTCCAAACACGATGTTTAACTTCTCATCCCCATCACAGCAAACAGAGAAGTATTTATCCAGACAGCAGTCCAAGAACCAGACCACTGAACAATTTCAATATGACGTCTGGAAGTTTTCCCTCCAGCACTCCCATTTGTCCCCAGTGGCTCTCAAAGCACAAACGGGGCCTCATGCTTCACATTGCACACACCGCAACAAGTCCAGCTTGCACCTCCCTCCCTGCTCACCAGCACTCTTTCGTGAACTTTGACTGAGAGTGTTGGCAATCACATCGGTAAGGACAGAAGTGGCACTGGGGAAGCGCTCTGCTGAGCTCCAAGGAGTTGAGCAGCCTCTTGCAAGCTCACAAACACTTACAGTCCTCTGGAGACTGAGGCAGGAAGGTCCTGCAGTGATCCCAGTGTTAGAACATGACCAGGAATCATTATTTACCCTGTTTCAGCACTGTGCTCCAGTTGAGTTTCCCATGCACATTTGCCAGGGGGCTTTCTTAGAGAAAGCAAGAAAGAAAGGTGGGGACTTGTTGTTTGACTTTGAACATTAAATGGAAAACATCCCCCATCTAACTGAGACAGAAAGAAGTACTGCTATGTCCACTTCTCTTACCCCACCACAGGCATGAATGCACTTACCCTTGATACTGGACAACCTGATCTGCTTGGAGCAACAAGTCTCTGGAATTTTGTGCACCCTGAAAAATATTAATTAGGGCACTTGTCCTGGCAATGGGAACAACACAATTCTAGAAACTCAATAGGAAAACTGGGCTAAATCCTGACATTCCTACGCAGAGCTCTAAGCAGGAGCATTCCTGGCAGCGTGCGACAAGGGAGTGACAGAGCCCTTTCGCTGGAGCAGCTATTCATAGGCTGTAGGGACACAGTAGTGGCCCCATCATGGAGGCTGAAGTTCTAAGACTGTCCCAGCCACCAGAGAGAAGCTGCACTGACAGACTTCTATGCTCCAGGCTGCTGCCATGGCTGCTCAGTGCCCCCCTGTAGGGCCCACGGCTGCGTACACCCATCTTCCCCTGCATCTAATAGAGCTGGCACATCAGAGACAGTGGTAGGTGGGGAGAAAAGGGGGAGAAGCTTTAAACATTGCCAGATCAGCGCAACAGGAGGTAAGCAAGTACAAAGGCAGCAAGAACTACTGAAAGTTTTTGATATAGTCCCAGGTGTACTCCCCAGTGCCTGTAAATCTTTCAAAGGGGGATCCCCTTTCTGTGGGCATGGAAATATTTCAAAGGAGCCCAATCAGTGCCATGTTTCAAAGATTTCAGCTCTCTAGAACTTCCACCCCAAACCCTGCCCCAGGCTGAAAACATTTCTAAACAGATCCCTTCCTGGCTAACCACAGCTGAGGAAGTCTGTTCTATTGCTTACAGCCCTGCTACAGGCCCCAGTGTAAAATGAAACAAAGCATCTACCATTTACCTCCTCTGGGGATATATCCAGCATGCTTCTTCCCCAGGGACCCTGTGCAGGACCCAATGTGCCTGTGTGTTTGAGCACAGGATATGAAGGGCTAGAGTGCAGAAGGGTAATTTTTCAAAGTGGTATGTGGGAGTAGCACTGGAAATTCCCTGCATATTGCTCTTGAAAAAAACCAAAAAAAACCAGCTCCCTTACCTCTGTGAATTGTGAGCAAGGCCTTTGACTCAAGACTGAGGAACTAAGAGGCTGAAGAAAGAGGCAGAATCAACTTAACTGGATGCACTTTTAAAGACTGCGATGCATGAAATAATCCAATTCTTTAATTCATATTATGGACACCAATACTTTAGAGGTGTTGCTGCTACACTTGAACAGAATAAAACTGTAAGCAAGTGCTTAGGATATCTCAACTATCGATTTTGTGTTTCTCAAAGTATGAGAAGAAAGTACTGCTGAGAGGTCTTGAATTATCAAAGCCAAGGGGTTTTTTTTAAACCTAAAAACTACATGTCAAGGCTAACTTCATTGTCTTGGCTCACTTCAAATTCAAAAGAGAGATAAAAATCTCTCCCTGGAAATGCTTATCCTACTCAAACTCTTATCTTAGATTGGTATCAATC
Source organism: Urocolius indicus (assembly GCA_013401255.1). Taxonomy (NCBI): domain Eukaryota; kingdom Metazoa; phylum Chordata; class Aves; order Coliiformes; family Coliidae; genus Urocolius; species Urocolius indicus. Next base: position 37,104 of record WBNH01003442.1, on the reverse strand, counting down.
ATTCATTTTCCCCAGACAGCATGTCAATGACTATATTAAACCAGACACCTTAATTTTAGACAGATACAAGTTCATTGAGATGAGTCCAACTCTAAGCTCCTGAGGGCACGGAGTCTGAGGACATGCTCCCTCCTGCCCCCCAAACATCCGTATGTCCATCCTGGGATCTCAGTGCTCCTCATCTGTAGATCTTAAATTGGCAAGGATTACATTAATAATCTCTGTGACACAAATCTGGGCTGCAAAAACAGCTATATTAGCTTCTTTCGCTCGCCATCCATCTGGCTTGACTTGGTCTAACACAGAAAAGGGAAACTCTTGCACTCCTTATTTTGTAAGCAATAAACCAACCTGAGCAGTAAGAAGGCACATGCCCGTCTCTCTTATAGCCTGAGCAAGGGATCAAGGTTCTCAGACTTTGAACAAAGGGCACAGGAGCAAGTCTGAGAGGCAATCCATCACTCTTCTTATTACTACTGACTCAGCATTAAGCAAATTAACACCAAAAATCTGCACAACATCTACTGTTGGCAAAATGGAGACATCTAGCATCCTCTTTCCCCTTTCGTATTCCCCAGTAAAGAACAAATACCAAGAGCAGACTCACTAGCAACATCTTTTCAGAAGCAGTCGCGTGTCCTGAAGGAGACTGGGACCAAACACCTTGTGATCTGGGATGCCCAAAGCAGAAAGAGCCTTGGCTCTGTATTAGAAGTTCCTATACTTCACTGTTTCCTTAAATGTATCGTGAAAAAAGTGGCCTTGAACTTCATGAACATTTCTGGTCAGCGAAGCGACACAAAGGCATGGTACCACAACGAAATAATCATGTATTTTCTTACCATGTCCTGGTATTTACAATGTCCTAAGTGTACCAAACTGAGTCCATGTGCATTTTTGTACTTATATATAGTTCTTGCAGAAATGTAAAACCACTTATGAACAGCAGCACCACACTTTTCTCAGCCTCCTAAGCCTTCTACCACTGTTGTTTTCCAGTAGTACTAATAGCAAATCTTGTAATGTCATATACACACACACACACACACATCTCATAATGTATTATTCCAGACAGAACTCAACTGTGAATATACATAAAGAAACCGCACATACCAGTTACTGGAAAATGAAGAAATTGCATATTTCCAAAAGGAAAAAGAATTGTCCTCTCGAATCAAGCAGAACCTTAACTCAGCACCTTATGACCTTTGTATTTAAAAATGTTTTATTGGATACTGGATCACAAATTAAGTTGAAACAAGTGCTAAGCTTGCCTAAGGATTTTGTTCTTTCAGGCTTCTTAAAAAAAACAAACTAGGGGAGAGCTACATGAAATCACTACGGTCCAATTAACAAGGATCTCACTCTTCAAGCTTGCAAACAAGAGATTACATTAACACCTGCTACAAAGGCAAACATTTTTAGATATCTTCATCTTAACCTGCTTGACATTGAATTCAAACTCCTGCCTGGCTCTCAGATGAAAAATATTGTGACTGACATGTATATTTTTCATTTGAGGGTGGGGGTATGAAGAGTGTGTCAGGGCATATTTCTCTCTCTCTGGTATTTATGCATAATTCACTTCAAAGATAACAGGAGCTACATACATACATTGATGGGAGGATAGTTTCCTAAATGTAAAATTGTTGAAGGAGAACTGTTATGCTTATGGCAGATAAATGCTGCATGAGAACATGAGACAAAGAGTGTGCTATAGGGTCCTTGAAGGATCTCATTCAACATATGCCTACAGTGGCATGTGTAAGTAACTCCTTTGTGGTCTATGCATCAAAATAAACTGACCTCTTGGGCCAACACATATATTTATAACATCTGTACAGACAGGAAAAAAACATTTCTTTGTGTTCATCAGAAAAGCAATCACACAGCTGCAGCAGAAATACAACCCATCAGATTACAATAACACTTTACTACAACCTCTTGCAACAGGACTGTAGTAGAAAGCAGCAAGAACTGATTTTTAAAACACTCTTATGTCTGAAAAGTTGAACTTTCTAAAGTCCAGAGTTACTGGAAAAAGAAAAAAAACCCAGTGAAACAACTCTGTAAGTGTTTTGTTTTGACAATGTTCCTCAGGAATTCACCACACTTAGCTGGGAAAATGCTAGCAGTTTAAATCTATTCAATGTCATGACATACAAAATTGAAACATAATTGCTCCTAAGTGGTTGACAACTGGCAAGTACTTTTTACATGGATAGAGAGAAATTTATGCTATCAAATGGAAGATACTGTCAAAAGTTTGATTTTAATATAAATGAAAATGCTACATGAGGACTCAAAAGGATAAGGAAAAAAAGCTCAGCAGTAACACTTTTATAATCACATATTTAAAAAGCTTTGAAGTGAAGAATCATTACATCAAAATCATTTTCCTTGAAAGATAAAAAAATAAATTACAGCATGAATATTAACAAGTTATTAGAATAGTGAATTTCAAAGAGCAGAGAAAAACAAGCAGCCGATGAGTGGCCTACTTTAAAGAATGTCTTACCAATCATATGGTTAGCGACATGGATTTGTATCTCCCTCTCATTCTCAAAGGTCATCTGGCACTTGATGCATTGATAGGTCTTTTTCTGTTTAATAACCAAAAAGAGATTAGAGAAGACTGCACTGTAGCATACAGCAAGTATGATCATAAATACAGCATATTACATGCTTCAACTTTTCTCCACTGAGGCCTTTTATGCTCATGTATCCCCAACAAGACACCAAGCTGGACTAGGCTTTGCTGGGACCACAAACAGAACCTGTAACTAATAACTTCAAAAATCTCAAATGACACTGCTTGAAAGTTTGACTAGGCCAATTGAGATTACTCATGTCATTTAATCCAATGCAATAATTTCACTACAGAGTGAAATAAAAGACATTGAAAGATAACTCTATTTTCAGAAAAAAAAGATCCACTTCTCCAATGATTCCATCCTTAGTTAAACTCAAAAAATACAGACAAAACACCTGTAGTTACTTGATGAAGTGAAAGATAAAAGGAAAAAATACATTTTGTAGTGGTCTCCCATCAGAAAGCCTGGAAAAACAGCATTACCACAAAGAATTGATTCCTAACACAATCTCTTTTGTCTTTCCTCTGCCTCAAAGTTGTACCAGGGAGGCTTAGCTGCAGAAGTCAGGAGATAGTGTGAAGAGGCAATTACATGAGCCATTTATTCAAATAGGGAGAATGGGGTTTGCACTCCATTGACACTCATGCGTTACTTGTGCATCATGACAGGGAAAAAAATCCAACAAGTCATTTGTAGAAATTAAAATGCATATTTACAGATTATACATTCAAGTTAGGAAAAAAATAAAGCGTGAGCACTAAGCTCTTGTACACTTGCAAAAACTCTTATTTCCCAAAGCTGGAGTAGGGTGCTTTGGTTTAATGTGCATGTTCATTTACTGCATGGGAATATGCTATCTAAATAAACATCTTTGGACTTGCAATTCAGGAAAACTGGGCTTTTTGTGCCTACTTCTTCCTAGAGAATGGTTCCTACTGCAATACCTGCCACCAGGCATGAGCACAAGCATGCAGTCTGTATCTACAAGCTCAGTTAGCTGAGAAATGGATGGGAACGCTAAACCATTAGCCCTGAGAAACTCAATTCAGTAAACTACATTTTCTTAACTTTTTTGAAGCAAAATATTTTCCAAGTATTTTTGGTGTTCATTTTTTGATGCACATTATATTTTCTTACAGCCTCCACCCCAAACCTAGGCATAGAATCCCATTTTTAGGACAGCAGTAATAAGTCAGAAGTTTTGAGTTAAACAGGAGTGGTTGTCATCCCCTCTGCACATGGGATCCAATTTCCTCAAGCACCTGCTGAGGAAAGAACAAATTAGGTGCTGCCAAGAGCTTCTTAACTACTTCCCATGTCATCAATGGCAACAAGTTAGCCTGCTGGAGGTTAATGAACATGCTGTAATACCATAATAACAAATGCACCAGACTATAGATGTTATGTGTGTTCCATGATTTCATGTTTGCACATAGACAGGGCTTTCAAGGCTAAAATAGCAATGGGTGATTAACATGATAATAGGAAGAAGGCTATACTCCATTGGCCCTAACCTGACACAGCCAACCATATAAAAGGAAATAGTTTGGATTGGCTAGTTATCCCTAGGCAGCTCAACAAAGTGTCCTCCTGGAGTCCATTTGGAAATCAAGACTGTTAATGGAAAAGCAGCTGGATTTCTGCAGCACTCTTTCTTGGGAATCTATTCCAGCAGACGAGCACAGCACACACACGTACACATGTCCTCTCAAACACACTGGCATACACATGCTGTGGGCTTCCAACTTTAAAAACAAAGCAAAACACAAAATCCTTGGAAGAGAAGAATGGGATTGGGTGGTGAATGATTCATGTGGTCACATTTAAAACTTGAAACCTTCCTCTTCTTTAAAACTTCAAAGCTAAGTGCTGTGCCTTGTTCAACACTTATCTCTGTTATGAGAATTCCCTAAGTAACTAGCTAAAAGGACAATACTTCAGCTCAACTCTATTTCAAACCTTTAAAGTTATATTAAACACAGACAAATGAGTCTTTTTTTTTTTTTAATTGATTTTGGTGCTTCTGAAAGCTCCTTACTAACAGATCTGGAGACAGGATGTCTTTGTTTATCCGCAGACCCAGTACGAACTCCTCCACTCCATGTCACAAACTTTTTTTAATAAATGGTCTCATGTAGGCCACGAAATAACTATAGCTAGATTAGCACTCAAATGTATGTGCAAGACATTGAAGAGCTGATTTTTTGGCTCATTAACAATTCTCTTTAAAAGAATGTCACAAAACCAGACTTCCCCTCTCAGTAAATGGGGAACACTAGTTTTAATACAAGGTTGTGTTATTTGTGGTAACAAATATGACCTTCTAGTACCGTTTTTGTGGGCATCATGGCTTCATGAACATTATTAATGGGCCATTTATGCTATTTTAAAGTTTTTTCTTCACAAGTGGTGACAACAAATGTGCTGAGACTCTGAGGAGCTAAGAGGCTTTAGGTGACTGCATCTAGGTGACATAAGAGACCAAATGAGCAAGCCTTCAGCTGAGAACTCAGTTCACATTAAGTCAAGATATTTAATTCTATCCTTGGCACAAAGTAGAACTAATAACAACAGAGGGCTTTGGTTTCTTTTCTGAAGTAACCGTTGTTCCCATGGGTTTTCCAGACTGTCCTCCTTTAAATCTGGAAATGGTTTACTGTTCTACAAAGAAAATATTCCTCCATTCAAGTGCATTTTACAAGGAAAGAGAAAGGGTGTGGGGGAGAACAAAGAGAAGGAATTGAGTCCAAGAAAGTGTGCAGGAGAAAAAGAACTGAGTAAAGGAGCACAATAGGGTCCATTCTTCCAACTTTCTATACTACCTCCTTTGCTTCTTCAGTTCAAATAACCTAGGTGGGCTAAAAATAGTAACACCATTCAAGATGGGAATTTAACTGAAGTGTAAGCCTTTGCAATTGTCAATGTTAAACAAGCATTGTTCATTGTAACTATGGTAGAAAGTAATGATAGACCCATGTAAGCAAGATGCTTGAAATGTGTCTGTTTCCAGTATTACAAGGGGCAATGACTAATCTCAGCACTAAACAACTAGTCATGTTTCTCAAGACAGGCACATTCCTCTAGAAGACATGTTAAAAGGAATTAATAAAATGTATTCAAAACTGAAGCTCCTACGCACAGAAATATGTTCAGAAAAATGTGAAAGCATTACCTCTGAAGAGACTGGAACAGAATAAAAAAGATCTTGAGCTATACATGTACCAGATACTGCAATGGCACCTCCACTTGTGATGCTCATCTTTAAAAAAAAAAAAAAACAAAACCCTTTCCATTCTATCCAAACAGAATAGCTCATGTAAAACTATAAAAAACAAACACAAAATGCTGTTAGAGCAATCTTTTACCACTAAGGTGTATTTTACCTATTCCTCTTAAGTGATGTTCCCTACAGAAGACCATCTGAAAATCTATCTTGGTTGGCCATCGTGATTGGATCTTAGATGTCCTAGAAACAAAGGTGATTAGTTCACAGATATTTCTTCCTGGTTGCTTGCCATACTAAACTGTGAGAAAGACAGAATACAGCAGGCACTTTTAAACCTCAAAAATGTCAATAGTAAAAAACTCAATCAAAACATAACAAGCTCATAGTCTTTGTGACGCTATATCCATGTGCATGTATACACAAACTTCAAATATATACAGTGAAATGGAATTGTTCTTTTTGTCCTGCTTTATCTTTCTTGCCCAATATTTTCTTTTTTATTCACCAAGAACTGGTATTTATTTTCTTCATCTCTTTCACTCTGGGGTTAAATCTTCATTTAAAGTGTTTTTTTTCTGAAATTCCTTTAGGTTTCTATGTTCACTTCTTCAATTCAAGGAGTGTAGCTGATGGTGGAGCAATCTTCAGCATCAAAAGAAGTTAAGGATTTTGTATGTCATCATGATTTTATCCATTTGCTTGGATTTTCATTCTGCTTATTCTTATTTACTCTGAAATACATACCTACTCCTTAAAATACAGAGAGATTAGATTTTCTCTGTGACTGTATGTTGTCCTAATCTTGAGCTGCTATTCTGTTTAGGAAAAAAAATCAATAAGGCATTAAAAAAAAAAGAAATGTAGAAGTGCTGAAGAATTGGAGGGAAGCGGCTCTTCTCTGGACATCTGCAGATTACTCTACATACATTGTGCACTTAAGATTGCTCCAATAAAATGCTGTTTACCTGTGTGCAGTACACTAACGAGATGACGAGAGAGATTGTGCTCAACTTGTTTAGCTTTGCTAAGAAGCCAGTGAAGTTCAGTAAACACTATCCTTGAAATACAGAGATTTATCATCATTTAAAAGACAGTGTAATTCTTTGAAAGCCTCTGTGCTAGGTGGACACAGAGGGCACTCATGGCCTTGAGAGATCTCAGTGAAACATCAATAGTTTCCACTTACACTGATACCAGAATTTGAGTCTAGTACCCATAATGAAGCGTAAGATAATGAATTATTCCTAACAATATACCTGTTCCTGGGAAGTACACCATAAAGGTCTCCAAGAGCAGCATATGTGTAGGCCAGAGACCTGTTGAAGGTTCCATTTCCCATCATCACAAATGCCAATTTTTCATTATCTTTTACAAAGGAACTAAGATCTTTCCTCATGGGATGAAATTCAAAGCATATACCTTATTGAAGAACTTAAAATTTTCTCCTGAGAGAACAAGTATGGAAGCTGTCACTGAAAAGCAAGAGTTAAAGGAAGGAGTAAGAGAAAAAAATGGCCATGTATTCTGCTTTTGAGAGCCGATAGGATAGGGAAGATAATACTTTAGGCTACAGGTATAGCCATATGAAACAAAAATTAGTCCTACCTAAGGGAATAGAGGTGCTCTAAAGAATTTAGAGGGAAATGAAGGAGAATGACCAAGCCAGAGTCTTTGCCAAACTCAAAAGCTATCACACTTAAGGAGGGATATTTCGATTCCTTATTGTTCTGCAGAACTAGGTGTGTGTGCCTGGAAGCTTAGTGCCATATTCACCACCCTCAGAGGGAACAATATGTAGTTCTTTTACTAAAAAAGTTGGGGAAAAAAAAAGAAAGAATGAAAACTTTCTGTGGGATTAGTTCCAAAGGCTGGAAGGGGGCAGTTGAGGGCAGCAGGCACCAAAGCAGGCAGTGCCATGCTTCACACACAGCCCAGCTCGCCAGGCGCTGCTGCCCGCACACCCCGACACTCTGCTCTGACGGGTCCCACCAGGGACACAGCCTGCATCAACAAGATTGAAAGCATCTCAGTCTGCATCCTCAGGACATACTTTGGGTCTTCTCTTATGTACTGAGCCTCTGGTGTTCTAGTGGAATGGTATTTTCAGGTTCTTTTAATGCAGTAAGATGTGTTTGTGGGTGCTTTAATTAGTAGATTGACATAAACAGGCATCTACGGCTGGAATTATTCATTAGGAGTTGGGTGCCTAATTTCCTTAGATACTCTTGAAAATCTCACCCCATCATGTTTAATTAAAAATGTCAGATGATATCAATACACAGATGTGTCTGCTGTTGGTCTCCCGAGAAGATTTCCAAAATCTACTTCTCATTCCATCTGTTCCTGACAGAGGAAGGACTGACTTGGCCCATTCTTGAACCAAAACGTCAACAAATAATTTTAAAAGACTATAAACTGCAAATGATATTAATCTCCTGAGTAGGCTTCTGAAACCTTACTTGGATCTCTATGATCTCAAGTATCTTGTAAGCTAAGAAATGGGAAAGGAGGCTATCTGTGAACATAAAAGGAGAACACACTTACATGTAACTTACATTAAACAGTAATTTCTAGATTTGCTAAGAAAATTACTTCTCTTACACAAAAGCCATGAAATTGGCTCTTTGAAAAACGGTTTTAAAACCATACACACACATAAGCACACATGTATGCACACAGACATCCAAGTAGCCTCACACCGTTTGCTCTGACACACATCCATAGGGACAAGCTCTTTAGTAGAGTTTTAGGTGAGAATTTGGGGGGAAGGGTGGAATTCACTACATTTTCCTCAAATTCTTTTTTATCCTACACCTCATGTTTAGTTCCCTGCTAACAAATAATCTCATTCCTCAAGTATGACAGATTGGACATTTGTTTGTTTGTTTTAAGTATTCAGCATCTCCTTTCTTCATGGAAATGCCCTAATTCAAGTGTTTCAGCTCTCTTTCGGTAAATCCAGGGCAGTTGTAACATAAAACAATCTCATGCACTGACACTAGGAATCAAGAAGTCTACAAAGCTAAGCAACATTTAATTTTTCAGTGTTTGTTACTCTACCTTCCTTCCTGTTTTGTTGAGTTTTTTAGTAGCACAAGTAGTTTTACAAAGTGATAGTTAAAAAAAAATAACACTTCACACTGAAGCTCTAGATTTTATCCCTCAGACAGTTTAAAGTTCAGCTGTACTTACTCTGGGAACAGGGGACGTCTGGGTACCTTTCCTTTGGCCACTAGTCTCAGGTGTCAGGTCTCGGTGGTCTACCTGAATGTGGCTCTCTAGGTCTTCGGCGCTTTCAAATTTGACACTACACTCTGGACACCTCAGACTGCCACACGGTCTCTCATTCACCTCCTGTGGAGTCAAGCTCGAAGACTGTCCATTGGTGCTCCTGGTCATGCATCCAGCACACAGGCCATAGGGAAGGCCGTTCACATCCAACTTCACCAAGTCCTGCTTATTCCGGAACTCCTTCAAGCACAACGCACACTTGTAGAGTTTTTGCAAGGCCTGGCCGTTGGGTGATGAGGTTGCAGAGTTTCCTGCCAGTTTCTGCATATGGAACGTCCCATGAATTTTCAGCTCAAGGGTAGAGGTGACCGTCTGCATGCAGACAACACAGCGAAACCCGGTGAGGGAGTTTCTGAGATCTGGATGCATCTGGCAGTGCTCGATAAATTCCTCCTCGCTCTGAAGCGGCATTTTGCAGATCCGACATGTCCCTGTATCTAAACTCTTGCTGTGAGTGACTTTGTGCTCCGTCAGGGTCAGGAGCGATGGGAAGCGTTCCCCACAGATGGGGCACATGTAGTGCTTGGCTGGGCCTCGATGGGTCTGCATGTGTTCTCTAAGGCCATTTTCCGAGAAAAAGGTCCTTGAGCAGATATTACACTTGTGGCTACCTTTGATGAATTCTGCTTTTTTCCTAGAGCAGTCATCCTCCCCAGGCCTGATGTTATGATCTCTCAAACGATGGTTCTGCAAGAGGACCTCCATAGTGTAGGCAGCCCCACAAATGTCACAGCCATACATGGGCTCAGAAGCATCTACATCGTCCTCACTGGCTTCATGACTGTTGGAAGTATCTGGATTCTTCATTAACATGTTCTGGATATCTGCTCCTTCTGTCTTCTTATTTGTTGGGGTCATGCCATTAGCTGTACCATTCTCAGCGCTAGCATCAAAAACACAATGTTTTTCCCGCAAGTGCTTTTCAAGCAAGATGATGGCATGAAAAGCTTTGCTACAAAACTTGCAGTTGTATTTTTTGCTGTGGGTCGTGATGTGGCACTGCAGTTCCACCTCCGTGCTAAAGGTCTCACCACAGAAGATGCATTTGTGAGATTTTGATGGGTTCCCCAAGTGGCTATGCTTCACGTGGATCTGGAGATCCACCTCTTTCCTAAAATCCCAGTTACAGGCCGTGCAACGATACATCTTCTTTTCATTGCTGTGCTTGACTGCCAGATGCACTTGGATAGATACCTTGGAATCAAAAACTTCTTGGCAAAGGGTGCAGTGATACAACACAAAAGTATGCATGTCCAACAAATGCTTCTGCAAATCATCCACCGAAGAAAACTGTTTGTCGCAACTCTCACATACATAATGAGTTGAAGTTGTCATGTAGTGTACGGTGAGATGTTGCAGAAGAGACTCCTGGGAGTCAAAGTCTTCTTTACACTGAGGGCAAGACTGTTTCCTCAACAGTAACTCCAAATGCAACTTTAAATGGGTTTGAAAACTCTCAAAATTTGAGAACTTTAGATCACACTGATTACATGGGTATTCGCCATTAGACACGGAGTTTACGCTAGCAGAAAGCCGTTGCCTTTTAGGGGAAGAGACTTCAACATCAGAAGAAACTGGACTCTGCTCTGCTTTTGACTTCTTATTGTGTGCCAGAGGAATGTTCTTGTGGTTTTCTTTAATATGCTTTGTAAGCTTCAGAATGGAGCCAAAAATGGGGGAGTTTGTGCAATAAGGGCATGAATAAACTTCCATAAAAGACTGTGTTGGCTGAATGACAGGGGAATCCAATTTTGAATTTCCTACATTGCAGTGAGTCTGCTGAATATGCTCAGTCAAGGTTGCTTCGGTCAGAAAGCCCATGGAGCACTGGTTACAGAAGAAAGCGTTGTTGCCATCTTGAGGGGTAGCATTTGGGCCACAGTGAGTAATACGGATGTGTTCTTGTAAGCTATTGATATCTGCAAACATCTCCGGGCAGTAGTTACAGTGAAAGGCAGAAATGTTGCTAAATTGCATCATGGGATAGGCATGGTTTTTGTGCACCTTTCTCACATGTTCATTCAAGTTGTACAGCGTAGGCATGGAATCAAGGCAGATCTGGCACGTGTGGCTTTGCTGAGGTTTGTCTGCATGAATGGTCTTCAGGTGGATCTCCAGAACAGCAAGGCTGTTGAAGTCACGCTTTGAGCAGTACGGGCAGCTGTAAGTAACTTTAGACCAGTTCTGGCCATCCTCTCTGTCCATGGACCTCATTTTCTTTTGTCCCCTCAAAGGCTTTAAGGTCGAGTCTGGAGTGGAACCTCTTTCCACCGAGGCGCTGGAGTCGGGTGTTGCGCTGCTCATGGATGCCACGCTCCCCAGGACGGGGTCAGGGCTGATGCTGTGATTGCTGGAGTCAGGTTGTCTGTGGCTGTCCAAGTGGCAATAGACTTCCTCCACTGAAGAAAACTGCTCCGGGCACATAGGGCACTTGTGTTTCTTGTTGGCATGGGCTTGATGAATGTGTGAGAGCAGCGAGTTTTCGTCTGCAAATACTTCAGGGCAATGAATACACTGCAAATCTGCCTTCTCGGAAAGCTGTGGGTGGCGTGTCATTACGTGCTTCTCCAAATCTTCAGTCTGACTGAATGTCTCTTCACAGTAATCACACATAAAATCATCCTTCTTCACCTCTTTCTCAGTCTTTGCCATATGTTCCTTGTTCTTTTTATGAGCTTGCATGTGACTCTGCAATGAGCTGGTAGATGAAAACCCACGTTTACACACAGTACACTTGAAGGGTTTGCTGGAGCTGTGGGTTTTCAGGTGAATTTTGAGGTGATCGCTGCGCGAGAACGCAGCCTCGCATTCATGGCAATGGTACTTTTTATCCCCTGTGTGAAGCTTTATGTGGCGATCCCTACTTCTCTTGTGCTTAAAAAGCCGACTACAGTAGGTGCATTTGAAAGGTAGTTTGTCACTGTGGATCTGTTCGTGCCTTTTAAGGTAGCTCAGGCGAATGAAGGACTTATCACAAAACTGACAGGGATATGGCAGGCCAGTCCCCCCTTCCTCCTCCCCGATGCCGAGATCACACCCATCTCCTATCATCTGAGTGGGTGATGCAACATCTTTGCTGGAGGGAGATGAAGCCACCCAGGAGAGTTGTGGGTCGTCATCACCATCTGTAATGGGAAAGCAGAAAGGAGATTAAAAACAATTCCCAGTGCATCTGTGAAATAAGGACAAAGCTCTCAACAACACTATGGGCTTCTGCTACTACAGCATTTAAAAAAATCAACTAAAAAAATATCTCTTGAATTTCAAAGGAGGTTGGAGAAAGAGAAATAAAAATATATTTGTACACATAATTCACAAACATGCCAACATACAGTACTAAGAAAAAGCATTTTTCTTTAGAATGTTTAACACCTGCTCACTAAGCTGTAAAATAATAAACAACGAATAAGTAAAACAAAACACAATGTGCAATGAAGCAATACAAACATTTTGAAAAGCTACAGTGTTAAGTGATCACCTGTGATTTTGTGGGTCTTTTTAAATGCTACGTCAAGATCATTTTAAGTAACGTCTCCATTAAGCAAAATCCTTCATTTCTGTCTCAAAACTGTAACAGGATGAAAGTCTGCTCAAAAGCAGAGTCAAACATCTACGTGAAATAAAAGCATCAGATCTGAGACAGCTCAAGAAAATCAGAGGAGAGATCTGCACCATTACCACATTCATTCATATGAAAGGTAATGTTGCCTGCTTGGCACAAAAACAAATTTTGAAAGCCTAGAAAATCACCATTGGAGATCTCAAGACATCACAAAAGAATCAACTTCAGGATAAACCAACAATGGCCCAGCCCCTGTTTTAATCACTGTTTCCTTTGCTCAATATGAGACTTGGAAAATATTTTATAATTTGATATTACTATAGAGAAACACGGCACCAACTCCAGCAGCAAAGCAGTCATTTTAGGAAAAATACATAACATGTTGGCAGCTTTCATAAACAGAATTGTTAACAAGAAACAGAGAGCGAGTTCAAATATCCTAATTCCAATAAACACAGAGATGTTGAGTGAAGCAAAAATGCCGCTAGTCCGATATGAAACTGAACCACAGAAGGAAGCAAAAATAACACCCATGCAAATGAGGAAAGGCGCTGACCACGTAGACATTCAGAGTCAAAAAAGGGAATTGGTTCTCCAGATACATCGTCCTTATAAAACATTTAATGTTCCTATTTCAGCTCTAACTAAAACAAACCAATAAAAAAATCCCCAACTGTGTGTGTAGGCTGCCACACGCACACTCCTCGTGCCTGCCAACTACAGAGTCACCGGGCGGAGAAGAGCACATGTACGGCAGAGAAGCTCTCAAAGAAAGGCTCGGCTAATGAGGATATCACCACTGTAAGAGCCCAGCTCCTGTGGCAACGCTTGCTTTGGCAAAGACCTTCCTTTTCATCCCATGAAAAGAGAGAGCGGAGCTACCTTGGAAAAACTAAACCAAATAATCACAACACACTGAACAACTCGTCCTGCACAAGGTGCTGTCTGTTTTCCAGGATGCATGGGCTCATTCCCCTCAGCCTGCACTCCCCAGAGAGCTCCTCTCCCCCGTTTAACTAAACCTCCTGCTCCTGAGCAATGCTGGACACTGAGAATGCGCTTCCTCGCGCTCACAAAACACACCCTGGCTCTCAGAAAGCGCTTGTACTTCTAAGATGCTCAAGGTATGCACTCATCTAACCACTCCGCGCCTGCTGAAGCCCAAACCCAAAACACAGGCGACGAGTCCCTGGTTTTTACGTAAACTTTTCTCAAGCTTCACTCCCCCGGCCATGAACCAGCCTCTCTCTGTGGCTGCAACAAAGCCTCCTGTTCCCAATCCCAGCCACCTCTGCCGCCTGCCCTGCTGCCGGCGCAGCTTCGCTCTGCCCCAGGGAGCCCCCGGCCCCCCGCCTGCCCCGGCCCCCCAGCTCTGCCGCCAGCCGCATCCAGGGCTCCATCCCCACGGACCTGTGGCCACGGGCCATCGGAGGGAAGGAGGCAGCCGGCTGCCAACGCCTGGATTAGGGGCCCCGGGGAGGTGCCGGTAGCTCAGGGCTGGCTAATTCCCTCCTCTCGCCAGCTGGGCTCCTCCAGGGGAAAGGAGACAAAGGGGAGCAAGAGGGGGATGCTGGGCCTGAACTAGGGCAGCACATGTTGCGTTTGCTACTGCTGCTGCTGTCTACAGGGGGAGGGGGGTGAGAGGGAGAGAAAAAGAACAACCGGGGGAAAAAGCACAACACCATTGTGTTATTTACTACTCGGGGTTACTGGCTGCAATTAGAATATTTTAAAATGTCCACTTTGCAGGAACTATTATAAAAATATGTGTATTTTAAATATCTTCCCTTTTGTAGCCAGATCGCTTGTGCCTTGTGCTGGGCAGCGGCACACAGAGGAAGGACTACACCAGGGAAAACTACACTGGAGAACTTAAAAAGGCCTCAATGAATAAAGCTTCATTGTTCAGCTTTGAAACTGAAGATGCAATGGGCCAAATCCAGTGGTAACATCAGCTGGGCCAACTGCTTTAACTTCGTTACATCCATATGTGCTTATGCCAACCATTACAGCGGCCTACCGAGCAAATTGAACACATCTTATAAGATCTCTTTTTCCTCTGAAACAAACACATCTACCTCAAAATACACTCTAACATTCACACAGGGCCAGTTCCCCTCCAGCTGCTGCTCTTCAAACACACATTGGGCTATTCAGAAAACAAAATCAAAGAAAGCTGGTATTACTTTGTGAGTGATGCACAAAGACATTGCTGTACTAATACAACTTGAATTTTAAGAAATTAACATTTCTCAGACTGAAAAGCTGGGTTTGTAATGAAAATGGAAGGACTTACATAGACATTTGAAAGCAAAGACCATCTCTTTTTGTTAGCCTGCTTCAGATCTGTCACTGATTTTCATGTTTAACTTCTGGATTCTTTTTATTCCATTGCTTTCTCATACTTTTAGTAAGCCACAGAAACAACCTACCTTGACTTCCTTACAAACAAGATACTAAATTACTAAAGGCCTAAACTGAAGAAATTAGGGAAAACTCATTATCATTAATCTCTTTATGGAATGAAAAATAGCCCTGTTAATTTTAACTCACCATATTAAATAGAAGAAAAGACCTACAATGAACAGAGAAGGAAATTCTCAGGTATTTTTACCAGAGTAATATTTTAGTGGGAAGATGTATTTTAGATGTGGTGTGACACGTCTGGCAATGACGGTTAGAATAATAATTCTACATTAATGCAATCAAAGGAATGTAACAGAATGAGAAAAATCACTTTCAAAAGGAGATTAAAGTCATTAAAATGGCTAATCCTGCAAAGTGGGACTGTTCTAAAATAGAGAATCACATGGCTGGTGCAAGGCTTTTGTCATTTGTGCATAAGAGAATCAAAACAAGTATTAAAAGGGTAAGAAAATTCAATAAAAAGTTTAATTAGGAAAAAAAGAGCATTAAGGAAGCTTCAGAATGTCAGTAGTCCTCAGGATATATGTGCAGGTCATGAAGCTTAAAGGGCCAAACTTGGTAATCAATCTCAAGGCGGTACAGTAATTTAGCAACTTAATGTTCAGCACGTTTACGGGACTGCAAGCATTTATCATCATCACTGAGGAACTAATTCCAGCCTCAATGCATTCAATAAATGTATTTTTCCTTCTATTAAGAGCAATTTGGCCAAACTGCAGTATAAATCATACTTCACTCTCTGTTTATCTTCCAGATAACATAAGCCAAGTTTGGAAATATACAGAATATATGTGAAGCTAAAACAATAAAACAAAACCTTAAAAAAACGTGATCTCTCTCAGAAAGAAGACAAACAGCACATTCCAGGTTGGCAGCAGTCAGCAGCACTACCATCCCAGCACACACTAATGATGCTGAGATATTTGTTATTTCAAATTTTGCTAATAGAAATAAAATCAAACAGACAAAATTTCACAGGCTCTGCATACATCTTCCCCCATCTCTGTGCTCAAAGCTCGCTGGAAACATTACATTCCAGACTTTGAGGCGAGCTGCATTTGAAGCAGTTGCAGACGGACAGGCTTGCTCAGCTGCCCAGTCATCCCCATGGCCAGCACTCATGGACAGCAGCTCCACAAACCCAGGCTGTCCTCTAGCCGGCTGTTTTTTCTGTTAAGAACAAAAGGTATGCACAAGAGACCCCATTTGCTGGCCCAGGCCTGAAGTTTGCCCTTGCCTAAACCTTCTTGTTTCCTGGTGTAAGGCATCACATGGTCCCTCCCCCAGTGAAAAACCTCCCAACTCTGTCTCTCCTACAGGTAGAAGGTTCAAGTGGCTCTTCCACAGGGCCTCCAGATGTCCCCCTACATCACAGACATGTTGCAATGTAGTATGGGGTGCCAAGTTATTCCAGCTGGCTTAGGTGCAAACAGCAGCACAGACTGAGCATCACAGGGCTCAGAAGAGGCTGCACATCCTGTCCAGGCATCAACAAAATGTCTAGGGTTTGGCCAAAGCGGCAACTTCAGGACTGCCCTGAAGCATCTCTATACAGGACAATAAGCCCAGGAAGTTAGATTTGAAAGGTAAATCTTATTCACTCAGGTTTATTCCTCTAACACACAACTAGTACACTAGAGAAATAATTAAATTAACACAAACAAAAACCAAAAGTCAATCTTTGAGGATAGGATTGTTCCACGTCACACAAGTCAAACATGGGCAAAGCACTCAGATTGCTTTAGGCTATTGAGGGATGATGGAATTCCAATATCAAAAAAAATAAGTTACTTTTGAAAACAAGCTTGGCATCATAAGACACGCTTCTGAACTGTGTTTCAGTTCCTCATCTCCATAATAGAAAAAAGCCATCTGCTCCTCAAGGGCAAATTGTAGGGCTTACTTCTGTATAGCTGTGAAACCCCAAGACATCCTCAGATGGAAGGCCTGGTAGAAATGCTATCAATTTCAATAATTATTATTATCACAGATGCTTAACTATGAGAATGCAACACAGAGATTGAGGACTGAGAAATCTTCAGTACTGATTACAGCAAATTTTGCGTTGCTGCATACGTATTAAAGCCAAGGACAGATCATTACAATGGATTACAGTAAGAACCCCACACAGCACTGACACTGCAGTGCTGGTGTGAAATAATGCAAATCAAGTTTACATAGCAAATGTTTCAATAGTTTCAGTTTCAATACTTTCAGTACATTGTGACAGCTTTTTACTATTTTTTGTTGTTGTTGTTTAGCCGCATTTCCCTGCACATTTCCCACACAGTTGTAACAAAGTAAATAACACAAATTATTAATATTTCAAACTCAATTTTCCATGCAGATATTAGCTTCACTGAATGTTTCTGCACGGTATCACAGAAAGCAACAGTGAACTGCGAATCACCAGCTCTTAGGGCAATGAAAACCCTTTTATGCTGACACTGCACCTATCTGAACAGTATTTTAACTGCTGGGCTGTGACCAAAACCCACCATTAATGCACACTCAAACACACTTCACTAAACAACAGGAAAAAAAGATCTCTACAACTTATTTATAATGACCCCTACAAAAACATATGCAGCTGTCCCTCGGAACTGGTCAACCTCCCCTTAGCCAAGGCAATAAGGAAAGGCTCTGGAAGTTGAGGCTGCTCTGAAGGACTCTGAGTGTAGCTTCACTCTTCAGAACATCAGCTGCACAAAACAGACTTCCTAGTTTGGGTGTTTTTTTTTTTAAGGCACTATGCCATTTAAAAAAAAATATACATATATAAAAACACTTATTAAATGTTCAAAGCAAACCTAAAACTGGATAAAAAACTAAAGAGGCGCTAATATAAGTGGCACCACAGGAAGTGCTTTCATTATTATCTGTGACTTTAGAAAAATGCAGTTATACCTAATTATATGCTTATGTGGTAAGCGTTTCTGTTGAACTAAATTACCAAGTTAGTGACTCTTTTTCCAACTTCCCAGCTTTGCACTGCAACTCATTTTGAAGTGAAGTTTTTAAAAAAGAAAGAAAAACATCTAGCTCAATGGAAAGTATATATAATCTAATTTTTCTTCTCATGCAAAGAGTAACTTGGTATTTAGAATACCAAGGCAGCAAAGATGTAGTGCAGAATTTCAAACATTAAACTTGGTGGGATGTCTGCTGCAGATAAATTGTTGGGCATAGACAGTTTAAACCTTGCTCTCTTTGTTTAAATCTTTCTGTAGTGATCAAAGATACATCTAATTAGTCTTTTTTTTCATGCTGCAAGTTAAAAGTACACATAAAGATGCCTAAAGAAGATTAGTTGATATACAGAAACTTGTTAAGCCAGAGTAATGCATGCCTGAGCCCATCTCCCATTAGCAGAGATATCATGACTCAGTAATGACCATCAACAGGATGACACATAATTCTGTACAGATAATAAAACCAGGAAGTTATTTTAATGTTTTTTTTTTTTCATGTGTAAAACAGTTTGTATTTTCCTAGTAACAAAAAATTAACATATAATTAAAGTAGTTATTTCACACTTCAATAAATGGTATAATAAGGAGTGGAGGAGAAAGTTTTATGTTAGATCTAGGAATAAACTGAATGCCTTCAGAGTTGAATCACTGTTTTTCTTTACTCCCTTTGGAAAAGCAGCAGATACTATATTCTGCTGTGCATCATGGACTTGGGACTGAAAACAGCTGCACTCTAATTACATGTAAAGTGTACCAAAACATTCCTTTTATCACAGACTGTAAATCTGTTAGCATCTGTCTCTCCTTTGTTTCTTCCACAAGATACAAGCTTGTTTCTACATTTTTCTCACCTGTAGCGGTAATTAAAATTCATTATAAATGAAAGGAGTGAACACTAAAACAAGTTCCTCTGTGTACAGTTCTAAACTCAAATTAGAAACAGCTGTTTGCTAATTCATGCAGTGATGTTTTGTCGTGCTCTGTGAATCAATAATAACTCACCCTATTTCTACCAAAACGTTGGGATTATACATATATTTTGCTTAGCAATTTGCTCTTCAGAAACGTTCAAATGCACATTTGGTCTTTTTTAAGCAAGACTAGAAGATGATATCAGCAAAATCAGCAATGAATAAACAGAAAGATCTTGGTTGCTGCTCGTGCTTACCCTGCTACCTAGAAAGTCCCATGCCATTCTTGCCTGCTTTGATACCTCCAGAGCATTTGGCAAGAAGGCACATTGTAAGACAGATGTAAAAGAACAAAACTGCATACGGGGTCACACGCACACAGCACAGATGCAATAGTTGCACTGAGAGAACATTATAGAACTCGAGTTTCAGCTATGACATGTACAAATTTCAAACATAAGGAATGACAAAGCCCTTAGGAAAAGAATCCTAGTAGAATAATTATCGCTTATAATAATTAGTTATAAAATTAGTTATAATAAATGGTAATACTTAGGCTAATTGTTAGTAATATTTCTTCATATTACGTTAGCCAGAGCACAAATTTCATATGACCCTATTGGTCTTACACTCACACAATTATATTCTGCACTTCTTGCTACTTGATGTCAACATTTATCATGATTTCAACACTTGATTACACAAAACAAAGAGACAACACAGCGGTTAAGAGCTCTGCCTGCTTCATTTTTTATCTAAACCTATGGACAGAATCGGTTGCAAGGGTCTGAGCAGAGCCCATGGCAGCGGGCAGAGCCTGCCTTTCATGGCAGCAGGACTGGGGCTACTCCTGGCCCTGCACTGCCCCTCTGCAGAGCCAGTGTGATCCAGCCAGAGCAGTGGAAGATCACTGGCCTCCATAAAGGTCTCTGCAAGACATGCAAAGAAAGTCCTTTTCTCATCTATATGTAAAGGTGTTTTCCTTCTGTTTAGTTACCCCTAGCAGGGATGGTCCTTTCCATACAGCACAAACCCAAGCATCGGGACTCTGAATCACTCACAGAGATGTGGTCAGTGGAAGAGCCTTTGTGGGTGGGATGAGATGCATTAGATTAATTTCCTAGATTTATGATTTCATCCCTCCCATTTAATTGGGCAGCTCTCAAATACAGTAGGCACCTGTTCTCAGGCTGCTTTGCTGAGTACCCTGAGGCACGTGCGGTCAGAGAGACTCAGTTCAAGCTCTTTTCCTCAGTTCATACCCATTACTGCACGTAGGAAATACGGACTAGCTGCTGTTTGGAGAAACTTAATGAATACAGAAGCTGAGATTAAAGAGAGAAAGACTTCTCTCCATAACCTGACCAGATTGGTGTGATTTAATTTAATGCTTTACTGTGCTCATTTTCATGTTTCTGAATTATACTTTCAAGTGAAGATTAAGTCATCAATTAGAATCCATTTAGCTCATTCATAAAATTCATTTAGGGGTCATATCCTGCACAGTGAGCAGAGGGCCCTGGAAGCCAGCACTGACCAGGACGGGCAGTACTTTCCCACAGGATATTCAACTTGTGTAGTCAAGTCAGAACTCATTTTGATGGTGTGGGCAGCAGTCTGGAGGAGCAAACACCTTTAAAACAGAGACAGTTGCAAACTTGGACAAAGAGAGTTTTGCCAAGATCTCTCTGATAAGCTGCTGTTACCGCAAAGACAAATGCACATCTGCTACTGTGCTGGTAGACAATTTAGAGTGAAGTTTCCATTTCTGCCGAGCTTTGCTTCAGCTTTTCAGCTATGCAGCAATTATGAGCCAAAAGAACCACTAAGAAGGAAGAAAACTAAGACCAGACACCACAAATGTTCTGTGTCTTCTGGTTGAGGTCACCTGAAGTGACTGGATTGCTAGGATAGCTTATTCAGCTGATGCTATGAAGTGACCTGACCTCTAGGAAAATGGGTTTCCAGTCCCTTTAATGTATAAAAAGTACGTTCCCAAGTACAGACTTTTGTTCCTAAATGAGTATTTTCCATCAGTGGCCAGTAGAAGAGATACCAATTGCCATGTTCCAAACCTGAGAAAAACCTCGTGTTTCAATCCTCAGCTCTGTGCAGAATTTTACTGCCAAGCTTTCTGGCCTGAGGAATTTAAAGCTGGTCATACTATTAAGAGGAAGTTGCAAGGGAAAATAAAACCAGCTTGTTAAGTTAGAAAGAGCAGGCTTTTCCAGACTCTCATTTTGATCTAGATGGGAAAAATGTGACGCACTTACAAACTTCATGGGTTGACATTCATGAGGAATAGACCTAATGGTCAAAAACACATGTTGGCTGAAATTACTCAGCAATAAACAAACAGTAAAAAGCAACAACACCCAGACTTTATACTGCCTTCAAAGAACAAGGGAAGAAAAATCAATAAATTACATGTGACAGTATCACGTGACCTGGTTTATAGCTATGCATATGCATTATTTGTCTGACTTTCAAATGTGTTGTGTATTCACATCAGACCTATTGAAATCAATAAGAACAGCAGTTACTCAGCACTTCTGAAAACTTGAATAACATAAATATGAAATGTAGCCAGTGCTACGTAGAGGCATTTTCAGAAAGGTGCACATATTTCCTGTTCCTTTCATGAATTCGGGGTCAAGATTACATGCAAACACTGGGAACGGGAATGAAGCTGCACTTCTGAGCATCCCTGCTTCCACAAGTCTGCACAAGTCTGTATAGCTCCTGGAGGTCTTCACCACTCGGTGTTGGAGAGACCCATGTACCCAAGTGGCCACAACAGGTATCCTTGCAGTTAACAAAGCCACCAGCTCCACCTGACCCAAGCCTGGAAACGGGGCTTGCTCCAGCCAACCCCACCTCCCACTCCTCAGGTGCAGAGCATGTTATGGCAGAGTACAGTTGGTGAAGACTCTCAGTTTGTGAGTGAACCATTTTTACAAAAGATTTCATTTAAAATGGAAAAAGAACACCCACAAATGTAAAGCACACTGCTGAATGTGAAGCACATTCCTAAGTATCATTTAGGTAAACATTGGTCATGAATCTGCACTGTGTGTGTGACTAGCCTGAGGAGAACTGCATTAAACAGGTGGGAAGGGAGCTCTCCACTTATCAATGCCTGATGGAAATAACTGAAAGTTTTAAAAAGAAAATAACTATAGATTTTGTGCTATGCAAGATGAAAGCCAAACAGTGTGGCTTGCCTAGGAGAGATGTGTATTCCACACTGTATGGTATTGCTACTTCTTTTTCACTCATATTATCCATCATTTTAAATAAAAAATTATTTTAAAAACAGGAAAGGAAACAAGCATTTGCCACTCAGCAAGAATCTTTCTCAGTGTATCAGTGTTCCCAAAGAACAAATGTGCCACATGAGAGACCTTTCAAGTTGCACTGGCAGTGACCAGGCATCTGTGATCTGAAGACTTGCACCACACCAGACAACAAAACCACTCACTGAAAGCTGCTCTCCTCTTGCAACACATCTCGTCCCTTCTGACTGAAGCACCCAATGACAAATTGTGTGACTGTGCTCTCAAAAGAGCTGTGCTGATAGCTCAGGTCTGTCTTCCCAGGGCTTGTGCCTGTGTTGGTGCTGCCCAAAGAGGGATCCTGAGCCCAAGCCCACCACATACCGTGCAGGCTGTGGGAAGTGACCCCCGTGGTGCCCCTCCACAGCACCACAGGGGCACGGTGCACCACACAGCCCTGTTCTTTAGGCACCAGGCAGCCCACACTGTGCCCTATCTCCTATACTGTGAGTCTGCAGAGAGACTTTTCGTGCCTCTCCGCACTCTTTAGGGGCTCCTCAGGATGTCAGCCAGCACCAACCATGCTTCGGAAAAGGCCTCCCGTAGGGAGGATGCTCATCAGTGCAGGCAGGCAGGCGGGGGGAAGCTCAGCTGGGGAGCCAGAGTGAATCCAACCAGGAGATGACAGCCTCTCCTGCCAAGAGGCATGCAGAGCCCAGCAGAAACCTTCCCTCCAGCCACGGCTGTGCTTACAGCCTCAGCTGCAGGCAACACACTCTGCCCACCTACCAGAACAGGACAGCACCTTCCCTAATAGCAAAAGTATCTCCCTCCTGTACTGTTTAATACAGTCTTAGGTGTTGATTGTCTGTATTCAGATAGCTCTAGTTTAACCAACAACATAGTTTTTCTCCTGACTGCATGTGTATGGTTGGGGTTTTCTTCTTTCCACAAGTGTCAATGGTATGATTTATTCTAGTTAGTAGCTGTCTCTGAGTCTTGGCTACAGCTATATGAGAGAGTGAATTTATAATGAGGAAAGGTACAGGGCACAATTATTTGTTTAAATGGGATTAAAATTAGGGTTGGAGTGAACATGGAATCATCTCCATTTATCCCTGAAAAGAAGGAGGGACAGCGAGTATCTTGACACTTGCAAACAAATATCTCTTTCCCCACCGTCTCTCCCAAACAGTACTCCTTCTATTTGAGAGCAGTCTCACACAGACATTGGCATGGGTATCAGAGAACTAAATGAAATAAAAGGAAAAGCTATAGCCAATAGCTTGCTTTCTAACTCTACCCACATAATGAGGACTGGTTATTACTTACAAAAAGGTATCTGGGAATGTTAACAGACTAAACGGTTCAGTAAAAGGAATGACGAGGCAGTAAGGGGAGAGAGATTGAATTTACCCTAGAAAAATACATCTTGATACTATGGGTACAGAAAGCATTTGGCTTTCTGTAGAGGAGTCTGCTAAACTAAAAAGTGGGTGGAAGGTGGAGGTGGGTGTTTGGGGTGGGAGTATGCTTCCTGCAGAGGAAAAAAATGACCAAAAAAATCAAAATAGTAATAGCAAAACACAACAGAACAACAAAAAATCCAAACAAAAAACTCCCAGGGAAATCAGGCATCAGAGGTTTGATAGACACACATGCAACTCCAGAAGGTGACGTGTTCAAGAAACCATCTCCAGTCAGTTAATGGCTGGAAACATATGCTCCCCCAACCCCCTTCAGGCAAATTAATGATTTTTTTGCTTGGTTTTCTCCAGATGTGAAAAGGTTTTGTACTTGCACCTAGATCTCTGGTGTGGGGTATCTCACATGCCCAGAAATCCCATATACAGTGTGGCAGAGAGGAGTTACCAAAAACTACTACTGATACACAACTAGCAAATACCTGGAAGAACTTCCACCCCATCTCTACTGTCATAAAAAGACAAAGCAGTGACTGCACACGCTCACACATTGACTGTCTAAAAGAAGAGATGTTATCAGTAAGCCAGTTACAGCAGAGAGGGCAATTTACATATTGGGAGGAAATGAAAAATAATTGTTTTCATAACCCACAGTGTTTTAAAGCTCAGATGAGCTTCACTTACAAAAATGCTACCATCCTAAATACCCTTAATTTTGGAAAAACTCCTGCTCCCTTCCCAGAACCTATTTGCTTTTGTCATGCCCCTCTCCTAAACCCACAGCTGAAGCTCTGTGCCCAGACAGAACCACTGACTGGGCAACTCTGGTGTCTCATGTAGGCGAGTGACAGAATAAAGTACCTCAGATATAACTTAGCCTGTTGTTGTTTTCTCAAGGTTTTTCTATGATTTATTTTAGTTCTGGCTAATAAGGCAAAAAAATTCAGGATAACCCAATTTTCTGGCCACAGATAACCTGGACTGCTCTCTGAACTAGAATCTTTAGCTCATCTCTTCCTTGCAAAAACAAACAAAAATGTACAAATGAATGGATTGAATAAAAATTCAGTAACTGCTCCCTCAGACCCTTAGCCAGAATTACTCGTGAAACTGAATTCTGCCTTCATCTCATTTTCATTTTAGCACACGAAAATATGAGTATTGAGAGTTATGGAAGTACCAACTTCAGCTCCTCATCAAGACTAAATTATGTCTCTGTGTTTGATAGGAGTTCAATATCTTTTGCTGAAAAATGGAAGCATCTGAATATAAAACTAATCTTCTAAGTAGTAAATATTAGACTGACATACAGCAGTAACGGTACAATTTCAAATGATACACCTTAGAGGTTGGGGTCCTGGACTCCAAGAAGTTCATTGTTACAGACACACCAGACTTTCTTTCCTTTTTTAAATCTATTGCCCCATTAGTTAGGATTATTATACCTTGATCTTTGGATTTCCTATGAACGTAACCATAGCCCCAGACCTCCTGCTACCTGACATCAAGAAGGTTGCAACATCATGTCTACCCTGAAGTCACTGTACATAGGTTTGGGAGTGACTCCATCTTAATTCAGTTCTTTGGCTGGAATTAAGATGCTGGATCTGATCTCATTTCTTTCTTACTGTGTTGCATTGGATCAAAACACCCGTTTTCCAGTGGGTGGTACCTAACAAAATACGAAGCAGAGGTGTGAGCACAAAGGAAAGAGTCATTATAAATGCACAGAAACGCACCATGTCAACACATACCAGCTGCCCAGTACGTATAAAAGCATTAAAAAGAGACAACCAAGGCATTCTTTTAGAGCTTTGCTATATTTTCCATTTTAAAACATTTCACTATCTATCTAATGTCATTAGAGAAGCTTCCATTGCAGACACCGGAAAGCAGACACCTCCTAACCATCCTACACAAATTCCTGGCAGAATTTTTGTGCGCAGTGTTATCAGGTAACAATATTTACCATGTACAGTAATTATATAAAAAACTCTGAGATTGTGTAATTATGTATTTTAATTACATGATCTGATTAGCTTTTTTAATCACTTCATAAAAAGAAAGGAAATTCACTGAGGTTGTCACAAAGTTAATAAAAATAAGGTAATTCACTGCTAAGGCTCACCATGGTGCCTTTCTAACTACTTCCTTGCTACACCCCACTGAGCCTAGGTATTGGAGGTCAACTATAAGTATTAATTTCCTTACTTTTATTAACTTTGGTGACAACACTCGTGCTCTTTTGGCATGGGTAGTGAGTTTTTTTGACTCGTTAGAAAAAGCTTTTCAATTATCTGAATGATATTTTAAGAGATGCAGACTCCTCAAAATCAAGAACTTGGTTGACCTGAGACCCACGAAGAGACTCGGTCTTGCCCTGCTCTGCCCCTTGCCACTTTGAAAGGATGTGGTCATTGTCACACAGTGACACACACACCACACCATCAGCCTGCAAAACCCACCCAAATTAGCAATGTCAAACAGTATATCAACAAAGCTGACTAGTCACGCTAGGTCACATTAAATCAGGGCCAGAGAGGCATGGAGTGTCAATTACAGTGCTCTATCAACACAGAAAGGACAATGGAAATCAGCCCAAGAGTGAGGCAAATAGAGGCAGGGAGCTGAGCCCAGGGCAGGCAGCAGAGACAAGGTGAGTGGCGGAAAATGGTGCTTGTCCCAATGAGAGGGGCCAGGCGCTTCCAGCCACAGCAGCCACAACAGCACCACAGACCTGGCCCGAGGAATGGGAGAACTTGGCAGCAGCGAGAGGCACAGTTTCTGCAGGAGCCAGGACAGCCAGTTGCCTGACCTGGGCAGCAGAAATCACCCAGGGATGCAACTATGAAACATAAGCAGCACCTCAAAAACAGTCTCGCCAGCTGCTCTTAGTGCAAACTAGGGGCTGACACGTGCGTGGGTGTGCAGAGGGGCTGGAAGGAGAGGGGTGGAAAGGGTCAGCTGCTTTCTCCTCCTCCTGAGGCAGGACAGAGTGTGGCTGTTTCAGCTCTGGAAAACAAGTTTTCTAACTTTTGGATGGGGTTCTGCTCTAAGGAAACATTTTGTTTATATCCAAACTGGGAGTCTATAAAGTAATACTTGGCTATTGGATTCAGCAGCTCTGTTTTACTCATTTTTGGGTCACCCTCTCCCCCCACCAGCCCTTCTTTATTTTCCTCCTCCTTTCTCTTTTTACCTTTCCACTCCTTCTCCCTCGACTCTCTGGGGAGAACAAATCACTTTGGGAGGTTTAATAGACAGACAAGAACAGAAATTTAATCGGGGTGTGTGTGCACGGGCCAGGGACATCAGATGCAATCACGGTGCAATCCATTTGGGCTGCCCAACCTGTGAACTCAGCTGGGCACCCCCAGCCCCACTGGGCAAGAGAGGGTGAGGTCCTCGGCACTGCCTGCTCCAGGAGAGGGCTGCCAGATGCTGACAAGCCAAGAGAGGTTATTTCAGGAGGCTTTTTTTAATATAGAAGCAGCTGACACAAAATGCATCTCACTGGGGAGGGAAACCATGCTCCCACAAGTAAAAGACCACTAAAAAGCCACTTTTTTTTTTTCCCCCAAGAGAAATCTAAAACAGTTTCAGGACAGATATCACTTAGGGTTTTCATTTCCATTTTAGGAGACTTGCACTCTGTCCTTCCAGTCTTGCCCCATCAGTGGAGAATATTAAGGCACTGCTGCAGCCTAAAAGGGACAGATGTGGGCAGATTAAGAGATGGTACAAAGTGCTTTCAAAAGGAGAAACAACTTTAGAGAAAATCTGCCTGGGACAAAAGAGCCACTGGTGGGGAAGCCATGCTTGAGTCTCCTCACCAACAGCACCCTTTGCTGTGAAAGGTGTCCCAACACCACGTGCCCAGCCCTGGGGCAACAGAGCCACACATTCAACTGCTGCCTGGGAAAAGGCATTGAAAAGGGGAGGGCACAAAACAATTTAAACAAGCTTTTGTAGATAAAATGCAAAACATTGTGTGCAACAACATGACTCCTTTCCCTTTATACAGCATTTACTGTTACAAATTACATTTGCAAAGTATAGCTTTCAACATAGCCTAGCCAAAAGCAACTTAACAGCATAATTTGCTTCATGGGTACTTTGCTTCTGAATTCTTCTACGAACAATGAAGCAGAGATTTGGAAAAAATAAGAAAACAAAGAACCTCCTTCTTCCCTTGTGCCTGTAAACCTGGGTAAACTTACAAGAGACCATCTTTTAAGCAACCTACATGATATACTCTTACTTGTGGTGCAGGTGCTGGCTACTGCCAGTAAATGTTAATGGCCCACAGTGAGTGATATCTGACACTCTGCAAACTCACTACTACAAAGAACTCGCTCAGTTGAAGGTATTTGTAGTATTTTTCTTTCACTGTTTGCCTGCATTTTCACTTTTGGACTTTTATCTGACATCTCTACTCAGTGGAGCTATAGTGTATCTGTGACACTTTCAAGCTTGCTTTTCTATGCAATTGGATGACATAAAAAAGACCGCAAAACTATAGCTTTTAAAATAAGTTTCCAGACTGATAGTGCAGGTTAAGAGAGTTAGAAAAGACAAACACAGAGGACAAGTATCAGTTATTTCCAAAAAACTGATTTTTAGCATGAAAAACAACCAAGCTCTAATCCAAGACCCTGGAAAACCTTTATCCTTGCTGAAACTTAGCCTTGTCATTTTGAACTGTGCTGTGCTCCTTAATAACCACCTCCAAATGACACAAACATTTTCCAGGATCTGATTCTACAGCAAGCTATTTTCTAACAGAAATCAGTAATCTTAGAAGTTGCCATGCATTATTGCTTCACTCTTTCCCTTCCACTTGTGTTTTCCATCACGTTTCTTTCTGTCATTTCTCTGTCTCCTCCCAAAGCCAAATCATTACACCGCAAATAGAGGGTAGGTCTAGACACCCAAGGGGAGAGCGAAGATCTTGTCTCCTGAGGAACCCACCGTAGTGAACTCAATGACTATCTGTGGTGTTTGCTGGTACTAGGGAATAATATTCCCCTTGGGCACTTTCTGGATACAGTCTACCACCTGGGTTAAATCATTATGACAATCAAGCAGGAAAAAAAAAAAGGGAGGGAGAGAAAAGATGAAAAAACACTACAGCAAGCACCATTAAAGCTCATCAAAAGTGCATTAGAGAACACCTGATAATATACTCTGAACATTAATGATCCTTACGATATACCATATTAATGCAGATGTTATCTGAATTCATGGAAACAACATTTTCCATTCACACACTTCCCTAAAATAGGTGTTGGATAAAAAAAAAAAAACCTCTCTATCTCTGGAAACAAATAACTAAAATAATGCCTCTGAACCTGTGTGTGCTGGTCGCCACAAATCTCAAACAAGTACTCTGACTTGGGGATGCTTGTTGGCACTCCCTGCCAATGTGTTACAGTTCAAATGGACAACAGTAAGGCAATATTAATAAAAAAGGATGTGATTGTGTTGGCTTAAATTGGATTATTATCACTACTAAGATCAATTTTCCTGGCAGTCTTAAACTCTCCAATGTTCAGCAGCAACTTCCCATGCAATTTCTTCCCCTTCACGTTATGAGGGAGATGCATAAATGCCACAGAATTGATAGTGAAACTCTGTTATAAGGTGCTAAGTGCCAGCTTACAGCAGGAACAGGTCAGTTGTCTGAAGAGCCTATTACTTCATCCACTAACTGAAATGGAGGTCAAAAAATTAATTGTAGGCACTAGTCCTATGTTCTTCCTTTACAGAGACTGCAAATCATGTCAGCTTCTGCAGAAATAGGTTTTGAGGGGGTATTAAAGGATGAATTACTGTCATCTACGTGCTTGTGATTAGTAAAGCAAGGACTATCAAACCCATTTTGCCAAAATCCAATGCAAACTGTGGCTCTCAAAGAAAGAAGGTCACTCAACCATGACACTTCAAATGAAAGCAATGAGAAAAAGCCCCCGAAACCTCTGAAACACATATACATTCCCACAAAGGAGGGTTTCGGAAATATACCAATCAACTCTAAAAAACATTACTTTATTGGTATTTGAAAGCTGAAGAGAAGTCTCTTTCCTAAACAAGGAGCTGATAAGGTTTGCCACATCTCATAGAATTACTTCTAGAAATACAGGAAGCAGGAATTATTTTTAGTGCAGCTGAGAGGCCAGGCATATTTCAGGCAATCTCCCACAGCCTGCTTCTATACCATGTGGGACATAAACCCACAAACTATGAAAGAACCCAAATCAGTATTGTTTTCTCAAGTGACATCCATTATCCCTCATCAGAGAAAATTAACACGTGTATACAGAAGCTCTATAAACTAAGCTCAGAGCTAAAAGTCTAGTATTAACTCTTTCTGTACCACAATAAGTGCCATCTTTTAAGGCAGAAAATTGCTAATATATTCTGGTTTATATTCAGTGTTTCTGCCATTTAAAGTAAACAGGAGCATCAAAGGACATTTATGCTCAAGCATAGTTTCAAAATGTTACAGTACACAGGGTAATTGAGGACTTCCAAATTCCAAACAGCTACAGAGATATAAAAATGGAGATACAGAAGGGCCATTAGACCAACACATGCTGGTTTGGGTAGCATTAGGAAGAGCATCACAAAATGAATAAAAACCAGCTTTTGTGCAAAGTATCTTATATTTTGACATCTGAGTTAGCCACTGTATCTAGCAGTAAAATGCTATGAATGTTAAATATAGGCCACTTTTGCTGTTTTGCCAGCTTACTTCTACATTGAATGATCATATTTGAAGATTTCTATTCCAGCCAAGTGTTCAGTACTTTTTTTTCCATCTTCCTGATCTGCCAAAAAGACAGGATACTCAATAGAAAGGATTTCTTTTTTTTTTGGGGGGGGGAAGTGGGGTGCAGGGGGAGCCTTCTTCTTGCTCAGATTAATAAACCGGTCAGTTCATAAATCTGAATGGTACTCATTCTGAATAACTAAGCACAAATACTTGGAATTATTGATAAAGCTGAATTTCCTATTGTAAGCACACAGAGAACTCCAGGCAGGTATTAATTCCAGACTTTTACTACATTACTACACTGCACACATGGCTCTTCACTGAGACATGCTAACATACATTACTAGGTATCCAGAATAAAAGCCATTTTTTTGACCCACTGAGGGCATTGTATTTCTTCCCGAACGGTGCTCTGGGGTGGGTAACAGGAAAGCAGTGAGGAGCGAGCCACAGTTTGTGACATTAACATAAACATAGTCAAGCAACTTTCTGCAATCCACGTGTTATTCCTCCCAGAAACAGATCTTGCATCTGGTGGCATGTCCTTCTCGGGGACATTCTGCTAACTAGCTACTCGGCAAGAGTGCAGGATACACAACGTCTGCAGAACAGTCAATTCTGAAGCAGGGATCATAATAATAATCTGGTCGTTACCCTAGTGCTTTAAAAATAGGACCCCCTGGCTAGAAGCCAAAATAAAACATCAAAGGGGGCCTCTACAAGCCGGGCTCAGAATCAACATTCGTGTGAGAGCCCATCACCTACTTACCCTGACAGCAGGCAAGAAAAGTTGGAGACATCTGCTTGGAGGCCGGGGGTCAGGCTGGTCAGGGCCCATGCAGCACAGGATGAAATGTGTGTATGTACAGGGTGTACGTGTCCAGGCTGTGGAAGCAGGGGGGCTGCAGCGGCGGGGGGTGTTTCTTTGAGAAGAGGTCAGGGGCTGCCCTGTGCTGGATTCATCCAGCTCCACAACAGACCTGACCATCACTGGGCTTGACCATAACCCCCTCCCTCCCCTTTCCCAATCTGCCTTTGGCATAAATTAAAATTAATTTCATTTTCCCCAAGTCAAGTCTGTTTTGCCCATGACAGTAATGGCTAAGCAATCTCCCCGTCTTTATCTCAATTCAAGAGCTTTTTCATCTTATTTTCTCTGGCTGTCCTGTTGAGGAGAGGGAGTGAGAGAGCAGCTGGGTGGGTATCTGGCAGCTGGCCAAGGTTAATCCACCAGTATAGCAGATTGCAAAAGCCTCCCCAAAATAAGAAAGACTAAGTCTCTACCTACGTGCTTGTGGGCCTGAATTTGTTGCTCACATGACAGTATGTATTCTGTTAAAAACATTTATACTGGTAATGCGAAATGCAATGACTTGCAAACAGTATACTACTGAACTCCCAAACTGGATGCTCTGGATACCATTATGAAGCTCTCAAGCTCACTGCTGCCTGCATGCTAGTTAGACGTGCATATTATCTGAACCATGTTGGTGTTTGCCTGTGCTGATGGGTGAGCTTTTTCACAGAAGAAGGGAGAAACAAGTTGTTCCACACATAGCTTAGAAAGAAAACATCAGCAACACTATGTCAGCAAATGCAAAACACTACCCAGACTCATCCAAAGGCAGGTTTCTGTGTGTGCTGAAGCACAGGGGGCCAAAACGCAAGAAGGCTTCCAAGTTGCTGCAACTTTTAGAAATCAAAAAGTCAACAATGAAAGAGAAACTACCATACTTTCTTCCTACGAAAGAACTTTGATTTCTTGGAAAAATCAATACGAGTTGATTACTGAAAGTGGCAACATGAACATAAACACCCTTCGGGCATCTCTGAAATACCTCTGCAAATCACACAGCAGTGCTAAGGCACATGCCAGTGCGGCTAATCACACCCTCTCCCATACAGCTGATGAGCTTTGTGAAGTTGCAGTGGATGAAGAAACTACCAAGCTGAAAACAGTGCCTTCACTAAACAGTATCGTTCTCACCAGGCTTGTGATCTGGCTGAGGATGTCACAGAGAAGCTGCTTGCAAAACCTGGTCACAGGCACTACTTCAGCAGTTGAGACAGAAGAGGCAAGCAGATGCCACAGAGCATCCAGTGACCTGAAGCATTTTTGATAATCTGTTGAAGGAGACCTGCTCTTCCGTAAAGCTGCACCAGGATGCTCCACAGGAACACACATATTCAAGACATTTGGAGAAGTCAAAGCATCAGCGATCCCATTACACTGACCCACATGCTCATGCAAGGCCTTGTAATGTCTCTTTCTAATATGTTAATATGTATTCCTGTATTAATTTCAACCTAAACCCCTGTTACAGGGTCTCCATAAAGCTGATGAAGTTAATTGAAGCCTATGTATGATTTTCCATACATCTCTATTCTATCACTCCAGAGCAGCCCTTTGTCTGTGCTTCATTTTTCGCAAAAAAAAAGATAAAGTCATCTCCATACAATAAAGGTCTAGCTCAAATCAAAGCAGAAGTCCAGACTTTCTGAACTGGATGGTGTGCTCAGCCTTCTTAGTATGACCAATAAACATGTGAGTTGAGCTCTTTCTTGCCCACAGAGGGAAAAGATGAATGCTTTGACACGAAGACTTTGCCAGACACTCTGCAAAATGATCTTCAAAACAGTACTCATATTTCACAACTTCCAGCAAGAGAGGGGAGGGGACAGGATCATCAACTTTATCATCATACTTCTGTTACAGTATGAGCTTAACCTGACTTCTGCTGGAAGAATACAATTTATGCAGGTACTTCCCTTTATCATAAAGAAAAACTAAGATACTATCTTTTCCCTGGACTTCCTAAAACTTCCTAAAACAAATCTCACAGTCAGAGAGGGGTGGTCACTGGACCACACTAAGGATAAATAACTCCTTTTATGAATCCAAACCAAACATTTTCAAACATCATTATTTCAGCAGACCCATGGCCATTTGGAATCTTCTTAACAGTTGTTAAGTCAGACATTTTGTTTATCATAATGCCACATCTATGAGTTAATGCAAGCCATAACCCTGAAGGAAGCCATCCATTTCACATTAGCCACATCCTCCCCATCTCGGCCATGCGTTTTTTCCCTGTGAAACAGCAACATCAAGAGACAGCTCTGTACTTCCTCACAGTTGCACCCCACTAACACAAGGATTTACTGCTGCACTGAGGGAGCCATATGGAATCATAGTGCTCTTCTTTCCCATCCTCTTTTCCTATTAAAGCCGAGACATTTAACGGGCAGTTCCCCTTAAGATGCACACGCATCTACAAACATCTGGCAACTCAAGAGCCGGCAGCTCTCGGTACGTTCTGTAATTTCTCAGGTTTAACCTGTGATACGGCCTGGATCCAGGCTGCCAGTGGTTTCCAGAACTAAGAGCTACAGCACTTGCCCAATAACATTTTCATCTGTTCAGACAAGCTGTCTGCAGTTGTAAACAGGAGTGCACCTCCGCTCAAGCATATTTCTAGGCATTAGAAAGTGCAAGTCCAAAGAGACAGCTCCACGTTGTCTCTCTGATCATTAGAACACACCTTGTCACTCTGTCAGGAATATTTATTATGATGGGCCATAATCCACTTAACATCTTCTGACAAAGTCTATCAGTCTTTAACAACTTTGATTCCAGAATTTCAATGGCAATCGGGAGGAAAATCCAGAGAGACAAAGCGACTTCTGCAGAAATCCCCCTTTGTGAACCTGAGCAACCTGTGTTAGCAGACACGATCATCACTTATTTGTACCCATCAGCTTTGATGATAATTGCAACCCACTTGACACTTCTGTTGAAAGGCAGTGTAACCAACAAGAAATCTGATAAATATTCAACAAAATCTAAATTCAATAATTCTATTTATCTTGAAGTCACCATCTCCAAAACGGTTTCGAAATATTTGTGTATTAAAGAGAGAGGGGAGGATGAGGGAACCCTGCTTCTTAAACCAAAATGACTGAATCACTGCATTAATGAAGACAACTTTTTTCTTTTTCAAGTTCAGTGAAAGAATGCCATCTATGCAAAATTTTGATCCCACATTACAAAATAATTACATGATAATTACGTGAGCATTAAGATGTCTACCCCCCGAGTAAAGCCACTGCACTCAACCGCTAACTAAGGCAGGCCTAGAATGTTTCAGCTTATTAAGGAGAAATCCAGCGTTGAGCAAAACCTCCAGCTGAAGCAGATTTCCACTCTTTTACTCCTCTGATTTCTAATTAATAATTAAAACATGTTCCTTTCTTTGGAAACCCAATTAGACTTGCGCATCAGCCTGAAAACAAACTTTTTTAGTAGCTAAGCTACTTCTCATGGTTTAATGGGGCGGCAGGAGTGTTTTCTACACAGCTCCACTGACACATTCATTTATTTCTTTCCATTCTACAATGGATTTTGTAATCCATCCCCAACAATATAAACATTACATTTGCACAGCTAATTAGAATGATGGCAGTGTGAATTAGTGACCCTCTGATTTCTTCCAGTTAGGGCTGCCCCTGCTGCCTGCGCTACTCAGGATTCACAATTAGGCAATTATATTTTCAGTGTCTTTTTTTCCACTCTAATGCTACCTCTTTCCTCACATTCAGTATGACCATGTGCACCAAAGGAACAGTTGTGTTATTTATTTTGGGGTGGGGAGCAGGGGAAGGAAGGGAAGGAGGGAAGTGTGTCATGTTCAATCCTTTTCCCTATCAACCTCTGCTAACTCGACATCAGAGAATGACAGAAGGTCTGGGAGACTGCAAATTACCTCCATAAATGTTTTAAAGGAGTGATTATGCAGAGTGGGTAGGAGATATATTCTTACTGGGAATGAAGCAAAGGGAAAGAGGAAGAAAATAAATAAATCTTGTTCTCAGGTGCAGCAGGCTGGTGCTGAACCTCCACACAGGGCCACGGTGACCGAGCTGTCCCTAGCCACAGGACAATGACAGATTGAAGAGAATTCAGAAGAGGGCAACAGAAGTGATTAATGGGGTGGACGGACTGATTTATGAGGAAAGGCTAAAAGGTCTAATTATATGTATCTTTGTTATAGAACAGCTAAGGAGGGTGCAGGAACTGCCCGCAAGTAAGGGGTTCACATACTGTAAACACCCTCAATGCATTCCACTGAGCACATTGGGAAGGGCAGGAGGAGATCAGAAAAAATGTTACGCTAGACACTAGGAAGATATCTGCAATAAATGTTATAGAAGAGCTGTTTCCAACGAGAAGGACTAGAAACCTCATCATTTGAGAGCTGTAATGGACAAAGCACTAAGAAAATACACTGCAGGGGATAATGTCTGTTTTAATGTTGATGCTTGTTTAACTCACTGACTAATGTACACTGTGGAGACATAGCATCTTTGTCATAGCACAGTATATATCTCTGAGTTCTCCTCTGCTGTGAGAAGTTCTCCATTAAAATCACTTATTATTAAAGGCACTGCAAACGTTTTGGGCCAAGTACGTGTCACCCCATATCAGTTCCCAATCCACAGCTGAAGAATCCAGAAGATCTGAGTACTAATGAGGGCAAAATTCAATCTCTCTGTTCTCAAACGTTAACCCAATGGCTTCAAAATTCTATAATCAAAACAAACAACCCCCCATTCCTAGACCACTTTGCAGAATAAAACTGTTCTGTCTTCTTCTTTAAATACAGAGTCACTGTTACGTCCTAGGAAATCAAGTGTTTAAAAGCAAATTCACCTTGGCAGTTGTGTGACTGAAGAACAAAAATAAATTGAGAACTAAACTGTTAGAAGTAATGAACCCAATACTTTTACTTATACCCAAGTAAATTAGGAATACTGCCATTGAAATAAGCCAATGGAAATACACTGAAGTAGAACTGGTATAAATTAGCAGAGGACCAAGCCAAACATAACCAGAGTGACACATTTCCAGGCCATGTGCAGAGCTCAGCCCAGGGAAAATAATTTACAGTCAGCTCATGGAGACAGGAAGCAATGATGGCAGGCACAACGGCTCCAGAGCTGCTGTAGCTCTAGCAAGCAAAGCTGGAAAATCCCCACGCTCCTGGTCCTCTCTGCAAATTGCAACAGAAACCAGGCCAGACTGTAGCACTATTAGCAAATCATTGTTTGAAGAGTAATTCCACCTCCAGTTTTGCATTGCCACTATTCACAAATAGAGCTATATGTATTGCCTGCAGAGACGTGAAACATTTCAACCTGTACAGTGATCTGTCCATCATCTTTCCTGCGCATGAGACTACACACAGCCTCAAGCTAGCACAGCTGGACCTCCAGGTGCCAGATCAGGAGAAACCGAAAAGGTCTTTTTCCAAGAAAAACATAACACTCCTTCCCCCAACCCCTGCTCACGTGCATGGATGAGAGCTAAACAGGCTTGAGGGGCTTTACTTATTCCCTGCTACATGACCATTAAGCTCTACTGTACGGATCTGATTCTGCCAAATTCTGTCATTTAATGTTTTAGAGGTAAATTATAAAAAGAGATCAGGGACAAAATACAGTAGAAAACAGATGCTCTAGACAACAGTGTTGGTTTGTGGGGTTTTTTTTCAAAGCTATCATTCCCTTTACAGTTTCATTTATTTATTTGGTAAGCAGAAGAAAGTGACAACACATTCACTGACATTAAAAAACAAACACACACAAAC